>ML800378.1:180867-246186 GCA_009831015.1 Picea engelmannii | reverse complement strand
ATATATATATATATATATATATATATATATATATATATATAATGTTTAGTAATTAGTTAGTTATTTCAGCTCTTTTATTTATTTTATTTGTTTCTTCTAGGAATTTTAGATTGGCCAACAGAGCCATTAAACCCTTTAGAACGAGTTATATCAAAAATCTTGGGTTATTTAGACAACCCCAGACCAGACTCGTTCTTTCAATTGACAGGCGATCATTTTGGCCCATCAACAAATGGCGCTAGAAGGAGGGCAAATGCAAATTTAATGATTAAAATTTTTACCCCTCAGCCTTTCATAATTCCAGATTTATAAACTTTTCTTCTGTGTCATATTAAAATGCACTAGAAGGCAGACTAGACTGACAAGCTAGCCTTGTAGGAGTCTTTGTTTCGAATTTATTTAATTTCCCATGGCTCCCCAAGTCACTGTGTTGGAGCATGCTTTCCACTTCTCATAACCTAATATTCCCAACAAGACAGTCTCTCTCTTGTCCAAACTCACCTTTGATGGTGGGGGGAATGTATCTTCAAAAGACCATATTAACAAGTTTTTGTGTAAATGCATCAAGCATGATATTTCTGATTTAAAGGTTTTGTGCAGATTGTTTGCTTTTACTTTCAAGGGTCGGATTAAACATTGGTTTGAGTCTTTTCTAGCATATCACATTTTTGATTGGTTTTAGTTTGTAGATAAATTTTTAGATTCTTTTGAAATCTATGATTACAATAAATTATGTGAAGAATTTCAGACTTTGCTAATCAATGGCGTTTCATATTCAAAAGGATTTTCGACAAGAATCCATCATGTTCTTTGTAAATTTAATCTTGATGACATGTCATTTGTATTAAATCTCCTCTATGATGCTTGCATCCAGTCATATTCAATCACAAATGATGAAGCAGTTACAAATACTATCACTCAATTGCAAGAAGAATTGTGTTCACAGGATGAGAGGGATCCATCCAAAAATGTTGAACAAGCAAGGGAGGTAGAATCTATTGAAAATGTTCTTACTAACAATCAAATTGGTTTTTCCTCTAAATCATTGTATTTTCTGTCCTTGACCATTGTGGAAGAAGATTCGATCTTGGGTCAAGGTGAATGTCCTCATTCTCCTAACTCTTGCTCTAATCAGTATTTAAATTTGGTTATTGAAGAAGACTTGGGTGATGAAAATGATCTTAAGCATTCTAACATTCCAACGAAACTGATTAGAGATGTAGATATACAATTCGAAGAAGAAAACTTAAACCCTCATCTACAAATCATACCTTATCAACATGAAAGATCAGATGTTTTCCATGAAATGTTTGAATTATCTATCGTACAGGAGGCAAATTTAGATGATCATATTATGTTGAATAATTTATCACCAAAACAGAGTGAAATTTTTAAGGAAAATGAAGAGGAATGTCTTGAGAATACCATTGTTAAATATTATAGCTCAAGATATTCTTTTCATGTGCTTATTTCTGATTCCTTTTACTCTTTATATCTCAATCTCTTCTTAGACTCTGGTGGATTTGATACTTTACCCACAATATCTTACTCTTTGTCACCACAATCCAATCTTTTCAATATGCCAAAATTTGGTGAAACTAATTCCAAACATAACACTTATCAAGTCAGATTTGATGGTCTTTCACTTTCATGACTCAAATGGAAAAAGGACATGCTGCAAGATGATTTTACAGGATTTATTTTTGAAAAATATAATGCACTCATCCTTATGGAAATCGAATATTCTACATTGCATATTCATTCTTTGATTAGTTCAAATTTTAATCTTTATGTTTTACATTTTGAAACGATCAATCTCATCAAAGGAAGCATTTAAACCAATAATCTAATTGATGTCATGAATCCTCTTATGATGTGTTCCCTATTGATATATCCATTTCTTCAAAATAATAGTTTGCATCCTAATTTTTATGACAAGATCTTAGAATGGCTCGAAGATTCATATCTGAAAAATATTAATAATAAAGATAAAGTTGTGCTTGCTTTGTTTTTACCTAAATATCTAGGAAGTATGCATGACATGATTCTGTTTGATCCTTCGTGTGAAGAAATTGATGAACACTTGGAGAATTGTCAGGAGGATGGGGCACTTTGGCCTTGGTTGATGGTTATGTTAGGTCCCCATAATATTGACAAGTTTTCCAAAATACTTACACTCTTCCATGCCATTATGACCCATATCATGACCAGATTGCAGAATGGTTGGAGGATTCATACATCAAGAAGTTTCAAAAGAATGGTAAGGTCGTGCTTGTTTTGTTTTTAAAAGAATATATAGGAGGTAAGCATGACATATTTCTTTTTAATCTACAAATACTACATTGTTTTATTCTAATTTTCAATTTTCTATGCCATGCAGGATTGAAGATGCTCTTGTGGCTGCATTGGAAATACAATTTTACTTAGCATTTTGATCTATTTAGTAGTTAGAGTAGGTTTAGGAGTAGGGTTCATTTAGTTTTATTTATCAATGTTTCTTTGTGTAATAATGTAGTTATGAACACAAGTGGGTACACCAAGAGAACCATAATATGAATGTTGTCAGGGAAGTCCACTTTAAATCTTTTTCTCTCTGCTTTTCATTGAATATTTGTTTTCAAAAGTGTAGTATCATCATGAAAATTTTAAATGGAAAGTAAAGAGATAAGTAAATTTTAACTATCAATTCAACCCTGACCCAAGGTGCCACGAGTAGGACTGCACCCATCTTAATAAGGATTTTTCTATTTTATTTTAGTCTCTTTTATTTTGAATAAGAATGCTTGGTCAAAGTAGCATCTCATGCATCACTATATTAAGAAAAGAACTTGCTCACACATGATATTTTATATGATTCAGTTCTTCCTTTATTTTACAGTGAGATGCTAGTGGATCCAAAAGCTCCAGTTTATCTTTGGCTAAAATCATTTCCTGAAAAGTTTTCTTTTGCTGTTTTGATTTTGTGTACTTCTGATTTTGAATCCCATTAATAAAATTTGATTTGGTTTGTTGTGTGTGTGTGTGTGTGTGTGTGTGTGTGTGTGTGTGTTTCTTTGATTGCTTTGAATGAGTTTCTTTCTTATTTGTATTTTTGAATCAATATATTTCTGATTAAAGAACTATTGTCAAAGGAAGCATTTATTTTAAGACTTGTGTTTTTCAAGCAAATTGAAATAGTTCAAAGAGGTCCTGATATTAAGATATAGCTCAGACAATTGATTTTTAATTCAATTGTCACTTTCATTTTGCCCTGAAATTGTCTTTGCCAGAGTATTACACCAGAGATATGGTTTAAATATTTGAGAATTACGATGATCTTTAAACTTTTTAATACCGTCCATATTCTTAAGGAATCACTTTTAAGTGCTTCCCCATTCTCTAGATGATTTCTTAAAGGAAATCTAAAATCTCTAAACCATGATAAACCTTCCAGTTTTGAAAGCAAATAAATAATATGATCAACTATTCACCTATATTGCAATTAACCTCCAGTATCACCCCGCTCTCTTTGTCATCAAGAAATCTTTAATTTTATTACTATTTAAAAGTGGCATAAGAGGGCTGAAAGAACTTATGTGTGAGAAGTGTATGTAAACCCATCAGGGTACTGAATAGGCTCGCTAGTAGCGGGTAAATGCACATATGATACCAAGACAACTTCATCGAGGTATTCAACAGAACTAGTGGAAACAAAGTAATGTCAGTTTGAGAGGTAGCATGTATATGTTTTTAAATTAACTTTTATGGAAGTATACATCATGTAGATACAACTATTGGATGACATTAAAGCATTTGAGTGGGTTAAATGACATCCTTGTTGAGACTATGGACACTTGCTGGAAGAAGTGGCTCTATCAATGGTATTGAAGTTCTTTTATAAACATCACGACTCCTTGATTAATACATTATTTCAGGTTATAATCCTCTTCAAAGAAAATCCTATTTTCTAGTTATAGCATTGAGCTTATCCTAATACTATACGGTCTCAGAGTGAATTTATTTCAGGGAGATTAAATCCTTTTTCAAGTCCTATTATATTCTTCCTAAGATGAAATATTACCAGATCAGAGATAACTGCTTCACCCAGTAAGTCGTCATTTGTTGGGCCCCAACAACTGCCTCTAAATTTTTTACAAAATTTAAAGGGCTCCCCATTAGAATCTTAATAATTATAATGAGCTACAGAATCAACCTTTTCAAATAGTTTCATACCTTGGCTTGATTTGAGACAAACTTAAGACATTCACCATAGTATGATATATTCATTACAATAGTATATGTCAAAAGTTAGAAACGAGCATAAAAATCTCAATTTAAACAAAACGATAATTTTTATCAAATGTTTACTTTCGTTTGAATTATGATTATGTGTTCTTTCTTTTGCTCATTAACACTTTTGACTATTTTGAATAATGGGTTCAATACTTCATCAAATAATATCTTGGTTGGTTTCTCATTTTCATGAAATCATTTGGTGATATTAATTAATTAAATTCTTTTTTCATTTTGCATCTCATTTCAAAATAATAATAATAAAAGTATTATCTATCATTTGTTTGATTTTGTAAAAAACTAAAATTAATATTTTTTCTCCATTAACTTGAAGCTTCTAGATCATATTTGAAGGCAAATTATAAACAATGTTTGTTTATAAGTTATAGTTAGTTTAAATTTATTTTTTATTTTTCTAAATTCTGTTTTATTCACAATTTTTAGGTTATTAATTTAGGTTTCTTTTTGTTTCAAAGATTTCTATTATCAAATATTTTATACGGATATAATCATGGCTTGATTTTATTATCCAAATATGTTCAATATGATTGATCCAAAAATAATTTTGGATTGCTACAAATGATTTTATGAGCAACAACATATAAAATTTGGAAAGGCGTCAAGATCAGACAGACGATTTTGCAGAACTGATTGCAGCCAAACCGTGAGGAATTTGAAGAAACGGTTGAAAACCCAGAACCCAAATGGACCCATTTTCCTTTAGCATAGAGATTTTCCCAAAAAAATGAATGATTTGAGAGATATTGATGTCGTTTTATGAGACAAATTTCAGGTGGCGAAAATTAATAGTGATGCACAGACTGTTCATTCATTGTATAAATATATGAGAAAGTTCAGAGCCTAGGGGATCCAAGAATTGGAGAGGAGAATTTTTATCCTTTCTCTTTTGTATATTATATCTTTTTTAAACTTTTTATTTCTTTTCAAATGGAGTAATGGATGGCTAGAATATTTGGGAGAATGGACGAGTATTTTCAAAGAAGAATATGGAATTCTAGGTTTCTTAATGGCTTTTGTCCTGTGAGTAAAATGGTTTTATTTTCATTATAATATATTCATATTCTTTGAATAATTGATTATGCATTGATTTAAATAGCTTTAGTCTTTTTTATCAATACATGGTTAATTATTATCATTTATGTATGAATTTTTCCAATCTTTAAAGTCTATTATCCAAAAAAATTCTTTCAGGACTACAAAATGGACAAGTGATTCCAAAAACTTAATAGAACGACATATATGCATTTTGTATTTAGCCTTTTGTTTATAATGTTGTTATTTATGGTTTTTTTTAATCATGTTGCATGTGCAGGTATAATATCTTTAGATTAAATGATCTGTGGTGTGTAGGAGGTTTATATTATAAATACCATCTGTCATTTGCTTCAATAAAAATATAAATGCTGTGATTATATATTTGATTTAAATAATGGGATTTATATTTGAGTTTTAAATTGAATGATAAAATGAATAGATTGCTTCCAGATTTATCTTTCTATAATCATGTATAATTATTAGATCACAGGTTTATGTTTTTGTTTCCTTTTTTGTCATTAAAACCTAAGCTGCCAATACATGTTCTGAATTTATTTAGAACAATCATAAGGTTCATTGCATATTTCTCTCTTGGACATGGCAGTTGGATGTTCACCACTCATGCAGATCCTTGGATACACCTCACTAATTCACTAACATGATAGCTTCTTTGTATTTTTCTGTCATTTACATATCATTGAAATTAGAATGTATGGTTCATCTTTGACTATCCACATGTTCATGTTTCATTAAATTTTTTTGCAAGATTCTTTAAATTTATAAAAGAAAAACAATAAATATTTTTATGTGCTTTATTTATCTACTTCCTAGAAGAAATCATTTTTCACATCGATTTTTGTAAGTTTCGATTAAAACTTGCAGCTTGTAAATCATGTAAATAAACGAGACTTGTATATCTTCTGCTTAAATACAACTACTAAAGTTACATTAGAACACACACACACACACACACACACACACACACACATATACATACATACATACATACATACATATATATATATATATGGTGTTTAGTAATTAGCTAGTTATTTCATCTCTTTAATTTATTGTATTTGTTTCTTCTAGGACTTTTAGATTGGCCAACGGAGCCATTAAACCCATTAGAATAAGTTATACCAAACGAATTGGGTTATTTAGACAACCCCAGACTGGACTCGTTCTTCTAATTGACGGACGATCATTTTCTCCGATCAACAGGACTTTCTGTTTGGTGAGCTATATTTGGAGAAAGATGCTTTCTCTTGGTTATCTATTAGTTATAGTGCTTCTTCCAAAATCATTCTATCTAAAAAAGGTCATGGTGCTCACGGGTGGCTACATGCCTATGGTTGGGTGAAAATAATGATATTGTATATAGTAAAATGAGCATATCGAATATTTTAGCAGGTTATGGGCCCACACCACCTTTAGGACAGTCTATCCAATGGAAGGTAGCATGGAATTTCTTTGTTAAGCTCAATGTGGCACCAGTTACAATTGCAGTTAGGTTTTTTGATTGTGCATCTACAACAAACCCTAACCTAACCTTCTGGGAACTTCAAGTGAGAAGTTTGGCATAATTCCTAAAAATTCTACTGTGCCGTATCATAGCACACCTATTGGTACTCTCAGCAAGCACAAACATCAAGTTTGAATTTTTGGTCAAAGTCAATATCAAAGGTTGACTTTTGATCAAAATTGATTTTGTGCTCAAAGTTGAAATTTTAGAGTTTCTATCTTGTTATAATCACTAAATATTTTTTATTTAGTTTCTAACCTCTTCTTGTCAAGATGGTGTCTAGATTCATATTAGAAGACAAGATGAGTGATGCTACAACTTTCAAAGGTATGCACTTGCATATGCTTTTCATGTTATATCATCCAACAAATAATGAATGTGTTTTGCAGGTAATGTACAAGAGACCTTGTCCAAGCAACGATCTTGGATTCAATACATTCAGAGGAAAAAAAAATTGAAGATCTAGGTTCCATGTTTGATTGATCAAATTGTTAAGTTTTAATTTGCACAATTCAAGTTTGATAATTGTTATAGTAAAAGTAAATACTATAGTTGAGCCAACAATCTTTGAAGGGTTCTATTATTGCTAGGCATACTTGGTTGTATGTAAGTACTATTGATATAGATTCTTATTTTACTTGTTTGCAAAATGAACTCACATCTCCTCCAGGAGATATTTCTTTTTCTTAAGCAGGTCACCTTGTTAATTATATGATCCTTGTTACCATAGATATGTTATTATGCAAATGTTATTGGAAATACTTTTTCTCTTGTTGTTCTTGTTCTGGGCATGTCACAAGTGATAGCTTTGAGAAGGATCTAGAGTGATAGTTGCAAACATGGAGCATATGACTCCATTAAGTTGTGAGGCATGTGATCTCACCAAGTACCAATTCTAAAGGAAGCGTGGTAAGAAAAATAAGTTTTGTACATCACTCACTCAGATGTTTGTGGACCAATGTCAACATCCTCACCTAGCGGGAGAATACGCCTCATATGACTTCAGGATATTCTATAGAAAGGTCAGGATTAGGAGGGAGCTCACTACTCCCTACAATCCTCAGCAGAATGGTGTAGCAGAAAGAGAGAACCAATCTATTGAAGAATATATCAAGGTAATGATGAATGACCAAAATCTATCCATGTTGCTATGAAACAGCTGTGGTTGTCGTATATTTTTAGAATATAAGTCCTCATCATATATTAATATATTGAAGAACATGGATCCACAAGAATATTTCTTTGGAAAGAATCCAAGTGTTGAAAACTTGAGGATCTTTGGCTATCGGTCAAAAATAAAGAATGGAAGGAATCTATGATGGAAGAATATCAATTCATCGTGAAAAATGATGTATGAAAAATTTTGCCTAGACCTAATGGAAAAGTCTATAGTCACTTCAAAATGGGTTTACATGATAAAGCATGCAGTGTAGCAACCTTTCTTTTACCATACTTCGCGGAAATATAACACTCACTCTCAGGTTATAAAACAACATGCATTGAAGCAATGAAATACATTTAAACTTAGAGTAAGCATAAGAAATATTACTAACATAAATAATTCATAGAAATAACATTAATCCAAATGCATAGCATAATACATGATAATTATAATACACAGAGATACAAAAACATAATTAAAACATCATCTGATACTTATCTTTGAAATAGTGGCAGTTCCACCAACCAAGTGCAGGCCTTCCACGAACATCCCAGCCTTAGACCACACTGCTCGTCATCTCAATAGTGGGTCACCCCCAAGCTGGGACTAAGATCCATCCCAAGGCAAGGAATCCTAGGCTAGGCTGAGGTTACAGGGTAAACACACAGTCACAAGGAAGGGATTCTCTCCCAAGAACCACCCATGCTCATTGTCCACAGACTCTCCTTCCCCACATGCCTGTTCCACCCCAGGAATATACACCTTCTTTGTCACCTAGACAGTCCTTCGGCTGCTAAAATCCCTTACCTTGGTTTACAACAACAGATCGGACCAGAAGTCTTTGAGCTCTGTGACAGCTGCAGGGTTCCTTCCAGGATTTCTCTCCTTCCTCTGTGCACTCTCTCACCTAGAGAGAGTCACTCACAGGCCAAACCACCTATTATTCCAACCTCAATCACCTCTCTCACCTGGAGAGAGAGTGTTGCACAACTGG
This sequence comes from Picea engelmannii, assembly GCA_009831015.1. Lineage (NCBI taxonomy): Eukaryota > Viridiplantae > Streptophyta > Pinopsida > Pinales > Pinaceae > Picea > Picea engelmannii. Next base: position 237,180 of record ML800378.1, on the reverse strand, counting down.
CCAACAAGCCACACACAGTCCAACACTATGTGGTCACAACAACTCATGGGGAAAACATACACGGGCTTTCCAACAAGTTCAACAATGGTAGGTCACTTCTTATTTCTCAATCCACCAACACAGGATAGACTCGTGGTCTAGTTGTCAGGGACATGTGACAAACAATCCACGCAGGGGTCAACACAAGTTCGAATTATTCAGACAGGGGATGTACAGTCTATCCCAAAACAAACAAATATACACGCCTTTTCGGTTCAGAGGATGCATGAGGGTTTCTCTGCAGGAGTCAGACCAGTTCACCTTCTAGCAGTCGAGGGTCGAATGGAGGAGGAACCCCTCTCACGGCTCATCTTGGCCATTTATTCGCATGCACCAGGGTTGACACTTGTCACCCTTGGAACTGCATGCATTCCATCAGCATGCATCCACTTGCACATTTTCCCCTTTCCAGGAACTTAGTATAAACAACATAAAATGCACATGTTCTTTGGAACAATAATAAAATATTATTCCCAAGTCTTAAGCCCCCTAGGTTTAACACTTAGCCCCTTTTCCAACCTTCCAGCCCTTAATCCCTTGCCCTCTTTATGGATTCTCTATCCCCCATCACTCATTCATCATGTCGACGTACATGCGGTGGTGTTTATATTTTATTAATGTGCTGCATACATATAAGTACAAAATCAGGTCCATGGCCTACAACCCTTAGGCTCTCTCTTTGGCCTAATAATCACATAAGCCCATCGGCTTATAAAAACTTGGCTCACCAACCTATAACACATATTTACAATTCATTTCATACATCAGACTTACAAAGGGCTTGGCCTTGGGGACACTACAATTCCCCTCCCCTTATTTATGCATTGTCCTCAGTGCAACTTTCACACAACATCAACAAGATTTCCAAAATATTCAAAAATATCTGGGTATTACACCCGTATAGTGTCGTCATGCTCCCATGTCATGTACTCAGGACCGTACCAGGTCCATTGGACACTTACAAGCTCAATAGCTCGATTCTGGAGCTATTTTATTTTCTTGTCCAATATGCGCACAGGATGCACTTACAGGACACTTTTTGGTTCCACCTGAATCATATTCCAATCGATTACATGATTAGCATAAGCTATATATATTTCTTAAGTAATGGAATATGAGACACCTTAGGTACATTCATGGATCCAGTAATGCAACCATATATGCAATGTACATGTATGTATATACAAACAAATTCAATAACTTTAAAACTGTATACAACATACACAACATACAATAAATAGAGAATTGTACTTATCTTTTGATTGAGAGACCTCCCACCCCGGAGCAGAGCTATGAATCCATCGGGAAATGGCTTCCTAAGATAGCCATGGTCGAAAATCATTATCCACATGGTCTATGCCAAGGTACCAGACCTCAACAACACTCCAACCAATGGTCTCTCATTCATTCCCCACATGCCTGTCCCACTCGGGAGTATACACCTTCACAAGCATAGTCTATTAGTGCTACACCTCCCTTCCTTGGGCTTGGAAATAGGCCAGTCTGGAAGTCTTAGAGCACCGTGGCTCTAGGAGTTCCAACAACCCTCAAAGGTTTCCAAGCAACATCTTACCGAGATACTCTTTGTAGTCAACATTTTAACTTTTATCAGCATCATCTCATCTGCATCAACCACATACAGTTATCATGAGAGAACATACAAGAATTCATTTAGGAATTCCAATTAATTTGAAAGGAAATTCAACTTTTACTCCCAAAACATGACGTCCTATTTCATGATTCATCTTGGTTGTTGCCACATTATGAATCCAGCCATCCCTGTGATTTTTCCACAGGCACAAAACTGCCTACAATATTCCTGCAAGACTTCATCTTGCATACTGCCAACAAATTGTCGGTATTTTTTGTACATCATAATTCAATATGTACAACATCTTATGCAATAATCTTAGAATTTCTACACCTGGAAATTCAATCACAATTACCAAACAACTTGACCAATAGAATGACTCGTCATTCTATGCATATGCATGTCCACAGTTAACAACAGTAAGTTCATTATTTTTGTTTTCTGAACACAAAATTTTATGTAGTCTCCATTCTTGTGACTCCCTGGCTTGTAACTTTCCTGTTGCAGTGTTTAACAGTTCCTGAAATGTTCTCAATTTCAGGGGTTAGCAACATTTTATCCATCAACATAATTATTTCCATGCAATAATATATATGCATGTACTTACCAAACATATTCAACCATTGCACTTAGTATGCAATTATATCACTTATTATGAATGAGTGTGATTCTCAATGCTTTCTTATTCAGTGCACCTGGCATTGAATTACATAACGCTCTCTATCTCATTAATGTATCTCACCATCCATGGGTTGGAATTCTGGCCAATGTGTTGCCACATTCTCCATACACTTCCCATTATATTTCCAATTAATTGGATGCCTTCCTTTCCGACCCGAACACTACACCAAGAATATAATTCTACGATGTTCATTAGTGTTAGCAAAAAGGTTGCAGCCCAAGTTTATTTAAAAGTAGGAAGCTTCTAGTACTTGGTGTGGCTCATAATCTTTCCATATCTGTACCTTTCCATATCCAACCATGTCCTGGTCTCATACATGACTAGCTTTCTGGCATTCATTCTTGTAACAATTTCTTATCTTTTAATTCTTTGGTTATTACCCCATAACCAAATTAACATGACATTCCACTATGTCGATGTGTGCATTCAGAAGCTAAAAAGATTTGAATTAACACATGCCTACAACCTTTACCACATCTAGTGGTATGCATTCAAATAATATAATCATGTGATTTAATAACATAGCTATGGCTGAGTAAATTCTTACCATAATTTCTTTTCAAGAATTATGCAAAAAGAGTGATAAAATCTCATACCTGCATGACTGCCATTAAAAATTATACTACTTGAATATCTGATAGCAGTAGAATCTTTCATGCTTCTTTTATCAATCTTATAACCAGCACTTCAACTCTCTGTTGCTTCCTTCATTATGCAACAACATTACCAACAACACTTGCAACTTGCAAGCATTCTTTCCTCTGGATGTCCCAACGAGCCAAAACATACTTGCTTCTACAAATTGCAACAACTTCTTTCTCCCTTTAGCATTTTTTCTTGCGGATCCCACAAGCATTCAATTCTTCCAGGATTTCTAAATCTTCTTCTGCTCTGCACTATAATCATTGTGCATGATTATTCCTTCCCTGATCACTTTCGATGCAGTTTCCCCACCTTAGCGGGGTCTGCTGACCTCCCAGTCAATGGGTCTTCATCTCTCTGAGATGGAGAAACTCTTTGAGTCCCTACTAGAACCCCCACAAAACAAAACCACAGGCCTTGCATGAAAACTATCTTGTGAGAACTAGCGGTGGCACAAGTTTCTCCCACATGGCCACCGGCTATGGCCACGCACCTATCCAGAAGGTGTTTCAAGATTTAATGTACCGGGTGTTTCGATATGAGTCACCCTCGAGTCTCTCTATCCCAGAAATCAGAAACAAGAGTCTAGCACGTTCTATCTCTTCCTTTAACTTCCAACAACGTGACCTCTAGCTATGACCTAGGGCCCCAACTTATGAATGTTATGGGACATTACCCTTCACGAAATTCAAGGATTATCTCTCCTCCTTTCTCCGGAGGTACGAACTCCCAAACCCCATTTTCCTTAGATCAAGGTCCATAGCTTTCCAGATTCAACGGTCCAAATCAATTCCTCGCGAATCGATAATTCGCATTTCAGGGTTTGGAAAAATAGTTTCCACTCTTTTCTTCCGATCTCTAGTTTTCCGAAATCCACTTGAGTCAGATATAACGACTCAAATATCCTCGTAATCCACTGGCGTGGATCCTTTTTTGTGCATCCAGACTTCATGGTTCATGAATTAGAAAACAATTCTCTTACCTTTTCAACTTTCGTCTTCATAGAATTCAAGTGCATCAGATCAACGGCTGACACACACTGTGAATCAATGGTCTAGATCTCTCCTTGCAAATTGGAAGTTCATGTTTCGGGATTTTCGAAAACAAATTCCTCTGTTTTCCCAACTTTTGATTTTCTGATTTCCCGATGAAAGAAATCAACAGTTCAATACCTCCCCTGAGTTTTCGAGTGCTGAACGACTCTTAGCATTATACTGCTCGCAGTTGGCTGCATCCGATGGCTCACAGGTTTTCAACACTTCTTCCTGGAAGTACTCCACCATTCGTTTCTACCCTTGTTAATCTCTTTCGCGATTCAGGACTTGGAGTGACGAAGAATTTGGCATGTGCTCCAAGTTCACGATCCCCGAATTCACGAAATGATCCAATGGTTCAAAACCAACCACGATCATTGACCCATGTTTACTCTGAATCCTAGGGTGGCGATTTTCTCCATCCACTAACCACCTTCCAACTTCTGGCTATCTTACGGTCCCTGCGATTTTGTGAGTTCTCCACGAACAATTCCAACCATTCGTTGAAATTCTCAATGACTTCTTTCCAAATATCTTGGCATCAATTCTTCTGGAATTGACTTTCTTCCTAACTTGAAGGATCTCAAATAATTTGACGGTGTTTTCCTTCCCAAGCTTTGGTTAATGAAATTTTAACTTCACCTTGCTACACACTTGCGCTCGGCGTGCGAACTTGCACTGTTTCTCTCTGAGATTTTAATTGACTCAGTCTCAAAGGGACTCGACCCTTCTGTGTTTTCCAAAATACTTTTTGGTGCCCATATGGCATCCTCTATGCTCGTCTCCTGGAATTATTTGAACTTAAAACAAGTTCGCTCTATAAGAACTCCTTACGCGTGATATGCACACTCTACTTACAAAAGCTCTATGCTATCTCTTCTGAGCTTTGTTTTCTAAACCGAAAGCATTATGTGTCTCTTCCATTTCTTTGCACTTTGTGGAAATTCAAAATAGTTTTGACACTCGTCAACCTTATGCAATACAATGCGCAAATGACTAGAATTTGGCAAGCCTTCATTTCTTGACAATTCCTTCATCATTCATAAACAATCCAATTTATGAAAATGTTTCAATTTCACTAATTTTATGAGATCTGCTCGGCTCTATACCTTTTGGGACTTCAGGACTTCAGGTTTTTGTATCTTCGGCACTTGAGAGTTCACGATGCAGTGAATCCCAACCTTTTGTCATTCCAATTTCTGAATTCTGAAAATTTGGTTTCCTTACTCTTCGGGCCCACAACACAGCCGTTGTCCTTAAAATCCACTACGATTCTTCCATCTTCGGAGATTTTGGGACTTCGGGACTTCTGGTTTCAAGGTTTTGGTCCACAAGGATTTCAGACTTGCTTTCCTTTCCAACCCCTGACTTCTAAAATTTTGATTTACTTTACCCTCCAGGCCCACATAGCATAGTTGTCACCCACAACCACGGTGGCATGTGGCATGTTCAAGAGGGTCCACGTCACTTTTAACGATGTCATCGGGTCCCACCACTCTCACTTTTCTTCTCGACCCACTGGCACATGGTACACACTACTCATCATCTCAGCAGTGGGTCACCCCCGATCTGAGACTAAGCTCCATCCCAAGGAAAGGAATCCTAGGCTAGGCTGAGGTTACAGGGAAAAAACATAGTTAGAAAGAAGGGATTCTCTCCCAAGAACCACCCATGATCACTGTCCATAGACTCTCCTTCCCCACATGCTTGTTCCACCCCAAGAGTATACACCTTCTCTATCACCTAGACAGTCCTTTGGCTGCTAACCTCCCTTTCCTTGGGTTACAGCAATAGACTGGACAGGAAGTCTCTGAGGTCTATGGAAGCTACAGGGTTCCTTCCAGGAATTCTCTCCTTCCTCTATGCACTCTCTCACCTGGAGAGAGTCGCTCACAGGCCAAATTGCATGTTCTTCCAACCTCAATCACTTCTCTCACCTAGAGAGAGTGTGTTGTACAACTAGCCAACAAGCCACACACAGTCCAACACTGTGTGGTCACAACAACCAACAAGAAAAATAGACATGGGATTTCCAACAGGTTCAACAATGGCAGGTCACTTCTTATTTCTCAATCTGCCAACATAGGATAGACTCACGCTCTGGTTGTCAAGGACACATGACAAACGATCCACGCAGGGGTCAAAACAGGTTCAAATTGTTTAGATAGGGGATGTACCGGCTATCCTAGAACAAACACAGATACATGCCTTTTGGTTCAGAGGATGCAGGAGGGTTTCTCTGCAGGAGTCAGACCAGTTCACCTTCTGGCAGTCTAGGTTCGAATGGAGGAGGAACCCCTCTCATGGCTCATCTTGGTCGTTTATTCGCATGCACCAGGGTTGACACTTGTCACCCTTGGAACTACATGTGTTCCATTAGCATGCATCAACTTTGCACGTTTTCCCCTTTCCAGGAACTTAGTATAAACAACATAAAATGCACATGTTCTTTGGAATAATAATAAAATATTATTCCCAAGGCTTAAGCCCCCTAGGATTAACACTTAGCTTCTTTTCCCACCTTCCAGCCCCTAATCCATTGCCCTCTCTATGGATGCTCATTCCCCCATCACTCATTCATCGTGTCAGCCTGCACGTGATGGTGTTTATATTTTATTAATGTACTGCATACATATAAGTACAAAATCATGTCCATGGCCTACAACCCTTAGGCTCTCAATTTGGCCTAATAATCACATAAGCCCATCATCTTATACAAACTTGGCTCACCATCCTATAACACATATTTACAATTCATTCCATACATCAGACTTATAAAGGGCTCGACCTTGGGGACACTATATGAAGTGGATGGAGGTATTTATAGATACAAGGCAAGATTCATGGCTAGAGGGTTCTCCTAGCAGGAGGGAGAATATTGTGTTGAGAAATTTTCTCAATATTTCAGATACACATCTATTCTGATGCAGGATCATCATCTCACATCATCCAACCAACCAGCCATCCATGTCAAGCACATGCATTCAAGGCCGAAGAGAGGCACAACCCTCGTTTTTTATTCGAATGAATGTAATTAATTGAATGTAATTATATGTTTAAGCCGTTGAGTTGGGAAGCCATGATTTGCACAGGCGTAGAAGTAAATAGGATTTTAATGTTTTGTAGGGTTGTGATCTAGATCCAATCTGCAGACTAGACAACCATTGAATGTAATTGAATAGGGTAGTTGAGGTTTGGAGGGAAGAGCTCGAAGAGCCCCCTCAGGTAAAAATATCTTTTGGGGTCTCATTTTGAAGGAGACAACATAGAGAAAAAAGGAGAAGAGTTGAATAGTTGAGTTAGAGTCTGCAAGTGGAGAGAAAAAGAGGAGCCGAGACCTTGTTACAAGCCGTGCTCAGGAACACCATTGTAAAGATAGGCATTTTCCATTTTAATATAAATAGCAGTTTTTCCTGCATATTTCTAGTGTTAAATGAATGTTTGTGAGTGTTCTTTATATGATATGAATGTATGTTGTAGATGTATGTTAGGCATTTGCAGGGGTTTTGTTTGATTTCAGGCTCTAAAGGTCTCTGAGGCTTCACACTGGGAGGGTGTGACATAACGTTGTGGGTTCTGATAGCCGTGCATAGAGGGTGCATCTCTAAATCTGTGGATTCAAACAAAGACGTGTTGCAGGCACAAGAACTGAAGTCAACAAATCGAAGAAGGTCGTGAGGTTGTTGAATACTTCAGGAGGCGAGGCTATATATGAGAACACAGTCATAGACGAAACTTATGTTGTGAGTTCTGCAAAGATCTGCCAGGTGCGCATCGAGTGGGTGCAAAGGAGTGCACAGAGGAACTCGGTCGTGAGTTCGTAAGAAGCAAGAATCGTTGAGGATTCTTGACACTCTTCCAAGAGGGCATTGAGTAAGTGCCAAAACACATAGAAGGAACTTTGTTGAGTTCAGAAGAAGTCAGAACCTCTGAGGAGTTTTGCAAGAGCTCTGCCAAGTGGGCATTGAGCAGGTGTAAGGAGGACACAGAAGACAGAACTGTTAGATGTTCTGTGAGAAAATACTCTTCCAGGAGGGCATTGAGTAGATGTGCAGATTGTCATAGGAGAAAAGAACTCTTTGAGTTATGGAATTTGAAGGAAGAATCTATTGGAGGATATTCACAGGGTTGCTAAATACCCGGAAATACTCAACAATAGGTTGCTTAAGTAGACTGAGTGCCAGGAGGGCCTCATAATTCTCCATCTACAAGAAGAAGAGAGAAGGATTTGTTTCCTTAGAAGTCTAGGTGAGAAGAGAAGCTTAGGATGAATAGCGCTTTAAGTGCACAGAGACCCTGTAGGGATGCAGGAGTCAGAATCCTTCAAGGATTTGGGTGTGAAGCTTAGGAGTGTTAGTGCTTTAGGTGCACGAAGTCGTAGCTGTAAGGAGTTCAGAAGCTGTAGAACTCTTTGAGGAGTTCAGAGTTCCCAAAACTTAGGAGGGACAACGTTTTCATATAAGCACGGGAGAACTCAAGTCGAAGAGTTCACAGAGAAGAAAGAAAGTAAAGGTTGAGGTCTTTGAGAAATTGGAATTCTTCCAATTCTGGGAAGAACGTGTGAATGCTCAGGAAGGAGGCACAACAACCATCAGATTAGGCTGAGGAAAAGCGATATGGACCATTGAAAGGCTTCAAGTCCAGGAGGCAGTGCAACAGAGAAGTGCATAGAAGAGATGGATCTGAACCATCATATCTTGGTCGAAACAGTTGACATTCTTTAGATATGTTAGAAGTTGTATGGGGTTAAGCCCTTGTAAGTAGACGAGAAAAGTCCCGAAGAATTTGGTAGTGGGATTTCAGCATTCGGGAGTTCGAGAGTTCGGAGGGAGAGAGTCCAGGTACTTGAGCTCCAAAATAGTGAAAAGGAGAGATTAGATCTAAACCGTCCATTCATTTAGACACATGGCGGGGATAAAGGGACCGAAGGTTCAAGTTGACAAGATTGTGTCATAGGGGTCACGAGTAGCGAAGTCCCGAGAGAACCTGAGCCATTCGCTGGAGAGTGGACACGTGTCGCGAGATCTCCCATATCAAGGATTCAGACATTGGAGGTTGGGAGTGCGAAGGAACAACAATGAAGAGGATAAGGTCTTGGCCATGTGAAGGATGGTCACTTGGATCGGAGCCTAGATAGGCGGGGCTAAGGCATTGCGAATTCAACATTTCGCGGATCGGTGAATCGGCAGTCAAGAGGTCAAAAGGTCGGGGCCTTGAATATAGAAATCCCGAGATAAGGCCATGGTTATACGAGGAATGGACATATGGGCCAAAGCACAGCCCAAGGGGAAAATCATTGATTGAATCCTTTTCGGCATTTCGGGGATCGGAAGGTCGAGGAGTCGAGGGCTCTCAACATCGGGAAATAGAAAAACCCGAAGCCCGATCATTGTATTTCCTGTTGTGGAAACACGAACTCCATTTTGGAGGGAAAAGTCATAGGCACATGTAGAGGCCGTGACAGGGTAGGAAGGACCTCTCGATTGTTGTGAATAGCGATTCCCGTGGGGATCGAAAGAGCCGCTCTGACTCACTTGGTGATTGAACGATCCTGTGAGCAGACGTAGGGTGTGTAGTTCATGTCTACATCAAGTGGTATCAGAGTGAGAACTCTATTTGTATATTTCAAGTAGAGGGAGAAGGCAAAGGAAGAAAATAGAGTACTGAAACTCTATGGTGATTGTTTGCATGTAGGCATCAATTGAGAAGACAATCAATAGGACTGTAGGAAGAGGCTGAAGCACTCAGATTTGTAGGAGTGACAGCAGATCTGTTAGGAGGGAAAAGAGACAGCAACATGGCTATTAAAGGCCATAGGTATGCTGGAAGGAAGAACCAGGAGCTGGTGAGTAAAGAAGACATAGATGAAGAGCTCTTTGATATAAGGAAAGAAATAGAAAAGTTTTCATTGCGGATGTAGAAGAACGCGAGGATGGATGAACTTGCATTGGAGATATAGAAGAAAACCAAGTTGAGATGGGTATATGAATGGCCCATGAGGAAGCCGAAGGTAAAATGGCCAGTCAAGGAGTTGATGGATAGAAGACAACGTAGGTTGTTAAGAGGATGGATGAGGTATGTGGAAAGCCTCAATGGCCGAGAAGAAAATTTAATTCAGATATGTGAACCAGAGACTGGGAGATATCTCAGTGAGGATGAGGATGAAATGGGATCGACTGAAGATCTCAAGAACTGCCAGGAGGTCAGAGAGGAAATTCCCAATTTCTAGGTGGGCAAAGAGCTTAGATAGCTATGGGATCTCACAGACTGTCATGAGGACAGACGAAGAATTTCAAATTTCCAGGTGGGCAATGGATCAAGATCGTTGCAGGATCTCGTGGAATTCCAGGAGGGCAGCAGAAGATTTCCAATTTGCTAGGTGGGCAAGGGAACAGAGATGGGATCAGTTGATTCCATGGACTGCTAGGAGGGCAGAAGAGAAATCCCAATTTTCTAGGTGAGCAGGGATAAGCAGATGAGGCTATTTGAGAGTCACATAAACTTAGGGGTGAGTTCGAATCAGCCAAGGAGATGACAGAGCAGGTGAGCTTAGAGATGGATTTGAATCAGCGAGAGCAGCTGACAGAAGAGGAGGAAGATTAGAATAGTAGTCTAATGATTAGGGGAATTCAGGTATTCCTACCATTTTCCCAAGAGGAGGTAGAAATCTGTGTTGCAGGTGCAACAACAATAGAAGGATAGCTAGCTGTGACTGTCAAAGAGGAATTGGAGTAGATATCTAAGGCTTCCCAAGTGAGAGAGGAGAATGAGCGTTCTGAAGAATGGCTCAATGCTTTCAGCAAGGAAGCTGAGGAAGCTGAAGCACTGAAGCTGGCAGAAGAAGAAGTTGAAGAGCAGGCAGGCAGATTAATCACTCCATGGGAGATGGAGTTGACGATGTTGGAGGATTGGCTGAACAATCTAGGGCTAGTAAGAGAACTGGCAGAAGAATAGTTGTCAGAGAAGGTGACTGAATAGTAGGTTGGTCAAGAGAAGACTACAGAGTTGAAGTCTGTAGCAGAGTGGACACTCAGTGCCACAGAATATGAAGATGACATGGGTGATCATAGTGATCTGCCCAACTGCAGAAAAGTTTTGCAGCAGAGGAGACTGCATGAGCAGAGCTAGCCACTAGAGTAGCTAGACAAAGTGATCAAGAGGATCAAAAGGATGATGATAGATTCAACAGAGACTACCGGAAAGGAGGCACTGGGCAGGAGAAAAGAAACAACAGCAGCAATAGCAATAGCAGCGTATAAGAAGCAACAGCAGCAGGGAGATGGAGGAGATGAACAACTCTCGAAATTTGTTTGGGATCCAGGAGGATTTCCAAAGCTGAGAGGGGAAACTCATGAGCAGGAGCTCATTAATTTTGCAACTATGGAGTATGATGCAGGAGCATTATCTCACGTCAGCCAACCAACCACGTCAAGTGCATGCATTCAAGGCCGAAGAGAGGCACAACCCTCACTTTTGATTCGAATGAATGTAATTAATTGAATGTAATTAAATTTTTAAGTTGTTGAGCTACGAAGCCATGCTTTGCACAGGCGTAGAAGTAAATAGGATTTTAATGTTTTGTAAGGTTGCAATCTAGATCCAATCTATGGACTAGACAACCATTGAATGTAATTGAACAGGGTAGTTGAGGTTTGGAGGGAAGAGATCGAAGAGCCCCCTCAGGTAAAAAGATCTTTTGGGGTCTCATTTTGAAGGAGATAGCATAGAGAAAAGAGGAGAAGAGTTGAATAGTTGAGTTAGACTATGTGAGTAGAGATAAAAAGAGAAGGAGTCAAGACATTGTTATAGGTCGTGCTTAGGAACACCATTGTAAAGACAGGCATTTTCCATTTTAATATAAATAACAGTTTTTCTTGCATATTTTTGGTGTTAAATGAATGTCTTTGAGTGTTCTTTATATGATATGAATGTATGTTGTAGATGTATGTTAGCCATTTGTAGGGGTTTTGTTTGATTTCAGGCTCGAGGGGTCTTTGAGGCTTCACATCGGGAGGGTGTGATAGAACATTGTGGGTTCTGATAGCCGTGCATAGAGGGTGCATCTCTGAATCTATGGATTCAGACAAAGACATGCTACGGGCACAAGAACTGAAGTCAACAACTCGAAGAAGGCTATGAGGTTTCTATATACCTCAGGAGGCAAGGTAGTATATGAGAACAAATTCATAGACAAAACTTATGTTGTGAGTTCTGCAAAGCTCTGCCAGGTGGGCATCGAGCGGGTGCAAAGGAGTGCTTAGAGGAACTCGCTCATGAGTTCGTAAGAAGCAAGAATCGCAGAGGATTCTTGACAGTATTCCAAAAGGGCATTGAGTAAGTGCTAGAGGGCACAGAAGGAACTCTGTTGAGTTAAGAAGAAGACCAAACCTCTGAGGAGTTTTGCAAGAGCTCTGCCAAGTGGGCATTTAGCAGGTGTAAGGAGGACACAAAAGACAGAACTGTTGGATGTTCTGTGAGCTAATACTCTGCCAGGAGGGCATTGAGTAGATGTGCATATAGTCATAGGAGAAAAGAACTCTTTGAGTTCTGGAATTTGAAGGAAGAATCCATTGGAGGATCTTCACAGGGTTTCTAAATACTCGAAAATACTCAGCAATAGGTTTCTTGAGCAAACCAAGTGCCAAGAGGGCCTCGTAATTCTCCATCTGTAGGAAGAAGAGAGAAGGATTTATTTCCTTAGAAGTCTAGGCGAGAAGAGAAGCTCAGGATGAATAGTGCTTTATGTGTGCAAAGACCCTATAGGGACGCATGAGTTAGAATCCTTCGAGGATTCGGGTGTGAAGTTGAGGAGGGTTAGTGCTTTAGGTGAACAAAGTTGTAGCTACAAGGAGTGAAAAAGCCGCAAAACTGTTTGAAGAGTTCAGAGTTCCCAAAACTTAGGAGGGACAACATTTTCATATAAGCGTGGGAGAACTCAAGTCGAAGAGTTCGCAGTGAAGAAAGAAGGCAAAGGTTGAGGCCTTTGAGAAATTGGAATTCTTCCAAGTCTGGGAAGAATGTGTGCATGCTCAAGAAGGAGGCACAACAACCATCATATTAGGTTGAGGAAATGTGATCTGGACCGTTGAAAGGCTTCACGTCCAGGAGACAGTGCAACAGAGAAGTGCACAGAAGAGACGGATTTGAATCATCAGATCTTGGTCGAAACAGCTGACAGCCATTAGATCTGTCAAAAGTTTCACGGGGTTAAACTCTCGTAAGCAGAGGAGAAAATTCCCAAAGAATTTGGTAGCGAGATTTCATCATTCGGGAGTTTGGGAGTCTGGAGGGTGAGAGTTCGGGCACTCGGGCTCCAAAATCATGAAAATACGATATTATATCTGAGCCATCCGTTCATTGAGACACATGGCGAGGATCAAGGGACCCATAAGTATTTCGGCTACCAGGGGTTCAAGTTGACAATATTGTGTCATAGGGGTTGCGAGTAGTGAAGTCCCAAGAGAACCTGAGTCATTCACTGGAGAGTGGATATGTGTCACGAGATTGCCCATATAGAGGATTCGGACATCGAAAGTTAGGAGTGTGAAGGAACAACAACGAAGAGGATAAGGTATTGTCCATTTGAAGGATGGTTACTTGGACTGGAGCCTAGCCAGGCAGGGCTAAGGCATTGCCAATTCAAAATTTTGCAAATCAGTGAATCAGGAGTTGAGAGGTCGAAAGGTCAGGCCCTCGAATAACGAAATCCCAAGATAAGGCCATGGTCATATGAGGAATGGTCATATGGGCCAAATTACAGCCCAAGGAGAAAATTGTTGATTGAATCCTTTTCAGAATTTTGGGGATTGGAAGGTTGAGGAGTCGAGGACTCTCGACATATGTAAACAGAAAACTCTGAAGCTCGATCATTGTATTTCCTGTTGTGGAAACACAAACTCCATTTTGGAGGGAAAAGTCACAGGTGCGTGTAGAGGCCATGACAGAGCAGGAAGGACCTGTGGATCGTTGTGAATAATGATTCATGTGGGAATCGAAAGAGCTGCTCCAGCTCACTTAGTGATTGAAAGATCCTGTGAGCGGACGTAGGGTGTGTAGTTCACGTCTGCATCATATTCTCTTGCAACATCCATGGGTTGGAGTTTACATCATATGGATGTAAAGACTGCTTTTCTCAATGGAGTAATTAAGGAATAAGTATACATAGAGAAACCTCAAGTTTAAGGTGTAAATCCTCTCATTATTCAGTGTAAGAACGAGCTAGCCTCTGAATTCAAGATGAAGGATCTTGGTCTCATGCATTACTATTTAGGACTAGAAGTATGGAAGAAGATTGGTGAATCCTTCCTAGGAGAAGGGAAGTATGTTGTAAATACCATTCATAAGTTTGGGATGATGGATTGAAAATCCATGGAAACTCCCATGGTGACTGATATGAGGAAGTTGAGAGACTTTGATTCTGATCCAATAAACTCATCCCCGTACCAAAAATTGATTGGATCATTGATGTATTTATTGTAAACATGCTGAGCTAGCTATAGGTGGAACCCATACATGAGCATTAGATAAATGAAAAGCATATTTTAAGATATCTTCGTGGGACACTAAGCTATGGTTTGAGATATGCCTCAAACAATGATGTACAATTGCATGGATTTACTGATTCAGATTGGGTTGGGAGTATAGAGAACAAAAAGAGAACTTATGGTATGTGTTTTAGTTTGGGATCTGCTATGATATCATGGGCTAGTAGGAAACAAAAGTATGTTGCACTCAGCACTGCAGAAGCATAGTATATTGCAACTTGTTATTCTTGTACGAAAGCAGTGTGGCTCCTTAATATGGTTTATGGACTATTTGATCAGGTGTCAGATTCAACTGTGATATATTTTGATAATCATAGTTGTGTGAAGATCTCAGAGAACCTGGTGTTCCATGACAATTCTAAGCACATTAAGATCAAGTACTATTTTCTTTGTGATATAGTCCATAGGGGAGAAGTGGTTCTCCAATATATCTCCAATGATGAGCAGACAACATATACTTTGACTAAGCCTCTATCCAAGATAAAGTTTCATACTTATGGGAGAAGTTGGGACTTATGGATATTTCTCCCTTGGTTGAGAGGGAGGAGATGACTTCCTAGGTTGGGAGGGAGTGTTGATATATGGCAACATGGAATGTCAGTGAGCTGCAGATCTATATCATTCTAGTACATCTTAGAGATGGTCATACAACTTAGAGATGATGCTTGAATCATGTTAGTTATGATCATGATAGTACAACTTAGATATGATACAAATGGTTTGAGTTGTGGATGATACTGAAGACCAAGGTGCATCATGATAGTACAACTTAGAGGTGGACATACAACTTAGATATGATGTATTGACATCATGCTAGTTATGTTCATGCTAGTACAACTTAGATACGATGTTGTTGAGCCACATCATGCTAGATACGACCATGCTAGTATAGTTTAGAGATGGACATACAACTTAGATATGAAGTATTGACATCATGCTAGTATAGCTTAGATATGACCATACAACTTAGAGGTGATGTAGATGGCTCATGTCATGATAGATATGATCATGATAGTACAACTTAGATATGATGCATTGGCATTGTTATCACACAAGTTGTAGGTTGGGAAAAGCTTGAACCAACCACCAAATGGTGCCAACTAGAAGGTCACCTACCCATTATCACCTTAAGCAGGTGTCCTAATCACTTTAGAGGTGAGGTAGTCACCTCAAGGGGGGAATCTCG
Organism: Picea engelmannii; assembly: GCA_009831015.1. NCBI lineage: Eukaryota > Viridiplantae > Streptophyta > Pinopsida > Pinales > Pinaceae > Picea > Picea engelmannii. Next base: position 221,462 of record ML800378.1, on the reverse strand, counting down.
GTGACCCTAGGGGGAAAAGGGATGTGAAAAAGGGAAAGGAAAGAAATGGGTCCCTAAGGTCAAATATATAGATGGAAAAAGGAAAGAAAATACGAGTCTCAAGTGGTTTAGAGGTTTCCAAAGACTTTGGTGAATTGCCAAGATGTTGGTACCTTCTCGAGACACAAGAAGAACCGCTTTGCAATGTTGTATGTTAGTTGAATCATAAAGTTAATATTTCTATCCCTAATTTTCATCAATATATAACAATATATATCAGAAAGAAATAAGTATTATAGCTGCTTGAAATATTGCTTAAAGTCAAGTGAGATATGCTTGAAACAAGTAGATAATGACTAGAGAAACTTCACAATTTACAACATGAGACTTTAGCATTTAGCTGTGGTTTTCATAAAGATTGTATGAAGAAGTATTTTTTGGTAGCCTTATGACTGAATCAATATTGTTATTACAGCAGTAAAATCAGCCACCAAAATCCTCAAAGAAGACACCCAAAAAATGCCTTAAACCTAGTAGAACAAGCTAGCAAATTTTTAGCAAATTTTGGCGGTGAAAGCACAAGTTAAGAGTGACTTTATATTAGGGTTTTTGTAGTGCAGTTATCATCCTTATGGATGTAGAAAACCAATCCCTATATAAGAAATTTTATCCAACCAAAAACACTTGTAATTTGTTCAAAAGGTGTGCCTAGGTTAGTAGTGGGTGAGGGAATATCTGTAGGCCTAGTCTAGGGTTAATTTAGGAGAAAATAGGGTTAGTAGGATAGGGTTAGAGCATCCCTAATGGATGTAGTTTATTTTTAATACATCATAAATACTTGTTTGGAGAAATAGGATGCCTCAAGGTGGTAAGAGAGCCAAAGTCTCAAGGAACACTTTCCCAAAGAAAGAACTTTAAGACTTGAAATTTGTACATTTTCCAAAGCAACAATTTATTTTTTCAATGCAACAAGTAAATTACTAGTGCCTTAAAACTATTGGGTTAATGGAGTCAGTCAAATAAAGAGCTAGAGGTACTACCCCCTTGGGGGTGTAAATCCTCTTACTCCCCAAAGCAAGTATCTCTATCTAGGGTTTAGGCTAACAGGGTGTATGCCCTTATACTTCTCTTAGGAAACCCTTGTTAAACAAATAGAATGTAAACATAAAGTGATGGATGCTAAGGTAGAGGTGTATCCCCTTATACCTCCCACCTAGATCTACAAAATAGCCTTGAATTGAAAAATAAATGATAGAAACAATGTGGAAACCTTACCAATTCAAGGAAAGAACTAAGACAAACCACCACAATAGCAAGAAGCTAGCCTTCCAAGGCTAATGCATCACTTCCATCAACCAAAAATCCAATAAATAGCGATTAAAAAGTGCACAAGAGAGAGAACTAGACAAAGAGAGAAAAAATTCCAGTCCAAGTTCTTTTCTAAGATGGGAGAGTTTTGTTAAAATGAGATCTTATGATCTATTATTTATACAAAATGTCACTAAGATAGTTTGTCCACATAATTAAGGGTAAAAAAAATACTAGGGGTCAACAACCCTAATATTTCCCCTTTTACAAAGTAATATTAAAAAATTCACTTTAATTTCACTTGTGCATAAAGAAAAACCCTAAAATGAAGGTGATGTCTCCCTTTAGGGGACATTTTGGCACTAGGATAAGGTCATTGGTGATGGGGGAGTGTAGAAAGGCTTCCCAAATCCACATGTAAATCATCCAAGTCAATTTCTTCATGGAAAAATCCTCAAACCCCTTAAAACTTCCTTGTGCCAATGAATGTCAACCTTACCACCAAACCCTAACCCCCTTAGGCGATGCCATGCCTCTAAAGGTGACATTTTTCCTTTCCTAGGAAAAATGTTTGGCATATAGGGGATAGGTTATGTTGTCCAAGTCATCCTCTAGGAATTCCAAGTTTGATCTCTCTCATCTGGCATGTGGGACCTTGGCATCCACTCGTGGGCTTCAAGCCCCATGGAAGCCCAAGCTAGGGTTGCTCTTCCAAAATTGTCCACCAACTAGGTCCTGGAAAGAAAAATAAGAACGCCCTCCAAGGGTCTCAGGTCATAACATCATAATAATTAAATACAATCAATAAATTATCCACCTAAGAATGTGCATCAAATATTACCATGTCAAATAGTTAAGTTCTTAAAGACATCATGTTAATTGTCAATCTTGAATATCGGAGGGTTGACGAGGTGTCCTATTGGGTAGATCTTATTGGAGGTCAAGGATAGTTTCCAAGAGATCCCTCTCTAATCCATGTAAAGTGGGTGAAGTGGTTAGGGTCATGAATCAATGGGCATGGGGTTAATGACATACAAGGGGTTGTAGTGTCTCATTCATGGGTGTGTTTGTGGAGGGTGTTTGGTACCTTCGTTTGCAATGCACTTTTTCCAAGCCCATTATTTTACTATTCTTTGTTTATTTCATAATTTAAGGACAATTTGAAGGCCACTTCCTTGGAATGGTGTCCAAATAATGACAATTTCACCCACAAATACCTAGTGGAGATGAGAAGGATGGATCTTTATGAGACCCCCTTTCTCTCATCCATGCAACTGAGACTCATTACCCTGGCTTGGTGACTAGATGATAGTAATTTCATACCACTAGATATCCATGGACATGATAGGTCGACTCATGATGATACCTCCTATCCTCCAAGTAACCTTTTAGGCATTCTTAAGCATTCTTAATCATACAACTTAGAGATGACACAATAAGACATTGATCTACATCATGCGAGTATAACTTGGATATGGCATACATATTAGATATAATTCATTGGCATCATGTTAGATATGTCATGCTAGTACAACTTAGAGATGATGTAGATGATACTCCATATCACACCAGTACAACTTAGATATGATGCATTCACATCATACTAGTATGGCTTAGAGGTGATGTAGTTGATGAAATTTTTTATGAAGGATGATATCATATGATATGATTTGATTGTTGCGGAGACTGTATGTATTTTGACAATAGATGTATGCTAATGTGGTGGATGTTCTCCACTGGTAGTGACTATATGTCACTAGTTAGTAGTTGTGTTCTACTAGGAGTGGTTGTGTACCACTTGACAATAGGTGTGTACTACTATGGGTAGACACAGTTGTGTTCTATTGGATGGCATTGTAGCAGTTGTATGCTACTATCTGATTGTCATGGAGACTACCACTAGTGTTGGAGATGATTGCTAGCTAGTGATGATGTTGCTCATGGTTTTATTTGTGTGATCATGAAATATCATGTGTGGGTATGATGATGCTACTGACATAATGGTGTGTTTGTGCTTAATACCATTACTATTAAGACCTCCCTAGATAGGAGGGAGTGTTGATGTTACGATATCTACAGGAGGTATTAACCTCCATGTAAAACCTTTGGCTAGAATAGAATATTTCGGAAGCAAGAGAAACCCTAAGAAGATGTGTAGAAACCCTAGAAGACAAGTTGACTCAGCAAAATAATTAATATTAAAGTATTAGATTCTAAAAGGAAAAGTCAAACCAGACAAGTGACAAGAACCACTATAAATAAGAGATGATCTATATTAGTTGTACACACTCACTTCACTCTCTCTTTTAAGGATGGTGCACGTTTGGAGATGCAGCTGCAAGGATGGAAGGTGGATCTTATGGGATGTTTCTTGGTTCCTCTCTCTAGCACTATCTAGCCTAATATGTGCGCCCTACCTTATAGTATCTATTGGTGGTGTTCTTGGTGATATTTATTGGTGGCATTCTTGGTGAGTTCAACTTCAACTGCTGCAACTGAGTATTGTTCTTGTTCTATGGCTTTGGGACTTTCCATTTGGTGAGATATCTTTTGATAAAGATGTGCTCTCTTGTTTATCTATTGGTTATAGTTTTGCTTCCAGAATCATTCTATCTAGACAATTTTATGGTGCTTGGGGGTGGTTATGTGCCTATGGTTGGGTGACAATAGTGATATTATCTATGGTAAAACGATCACATTGAATATTTTAACACTTCTAACAAGGAATAGGAAACATGTGGTATGTTGAAATACCCTAGCTTACTCCTTTCTTGTTCCTTCAACTCATATGTTGATTTATTATGCTTGATATGATATCCAAACTCGAACTTGAATCCCGTCAAATAATGTTGCAAGGAGATTGCATACTCCATTGACCACTAGATTAGGTATGGGTGTTCCCAACTCCAAAGGTGTTGTTTCCTTTATAAGGCCAATATTAGGGTGGAGGTGTAGGTGCTCATCCACCACTTCTTCTTTCTCAGTGTCCCTCATGATTGTGTACCACAAAAAATATCTTACCAAGGGAAGAGACCGAGTCCTTAGCTTCCTTAGTAGTTAGTTATTTTATGGTTAGGGTGTTCTATTGCATAGAAATGCTCAGGTTTCTTTATTTTCTGTGTTTTTTCCATGGTCATGGAGGGGTTTCTACCTTGGACTTCATAATTCTTGACCCCCATGTAGGTTTCTTCTTTTAGGTACCAGATGTATTATAATAAGAAAAAAATAGAAATATTGCAGCAAATGCCATTGGAACAACAAAATGTAGAGAACCACAACACCAAAAAGGATACCTTTATCGATAGGAAGCAATGTTAATTTGCCTCTTAGAGGGGCAAAACTCTAGTAGAGAAATGACATATTACAATAATTCTCAAGACAAAACTTCCCCATGCCTCGTACTCTTATTTATACTAATTTGATCTTCTAAAGAACATTCTGGAGTAATATCTTTCTAAAAGAGAAAGTTTCTATTAAGTCTTCTTACATTAGACTTGTTCACATTATTAAATAGGCCTTATTAAATAATGGTAGCCTTTATTACATGGAAAATATGACGTAGGCATGCCGCCCAGGGCACGTCCACTCACAGGATATTTTCCTCCTTCCTCGACTTGAAGAACTGAAAGAATCTTCCATTTCCCTATCGGGAATTTTTTCCCACATCAGCTCTCTCACGGAGGTCTCTCCTTCTCCCAAAATCAACGCTGGCCTTTTTGTTATCAAGGTTCCTCCTATCAGGATTTTGGCATTTGCAATGTTCAAACAAATTGGTTTGTCGATCCCCGATCCCCGATATGCTCCTTTGTTGCCTGAGCCCTCGAGTTAAGCCTCTAGTCCCACGTGACCGTTTTCCACAAAACCAAAACCTTATGTTCCTCCACGTTGGGTTTTTTGGCGTCGAAATACCGATGATCTTAATTTCCCATTATCCCTCCTGGCTATAGGCTCCTGGTCCACGTGACCGTTTCTATATGACCCCAGTCATAACTCCCATCGGGGTTTCGGTATTTCTAATGCCAAATTGCACTCACCCTTAGGATTCGTGATCCCTCGAATCCCAACGCGCCCTTTACACACTAGCTCTTGTGGCTAGGTTCCTGACTCATATGACTCTCACCCCGTGACCACAGTCTTATCCCTCATCGTGGCTACGTGGTTCCAAATGTTGAAAAACACTTGCCCACGGGATTCCCGGTTTGTCGATTTCTGATTCGTCGCTATACTGACAGCTGGCTACCCCAATGGAACTTCCCTCCTTTCTGACGTGCTGATAGCTGGCCACATGGTGGCACCTCCCTCCCTGTCAGGGTTTTGATCTTCATGAAACCAAAGTGCATAAACACTTTGTCACCAGAATCCCCAATATCCCGATGAACCAAACACCGATGGACATCCTCCTTGTCGGGAGTTTTCTTGATGGCTCTGATGGCTGCCACCTGTCCGCATCACCAACTCCTCCGTGAGCCCATAAAACTTCCCTAGCCTATCGGGATATCGTATTTTGTGATTTCAAGTTGCAATATTATCTTGCCCTCAGGATCTCTAATATGCCGATTTCTGACTCTCTTCGGATTTTTGACACGCATCCCAAATGATGGACGGTTCATATCAAACCTTGAGTTTCGCTACTTTGCAAAACAATGAACTTTCACTTACCTAAACTTCGATGACCACAATCCCGATCTGGTGACCATGCGACACGTGTCCTCCTTGAGGTCCTACGGCTATGATCCTTTCGTCATTTCGGGGTTCAACTAGTCACGGATTCTTGTCTTCTGAATCTCTGGAATGCCGATGAACTCTCGATCCCCTGCCACCTGTCCCAACAGATGGACGACTCTAAACTCATCGGGATTTTCACAATGGACTTCCCTGACTTCTAGTCCACGTAATTCTGACGCTTCGATATACGCCACATGTCTCCACAAATGGATGATCCCGATCTTCTCGGGGTTTCAGGGTTTCAAATGTCAAAAACCATTTGACCATGGGACTATCGATCCTTCAAATCCTGATGGTAACACTCATGCAACTCCTGTCAGATCAGACGGCTGACGGGTAACTGATCTACGATCCAATGGCTCATGAATCTTGGAGCTTGAACTCCAAACACGGCCGTAACCTCCTCGCTCCTTTGATCGATCCAACGGCTGATGGGATTCTACTAATCTTCTCCACAAGATATTAACTGTCTATCTTCTTCTTGAATGTCTTCTATGGGTGAACCCAGTATTCCTCTATGGAAACTGGTCCTCCTGCGCATAACTATGCAATGCCTATTCAAACACTCTACGGCATGGACTCTCTGTGCTTCTTCTCGATGAACTTGGAAGCCTTATCCCTCCTGAGCTTTCTCACAATGTCAACCTCAAAGAGGTTCTTTGCACACACTCCTTGTGGTAGTTCTCAAACACCTCCAAGTGTTGAGTTCTTTTGACTCTGCACACACCTGCAGCAATAGTCATTCAATACTTCACTCAGTTTCATGACTGAGACTCTGCTTAGCCTACGCACTCCTTGCATGGCTCCTATAACCCAAATTCACCTCTGGGTGAATGAGAACAAGATTTAAACTATCTGAGCCTTCTATCAACGCACTCCTTGCAGAAATCCTTTCTCAGATAGAGAAACAATTGTAACTCATTCCACTTCCTCTCAGACTTCAATCTCAACACATGAAATCATATACACATCATAATAGCAAAATACATAACAGGAATTAAATAATCATGAGCATATCATTCAACACACATACACATAGAACAAACACACTCCATGAACTTGAATCAATTTCTTATATTAATCCAAATACCATACATGGGTGTTCCTACATAGCTCTCTGCTTCTCTACTCAATGCTCAGAATTCTTCTAACTATCCAGAAAATTATGTTACAATGCATAATGAGGGTGTCTATATCCAGTTTCCCTCTTTTCTTCTAAAACTGTCTAATCTAATATTAAAATCCTATCTACCTGCATTAACTAATATAAATGCCTCCATCTACTTCAGACGAGAGCAGGCCGCTCAAGGTACGAATACATTATACCAAGGCGCCTTCATTAAATGGTCTCATTTATATTTGGCACATCAACTTCAAGGGAAAATTCAAAAACTTGCACTGGATGTCTTCCAGTTGTCTTCTGCTTCCGCGTTGGCTCACTTGATGTGAGGGATGCTCCTGCATCATACTCCCTCACTTGAAAAATTTCATGGGCTCCTATCCATGAGCTCCTGCATGGTCTGTCCATGCTTCAGAATCTCTGCTTCATTTTCCTAGCTGGCATCTTCAACTGGGTGGCCCTTCCACTTGACCAAATATTCAAAATATTCTTTCCTTCTGGTTTTCTTACCCACTCGTTTATCCAGTATCTTCTCCATCTGTGGCTTCTCTGCAACTGGAATCTGCTTTTGCCACTGAATCTCTGGTTGTTCATCACCTATTCCTGCTTCCTCAAGCTTGTATGGGTATAAATCCGAGACATTGAATATTGGAGATATTCCGATCCCATCCGATAATTCAATCTCATAAGCATTTTGTCCCATTTTATTCAAGACCTTGCATGGTCTGATTTTCTTCATCTTCAATTTATTGTATGTTCCTCTTGGGAACCTTTATTTTCTCAAGTGTGCCAGAATCAAGTCACCAACCTCAAATTGAATTTGTCTTCGATGTTGATCGGCTCTCCGCTTATACTCCTGACTTGAATTCTGCAGTCATTCCTTCACCCAGTTGTGAATTTCTTTCATCACCTTCGCGAATTCCTCTTCACTAGCGCTCCTAGTATAAATTTGTTCTGAATCTCTCAATTCAGAAACTCCTCTTGGTTGTGTGCCATATACAATCCAGAATGGACTCTGGCCTGTACTCCTATTCACTGATTCATTATAAGTAAACTCTTCTTGTGGCAATATACTATCCCACTGGCTATGGTGCTCTGTCACCAAGCTTCTCAGCAAGTCTCCCAGACTTTTGTTTACCACCTCTGTCTGTCCATCCATCTATGGATGATAAGTTGAACTAAACAACAAGTTAGTCCCCATCTTCTTCCATAAGGTCCTTAGAAATGCCCTATGAAATTCGTGCCTCTATCCGAAACAATACTCCTTGGTAAGCAGTGAAGTCGAGCGACTTCTTTGAAAAAAAGATTTGCGATGTGAGTCGCATCACTGGTTTTCTGACATGGGATAAAATGTGCCATCTTGGAAAATCTATCCACTACCACAAATATTGAATCAAATCCTCTTTGTGTCCTTGGCAATCCCAATATGAAATCCATGCTAATTTCATCCCACAGCTTCTCAGGTATGGGCAATGGTTGATAAAAACCTGCATTCTGCTTCTTTCCCTTTGAATGCTGGCAAATTCTACATCTGTCCACAAATCTCTTGACCTCTGCTTGCATTCCTGGCCAAAAGTATGACTCGCTCAGCTTTGCGAATGTCTTATCATGACCGAAATGTCTGGCCAATCCTCCGCTATGTTTCTCCTTTAGCAGATTCTCCCTCATGGAACAATTTGGAATACACAATTGATTTCCTCTAAACAATAATCCATCTTGGATCATATAGTCTGTCCAAGGGCTTCTATCTCTAAGAACTGGATTCTCAGTTTCTCTGTATGCTTCCTTAAAATCCTGGTCATCTACATACATGTCTCTGAGATCATCAAAGCCTAACGTCCGGACTTTGAACTCCTGCAACAACAAACACTTCCTGCTCAAAGCATCAACAACTTTGTTAGCAGTACCAGAAATATGCTTTATTAAAAAAGTGAAATTCTGCATGTATTCAACCCACTTAACATGCCTCTAATTCAACTTTTCCTATTGAGTCACAAATTGTAATGCATGGTTATCACTATATAAAACAAATTCCTTCGGAATCAAATAGTGCCTCCATTTCTTCAATGCCTAGATGATGGCATAGAATTCCTTATCATACGTGGAGTACTTTTCTTTTGCCTCGTTCAACTTCTCACTAAAATATGCAATCATTCTATCCTCCTAACTTAAGACTACTCCTATTGCAAACTCGCTTGCATCACATTTTACCTGAAATGTCTTTTGAAAATCTGGCAACACCAGAATTGGTTGTTCTGTAATCTTATGTTTCAACAAATTGAAACTCTTCTCATCCTCTTCATTCTAGTGAAAAGATTTATTTCTTTTCTTCATTGTGTCCATCATTGTTGCACTAATCCTGCTGAAATTCCTAATGAATTTCCGGTAAAAACTAGCCAATCCATGAAAACTTCTCACCTCAAATATGTTCCTTGGTGATGGCCAATTCTTGATTACCTCCACCTTATTTGAATCCATCCTCAACTCATTCACAGATCTAAAAAATCCCAAGTAAATGAGTTATGTCTTCATGAATGAGGACTTCTTTATGTTTATCAACAACTTCTCCTACTGTAGTTTCTTGATCATAATGGCCAAATGCTTCAGATGTTCAGCCTTCGATTTACTGAAAATTAGTATATCATCCAGAAATATGATGACAAATTTTCCAATGAAATCCTTCAGGACTTCATTCATCAACCTCATAAAGGTACTCGGTGCATTTGTTAAGCCAAATGGCATAACAAGCCATTCATACAAACCTTCGTTTGTCTTGAATACCGTTTTCCATATATCACCTTCTCTCATACGAATCTGGTGATACCCACTCTTCAAATCTATCTTTGAAAAAAAAAATTCTCCACTTAAGCAATCCATCAAATCATCCATCCTTGGAAATGGAAATCTATACCTAATGGTTATCTTGTTAATGGATCTTGAATCAGTGCACATCCTCTAGCTTCCATCTTTCTTTGGACTGAGTACTGTCGGAACAACACATAGGCTCAAACTTTCCCTAACTAATCCTTTGTCCAATAAATCCTGGACTTGTATCTTTACCTCTTCATTTTCTTGTGGCGTCAATCTGTACGCGTCTTTGTTTGTCAAACTAGCTCCTGGTATGAGATCCATATGATGACTCACACTCCTCATCGGTGGCAGTGAACGAGGTAATTCATCCACTACTATATCAGCGAACTCTTCCAGCAGTCCCTGAACTTCTTCTGGCAAATTATCCACTCTTTTGCTAGTCAAAACAATTATCAGTTTTCTGACCACAAAGAATTGTGGATCCTCCTTCTTCTTAAATTCGGTAAGAAGTTTCTTCCCACTCATGAGAAGTACTATATTGCTTACTTCCGGCTTCACCTCTTTATCCTCAATTGGATGCAACATATGGGTTCTCTCATTCTTCTCCAAGGTGTATGTGTTCATCCTCCCATCATGAATCACATTTTTATTATATTTCCATGGTCTACCCAAAAAAAAATGATAAACATCCATAGGAATAACATCACATAAAATCTTATCATTATATCCTCCTATCTTAATGTCAACTAAGCATTGTTTAGTGACATTTACCTGATGTCCCTTTTGTAGCCATGAAACTTTGTATGGACTCAGGTGATCAGTTGTCTCCAGCTCCAGCTTCTCTACCATCTCGGTTGAAACGAGATTATCTGTGCTTCCACTGTCCACAATGACCTTGCACACTCTATCCTTGGTCTTGCAAGCAGTCCTAAAAAGAATGTTCCTCTGCGTTGAATTCTCCATATCCTTCTCTGGCGTCAAAATAACTTTCCGCATCACCAGCGATCTTCCACCTTCAGCATATTCTACCTCAAAATCTCGCCTCTATGCCTCGGCGATGTGAGTCTCTCCAGTTTCTTTCTTTTTCTCTGGACACTCGAATGACCTGTGCCCATTATTTCCACATGTGAAGCATGTAATTACTCCACCTCTTCCTCTTCCTCTACCACTTGCACGAGGAAACCTATTATTATCATCATACCCTCCTCTTTGCTCAGTATGTTGTTCTCTTTGCTCAGCATATCGCTTCCCTCGCTATGAGATTCCACCTCTCTCTGCCCGAGTCTGAGGTTTCTTCCAGTCGTCCCTAGGGTTTTGGTTTCTTTCCTGGGCAACTGATTTTCCTCTGGGCTGACTTCTACGTCGGCCTCGCTGACCTTTCTTATGGCTTATCTTATATTCTGCCTTTAAAGCCATTTGATAAGAATCCTCTACTGTTTGGATGGTTGCCATGATCATTTCATCCTGAATCTCATATCTTAGGCCATTCATATACCTGGCCACTTTCTCGTCATTGCTTTCGCGATGACCTGCCCTGATGTTCAGTCGATAGAATTCCTCCGTATACTCTTTTACTGTCATCAGCTTCTGTCTCAGGTTCTGCATCCTCCTGAACATAGAAATTTGATAGTCCCTGGGAATGAATTTTTCTCTCATTTTTGCAATCATCCTATCCCAGCTCTTAATTTTATGCTTGCCTTGGCAATGCCTGTCAGCTTGCAGTTCATCCCACCACAAGGCTGCATGTCCCTTTAATCTCATGATGGCATGCCTGACCTTCTTTTCCTCTTCAATATCTTCATAGTCGAAGTAAGTGTCTAGAGCTCTAATCCAATCTAGAAGCTCTTCCACATCCAGATTTCCCTCATAAACTGGAACGTCCATTTTCACCTTTGTGCTCATTCTTGCAACAACTTTAAGTAAGTGTTCACTTGCTGCATTTTCCGCTGGGATTTCTTCTCCTCCATGTGCAACATCATCTTCATCTTCGGATTCACTGATATCTCCTGCATCAGCTTTGCGCCTTTGTGATGTCTCCATGTCCTCCATTCTGGCATGAAGATTACACATTTCTCTCTCCATGTCTAGATTCTGCACTTGCCTACCTCTTTCTCTGGACATTTCCCCTTCCTCCTCTGGACTGGGTGATTGTCTACCCCTTCTTCTTGGTGGCATGGTGAATTTATCATTTTTCTCTACTATAGAAAGAAAAGACTCCTTCTTGTGCTATGATACCACTTGACGCAGGCGTGCCACCCAGGGCACGTCCACTCACAGGATCTTTTCCTCCTTCCTTGACCCAAAGAACTGAGAGGTTCTTCTATTTCCCTATCAGGAAATTTTCGCCATAGCAGCTCTCTCACGGAGGTCTCTCCTTCCAAAATCAATGCTGGAATTTTTTTTATCGGGGTTCCTCCTATCAGGATTTTGGCATTTTCAATGTTCAAACAAATTGGTTTGTCGATCCCCGATCCCCGATATGATCCTTTGTTTCCTGAGCCCTCGGGCTAAGCCTCTAGTCCCACACGACCATTTTCCACAAGACCACAACCTTATGTTCCTCCACGTCGGGGTTTTTGGCATCGAAATCCCAATGCTCTTAATTTCCTGCTAGCCCTCCTGGCTATAGGCTCCTGGTCCACGTGACCATTTCTATATGACCGCAGTCATAACTCCCGTCAGGGTTTCGGGATTTCTAATGCCAAATTTCACTCACCCTCAGGATTCGTGATCCCTCGAATCCCGATGCACCCTATACACACTAGATCTCGTGGCTAGGCTCTTGACTCATATGAATCTCACCACGTGACCGCAGTCTTATCCCTCGTCGAGGTAGGGGGTTCCAAATGTTGAAAAACACTTGCCCACGGGATTCCCGATTTGTCAATTTTTGATTTGCCGCTATACTGATAGCTGGCTACCCCAATGGTGCTTCCCTCCTTTCCGACTTGCTGATAGCTAACCGCACAGTGGCACCTTTCTCCCTGTCGGGGTTTCAGTCTTTGTGAAACCAAAGTGCATAAACACTTTGTCACCAAGATCCCCGATATCCCGTTGAACCAAACACTGACAAACATCCTCCTTGTTGGGACTTTTCTCGATGGCTCTAATGGCTACCACTTATCCACGTCACCGACTCCGTCATGGCCCCACACAACTTCCCTAGCCTGTTAGGATATCACATTTTGCGATTTCAAGTTGCAAGATTATCTTTCCCTAAGGATCTCCGATATGTCGATTTCCGACTCTCTTCGAATTTTTGACACGCATCCCAAATGATGGACGGTTCAGATCAACCCTCGGGTTTCGTTACTTTGCAAAACCATGAACTTTCACTTACCTGAACTCCGATGACAACAGTCTCGTCCTGGTGACCACGCGACATGTGTCCTCCTTGAGTTCCTACGGCTATGATCCTTTCATCGTTTCGGGGTTCAACTAGTCACAGATTCTTGTCTTCTGAATCTCCAGAATGCTGATGAACTTGGAAGCCTTATCCCTCCTAAGCTTTCTCACACTGTCAACCTCAAAGAGGTTCTTTGCATGCACTCCTTGTGGTAGTTCTCAAACACCTCCAAGTGTTGAGTTCTTTTGACTCTGCACACACCTACAGTAGCAGTCCTTCAATACTTCACTCAGTTTCACGACTGAGACTCTCCTTACCCTGCGCACTCCTTGCATGGCTCCTATAACCCAAATTCACTTCTGGGTGAATGAGAACAAGAGTTAAACTATATGAGCCTTCTGTCAATGCACTCCTTGTGGATGAATTCAACTGCACTCCTTGCAGGAATCCTTACTCAGATAGAGAAACAATTGTAACTCATTCCACTTCCTCTTAGACTTCAATCTCAACACATGAAATCATATACACAACATAATAGCAAAATACATAACAAGAATAAATACTCATGAGCATATCATTCAACACACAGACACAAAGAACAAACACACTCCATGAACTTGAATCAATTTCTTATATTAATCCAAATACCATAGATGGGTGTTCCTACACAGCTCTCTTCTTCTCTGCTCAATGCTCAGAATTCTTCTAACTATCCAGAAAATTATGTTACAATGCATAATGAGGGTCTCTATATCCGTTTTCCCTCTTTTCTTATAAAACTATCTAATCTAATATTAAAATCCTATCTACCTGCATTAACTACTATAAATTCCTCCATCTACTTCAAATGAGAGAAGGGCGCTCAAGGTATGAATACATTATACCAAGGTGCCTTCATTAAATGGTCTCATTTATATTTGGCACATCAACTTCAAGGGAAAATTCAAAAAATTGTGTTGGACGTCTTCCAGCTGTCTTCCGCTTCTGCGTTGGCTCTCTTGACGTGAGGGATGATACTACATCAAAATACATTAGTATACCTACGTGAGGGGTTAGGGAGGTTAGGTCCCTAACATGACCTCCCCGTTGAAGAACAACCTTGTTCTCAAGGTTTGATATGAGGAAATTATTGCAGAATGGTGGTCAAATCCTAGGTGGCATCTTATGGATTTGTATATTTCCACTGAACTAACACTTCCTTTATGGTTCGATGATGGAGATTATTCTCTCATTGGTCCAAGAATTCTTGTGGCTCCAACCAAATGGAACCTTCTTCATCCAACTTAGGGATATTGGTTTGAGTTTGGCACTTAGTTTTAATCACTTTCTTTAAGCACGAGACATGAAAAACAAGATGGATATTAGAATGACTGGACAGAGCTAGATGGTAGGCCATGGGCCCCACTCACTTGAGAATTGTATAAGGACCATAAATTTGGTCACAAGTTTTTGACAGTGTTTAGTTTTGAGTGAAGTCTTATTATAAGATTGCAGACGAAGAAAAACTTTATCCCCTTCAACAAATTGACATTTGGAACGAACCTGATCTACTTTTTGCTTCATGTGATTCTCATCCATAACCAAATTTTCTTTGAGGTTACGGATAATGGCCTCTAAGAAAATAATATTGTATTCAACCTCCTAAACCTTGGAGACACCTGACATCTATGAGAGAATTGACAATGGATTTTTTGTATAGACTGCTTCAAAATTAGTCATGCAAATACCAGTATGGTAAGATGTGTTGTACCTCCATTCAACTAGGGGTAACCTTTGAGCCCACTGATTTTTTCTATCAGATGAAAAAAAAATAAAAATATGTTTCCAAACACTTGTTGAAAACTTCAGTTTTCCCATCAGTCTAAGGATGGTAGGCAATGTTGAGATGCAATTGGGTTCCCTGGAGGCTAAACAATTCTTGCCAAAAATTGTTGGTGAAAGTTGGATCTAGGTCAGGGACAATAGAATGAGGCATGCCATGAAGTTTGAATATATTATCCATAAAAATTTGAGCCATTGTGGATGCGGTAAATGGGTTTTGAAGAGCACAAAAATGAGCATATTTAGAAATACGATATAATACCACCATGATGATTGAATTATTACCCGATTTAGATAGGACAACAATGAACTCCATAGATATATCCCTCCAAATAGAAGACATAATAAAGAGTGGTTGGACTATTCCTAGAGATTTGAATTTTTCTCCCTTATTATGTTGAAAAGTATCACATTTAGCCACAAATATGTGAACTTATTGTTTCATACTTTCCCAAAAAAAGAATGTTTGACCTATTCATAGGTTTTGGTAAACCATAAATTTCTAGTTGTGGGTGAAGCATGAAGCTCAGAAAGTAGTGTGGATTTAATTTATGACTGTTTACTTAAATATAAATGACGTTTGTAGAAAATATCTCCATTGTGCCAAGAGTACCCTAGAGAATATTGAGAATGGTGTTGCAATTGTTGGATTATGCGAGAAAGTTTGGGGTCTTGTAGTCATTCCTAGCGATCAACTTGGAGCCAATCCGGTACAACGAAGGAGAGGGAAAAGAGGGGCCCTTCTTCTTCATAGTTATTGGAAAGAAGTATCATCAAACATGTTTTATTTTCCCTTCATGTAAATTATCTCATAATCATATCCAAATAGCATGGTCACCCATTTTTTTTGCTTTGGGAATGAAATTCACTATTCTAGAAAATAATTGAGGCTCTGATAATTAGTTTTAATTTGGAAGAATTGGCCCAATAGAAAAGGATGTCAGAGATACATGACATATAGAATAACCAACATTTCCTTTTCAAATATTGATTGGCCCAAATGTCTCTCTAAAAGTTGTTTTCTAGTGAAATATGAAGGCCTGTCATTTTGCATGAGGACTTCCCCAATTCCTTTCCTTGAAGCATCACATTCCAAGACAAAAGTCTTGGTGAAGTCGGGAAGTGCAAGTACAAAAGTTGTGCATATAGCCTCTTTCAAGGAATGGAAGGATTTATCAATATCTAGGGTCCAGGTGAAAACATTCTTCTTAAGGAGAGTAGCGAGAGGTGTTGCAATTTTCCAGTAATTTTGAGAAAACTTGCGATAATAGACTGCTAAACCCAGAAAACCACACAATATCTTAAGAGTTTTAGGGAGAGGCCAATCCTTCATATATCAAATTTTCTTAGCATCCATTAATACACCATCCTTGCTAACAATATGACCCAGGTACTCTACTTTTGAGGCTTTAAAGGCACATTTAGATTGTTTGAGGAAAACTTTTTGTTGAGAGAGTATAAGGAGAACTTGATCCACATGGGAGAGATGGGATTTCCAAGTTTTACTATATATGAGAATATCATCAAAGAAAATTAATACAAAATGCCAAAGGGAAGGATGGAAGGCATGATTCATGAGACTTTGGAAAGTGGAGGGAGCATTACACGGGCCAAAGGGCATTACCAAGAACTCATAGTGACCCTCATGAGTTAGAAATGAAATATTGGGAATGTCTTCCTCTTTCATACATATCTGGTGTTATCCATAATGGAGATAAAGTTTAGTAAAGTATTGAGCACCACTCAATACATCCAATAGGTCATCAATGACATGAATGGGAAATTTGTATTTGATGGTGACTTTGTTGAAGGCGTGAAATTATGGACACGTGCACCAAGTGCCTTATTTATTGAGTACCATGACCACAAGAGAAGAATAAGGGATGGTACTAAGATGTATAACACTTTCTTCGAGAAATTCTTGAAATTTTTTCTCAATTTTATTCTTCTAGGTGAAGGGATTATGATAAGGGAGAACATTGGGAGGGAGACTTCTTAGGGCTAGAGGAATGGAATGATCATGAACACCATGGGAAGGGGGAATTCCATGGGGACTGGAAAAAATTGTTGGGTGTTTGGAAATGATAGATTTGAGGTCAGGATGCATAGAGCATTTCTCAATTTCTTGAATGGAAATAAGTTGGGAAATAATGTCCGAATGGCATTTTTTGAAGAGATTTTCCATTTGATGGGAACTGATGATCTCAAGGGAGCCTATTGCGATGCCTTTGAACTTAAACTGTTGTCCCTCATATTGGAATTCCATGCTTAATTCATTAAAATCCATGAGGATGGTGCCCATCGTGTTTAACCATTCATGATCGAGAAAAATTTCACAACCACCCATGTCGATAGAAAACATATGATATTTTAGGTGGTAATGACCAATTTGTAAGCGCACATTTGCACAATTCCCACCATATTTCATGGAATTGCCATTGGTAATCATGATTTAAAAATGGTTGATGACATAGATATAACAATTAATTTCTTGGGAAATGCGACAGTGAATAAAATTATGGGTGTTGCTACTGTCAACAAGGATTATTAATTTCCTATGCTTAATGTATCCAATGAGCTTGAGGGTTTGGGGAGCAAAGAATCTAGTGAAGGCATGAAGCAAAATCAACAGTTCAACTCTTGGTGGATCAACAGGTGAAGTAGCTTCAACCTCCTCATCAAAAACATCTTTAGAAATTACCGTAAAAATATTTTTTTCCTTACACTTGTGCCTGAGAAATATTTGTCATCACAATTATAGCAAAGACCCTTGAGTTAGCGTTCAACCATTTCTGCTCAAGTTAATTTATGGATATTTATAGGGGTGGAAAGAAGGGTGGGATTGGTAGGTTGAGGGTGGAGAATAAAAGATGGTTTTCGGTTTTGGTAAAAGACAACATGTTGTTCTTATTTGGTGCATTTAGTAGCTTCCAACCAAATATGGGGGCGAGCCATGAGGACCTAGGATTATATTTCATCCTTTAGGCCATTGATAAAACATTCCTTGAAGAAGGCATCTATCATGCCCTCTGTTCTGAAAGATAAGTTCTTAAAGGAAGTTATAAAGTATTCCATTGTGCCAAAATATTTCGATTTGGTCAAAAGGCCTAAATAGTGGGTGTTAGTGTCAACTTATTCATAAATCTCTACAACAAAATGGGTCCAAGAAACATACCCTTGGTATGCATTTTTATGCCATTTCCACCATTTCCAACATTAAGGATCTATATAGATAACAAATTAACGAAGTTTGGCCAACTGATCAGTAATTCCATGCAAAGAAAAGTAATTCTCCATTTGGGTGACATATCCCATGGGATTAGAGCCATCAAATGTATTGATATTAACTCAGATAATATGGGGGTCAAGATGAAAGGGGTTGGGATGAAAGGCCATAGTATGGGAGGAGTCAACACCTTCTACTTGGAAGAGTTGTTAGGGAAGGGTNCATAGGATCGGTTCAACAACTGGTGCAAAGTGGCATTGAGGGTGTCAAATTTTCCCTCTAATGTGTCAAATTGGTCGCCAACTTTTGAAAATTGGGTCAAGACTTGGTCCTCAAAACAGTCAAACTCGACCTTGTTTTGTTTGATTTCATCTTGAAATTCTTGGGTGTGAGTGGTGGGCATTTATAAAGTTGGGGTGCCTTGGATGGGGAGTGGTTCCACTAAAAAAATGAAAATGGGTGATATATATCATCTTGATAATGGAAACAAGGGAAAGGAAATGGGATATGTGTCAAATAAGGTGGTGGTAAGGGTGGGTGAGACCATAGAAAAAAAGAGGCCGATAAGTGATAGGTATCACAACGATTAGGGTGAAAAGAGGAATCCAATAGGATTGGTCCCAAATAAGGTTTTTGGGTAGGGGGTCGGGCCCACGAAAAAAAAGGCTTAAAAATGATAGGTACCACAATGTTACACACCTAAGTGTTGCACTACCAAATGTTTCACTTAAGTGTCACAACTGTTATACACCTAAGTGTCACACTACCAAATGTCGCACCTAAGTGTCGCACTGTACCAAGTGTCGTACTTAAGTGTCGCAACTTTATCACCATGAAGAAGTTCTTTTCATGACCCCTAGACAATTTGGAAAGGAAACCTATCAATTGGAGGTCTGAATACTACCCTTTTCCTTGAGATTTTGGCATTGTTTGAGCTTCATCACCCCCCTTCCCATATACAAGGAGGAATAAAAACCTGATAATCACCCACCAAGATTGTACTAGGGAGCGTTGATCTCTTTTTAATCACCCTAGGCACAATTATGGGGGGGTGATGAAGTTGTTGCAACCATCATGCCTTGTTTTATGAGGTTGTTTATGAGATTTTATAGTTAGTTAAGGGATTGGTTCGATATCTATATCATATTCAAGGGAATATCAATATTGTTGGTTGAACCAAGTCCCCATTTGACCACATCCTCTCTTAAAAAATTCCCTATGGTTGTGATGCTTCCAATCCTATATAATGAAGGCCATGCTTGAGTAAGAAAGGGAAGGGATAATTCCAAAGTATCATACTTCTGATCTTGAGACATTCAAGGGTGTCATACTTATGATTGTGTGAGTCCCAAGGGGATGGAAAGGAGATCTTGGAGGAGATATTGCAACACCAATATTGATATTGTGAGTGCTTCACTATTATCTACTATCCATTAATACATAACTTGGCATATTCCTCTCATGCCTATGTGTTCACTATATTCATGTATATTGTTGTTTAATTCATCATAGATATATATGTTTCTTCTTAACAATATAGTGTGGAAGAAGGAGGTTTCATTTTGTTCCTTGCATGACTTTTCTTGCACCTAGGAGATTGGACATCAATATCAAAGGTTGGAGCAGCAAGGAAAACCAACTTAGAAAGGTAAGTTATCCATCCTTCTCTTCTTATTCTAACTGTTGAAATAGTTCTAAGGGGAAAGTAATACACCATTTATTTTCCTTCTGATTTGGATCAAAGAGGGGTATTTATCCAAGGGGGATTTCACCTGTCCGCGGGGGGAACTTTACCACAACATAAAATTGGCGAATCCATTGGGGAATGATTTTCTTGGTATTTCCTTGGTATTTTATATCCTTTTGAGTGTTTCTTGTTACTTGATCATTTTGATTTTGATTCTTCTTCTTTGATATCTCTCCTTCCCACATCGTCAATGGGAGTATATCTAAGTCAAACACCTGACCATATCTCAGATCTAGATAAAGTTTGATTTTTGTAACCACTCTACAAACTTCATCGCCCCCATATAAGGGAGTACAAAGTGATGAAACCATGATTATCCCTCCCTGTTAGTGTATTGGTGAGAGATGAAACCCTATTCATTTCCCTGTATACATTGTTATACATGCGATAGTCCTTGTTCTAAGTGAATTTGGAGCTTATTTTTCCTCATTTTTGCTAGTTCTTTATCTCAAACCTTTACATTTGAATCCTCCATGCTTGATTTTGGCTTTGGTTGAATGAAGGTCAATGATTATCACATGTTTGGTTACCTCTTTTGAGTTTTCAATTCCTTCAAATTGAGAAATGGTCATGATTCCCTAGGTTAACTTGATCCTTTGGTTCATTCCATTTCATTAGTAGTTTGGTCCTTATCAGTTGTAGGTTTTCAAACTTTTATATCTTTGATTCCCAAACCTTATAAGTGTTTTACTTGATTGATTTGGGATCCTTTTCTTTAATTTGGAGGTTTCTTATGTTGCATTAAGCCTTGTTTTTTAGTCTCTCGTTCTTATCTTCTTGAGAAAACTCCTACTCTGTTGAGCATACTTTGGAGATCTTTTAGACTTGTTGCAACTTGGAATTAATCTTTTATCTTTGCTACTTGAAATTTGAGGTTTCATACATTGGTTTTCCTTTACTTCGCAAGTTGGTTCTTGTTTGAATAAGTGTTGAAAGTATCTTTGTCTTTGGATTCTTTCATCATAGTTGAGTGCTTGTTTTCTTCATATTCTTTAGCTTTAGGATGTTTTTCAAGTGTCATTAAGTCCTTTCATTCTATTTGAAAGTGAAATCAAAGAAGAGTCTATTTTGATTTTTCATGCAATTTGAAAAGAATAAAACATTTTTTTTCATTCTACTTTTATAGGTGGAGTTTTGGGCATTTATTTGCGTTAAAGAGAAAAATAACTCTTCTCCTTTCCTCAGATAGAATTCATCGAAATAAAATCATTGAATTTCATTATTTCTACATGGTTTTGGAGCCGATTCATTAACACCATCAGTTTCATATTTGTACACACTATTGAGGAATGAAAAACCATTAAAAGGAATGAGGCACATAATCTAAAATCAATTAGACTCTCCATGCATGGTAGGGTGGAGAGTTAACTCTTCAAGGTTATTAAATGAGACTGTAGAATACTAGAGAGTGTCAAATCTAGTAGTAACAATAAATATTAGTCGCGAAAAATCCATAACATGGGAGTAAAAAATGAGGTCAAGTGAAGCGATCAGTTGATATTTCCCCTCTTCCTTTCGCCTAGTTGGACTATTGCAAGTTTGGGGGTTTAAAGAGTAGCTAGTCCTCATGGTGACACCACTTCTTCTTAGTTTTTGGGCCATAGATTCATGTCTAACATCCCCAGGCTCATTTTGTAGTATTGATTGTCGACTGTACCCCCAGTCATTCAATGTGAATTGGTAACCTCTCCTAGGATTCCACCTAGGTGACTACAGGGGGGGTTCCTTCTACAAAGAAGTTTCCTTGTGGTACCTACGACAAATGTTCAATCTATGCTTCAATGAACTAGGAAGGTATTTTCCTACAGACACTTATTTTCACCTTGTGGGATTGTTGCGTGAAGGTTATCGTAATTGTTGCTTGTTTCTTCATTGACAACCTCATCTCTCATCTCAAAAAGATACTTACTTCCTTTCTCCCTATCATAAGGGAGTTGTTTGATTAATATTATCTTTTAGGTACTTTGGTAGTGTGTTCTCTTTGATGTGTAGTAGACCCTAGGTTGAATCCACATCCATGGAAACAGTTCCTGAGGCTACCAACCAAGGGACCCATTTTCATGGGGAACCTTGTTTTTTTTCTTATTTTGGAAATGTTGGTCCTCCCTAATTCGCTACATTAACTCTTCCCGGTTTCACCCTGGGATTACTAGTATGGTTGTTTTCCACTCCCGTGGTTTGGAATTCCCCTGCTATTTCTCAAGTAATCTCTCCACCATAAGAGCATGAACCTCATATTGACCTTTTTCCTTCTTCACCCATTACATCTTCTTCTCTTTCTTCTTCCTCTCCTGGTAATAACTTTGATTCCAGTAACCAGGAGGCTAAGAAGAAGAAGAAAAGGAAGGACATGAAGAAGAAAAATAAACAAGGGGGAAATCAACCAGCCACTTTCATGAGAGATAATAATGTTAAAAATTCGGCCAACATAGGTCACAAACCTAAATTCCCTTGTAGTATTTGTAAGGGTGACCCACTTATTAAACGTTTCCCTAGTATTCCTAATGTATTATAAGTGTTTTCCATGGGTTGTCAACAACTTGTGTCACCAACCACTGCAAGTCATCTTTGTGGCAACCCATCAACCAATGATCATACAGTTGGGGGGTGAAAGAAAAAGTTAGGATTCCTTTCCAGTTATGCAGGGAAATGCACCTCACTTACCTTTTCCCTCATATGGATGAAACTTCACAATTGTTGGAAGACATTCATGTTTCCCATCATCAATCTCTAGATGCTTCCCATGAGTCCTCTCCCACCCAACCATTGGTTGATGAAGTGGTCGGTCTGATTCAATCATCGTTCAATCCAACTCTTCCTTTGGAGAGTGAAGTGGATATCACTCAGGTTATTCTTGTCACTTTGTATTTCTCTGGACAAGGGGGTATTTAACCCATTTCAACGGAGCCCCCTCCAAGCAATGAGGTCATTTCCTTTGATTGGAATACACTGGAAAATCCTCATCTTCCTTCCTACATTCCTTTTAAAATCATAGTGTAGGTTTGCAATAAGATCATGGTACATCACACTATTGTTGACGAAGGTGATTTTGTTAGCATTATATCCTCGATTTCTTGGAAATATTTGGGTTTCCCTTAGCTTGTTTCGGTTACTCATCAACCATTGGCTTTTAATATAAGATCCAGTGAACCTTTAGGGATCCTTCCTCAACTACCTATCACCTTAGGAGGAAAAAATGTATATATCGATGTCGTGGTAGTCCAAGGTCCCTCAGAATTTAATTTACTCCTTGGGTAGGACTATGTCTATGCTATGTAAGATGTCATGTCCACACTCTTTCGAGTGATGAATTTCCCTGATAATGGAAACATTGTGAAAATTGAACAACTTTAATTTGTTAGTCTTGATCTGACTATCAACCATCCAACTTCCTTGAATGTTATTTATATGAAAGTGGTATGCCCCCCTCCATGGGTTAATTATGTGGTATCATGTCCCATGCCTTCAACTACTAATAAGAAGGAGCCTCTCACTATATGCTTGACTTATTTAGACTCAGATATGGTAGTTGACATGGTGAACCCTTCAATAGGGGATTTGGAGCCCAATCTTTCTCACGTTACCCCTATCAAGTCCCCTGACTTAAATTATTTCCATAGAATTATTATTCCATCCGATGAATACCTCTTAGAAGCCATGGTCAAAGTTTATGAGCATAGTTTGTTGTATGTTTCAAGATAGTTAAAAAATGAAACAAACCCCCATGAGCATATTTCAATTTCTGTGTCAAGCTCGTTAAAAAATGAAACAAATAACCATGAGCATAGTTCATTTTCCATGTCAAGCTTGTTAAAAAATGAAATAGAACCCCCTTCAATTGAGTCGATCCTTCCCCTATATATAGTACTTGAACCTTCATTTTTTACGCCTGTGTTAGTTGATCCTCTTTCTTGGTCCCTCTCTGGTGAACCTATTCCTATTGGTATAGAATAGTCTAATCATGTGCAGAATAAGAGTCGATGGATGAAACAAAGCTTGGGGGGGCATGTCTCTGGCCTCTCGACATCATAATGGAGTTAAGATGATAGCTTCTGCTGCAGGAAAAGTACCAACCTTTGGACATTATGTTGGGAAAAAACCTGCAGATGGGTATCAGCCAAAGTACCAACCTCTGGACATCACATTGGGAAGAAACCCATAAATGGGAATCATGTGGAGCGTATTTTATTTTCAATTTCAATCTAGTTTAAAAATTAAACCAAACCTAAGCATAGTTTTATCCTCTATTTCAAGGTCATTTAAAAATGAAATCAACCCCAAGAACAATTTTATCCTCTGTTTCAAGTTTGTTAAAAAATGAATCCAACCCCGAGCATAGTTTTATCCTCTGTTTGAAGATCATTTAAAAATGAAACCAACCCTGAGCATAGATTTATCCTTTGTTTCAAGCTCATTTAAAATTGAAACCAACCCCGAGAAAAGTTTTATCCTCTATTTCAAGATTGTTTAAAAATGAAACCAACCTCGAGCACAATTTTGTCCTCTATTTCAAGCTCGTTTAAAAATGAAACCAACCTTGACAACTATTTTATCCTCTATTTCAAACTTGTTTAAAAATGAAGCCAACCCCAAGCACAATTTTATCTTTTATTACAAGTGAGTTTAAAAATGAAACCAACCCTGAGCATAATTTTATCCTCTGTTTCAAGTTCGTTTAAAAATGAAACCAACCCTGAGCATAGTTTTATCCTTTGTTTCAAGGTTGTTTAAAAATGAAACCAACCTCGAGCACAATTTTATCCTCTATTTCAATCTCGTTTAAAAATGAAACCAACCTTGAGCACAATTTTATCCTTTGTTTCAAGCTCGTTTAAAAATGAAACCAACCCCAAGCATAGTGTTATCCTTTGTTTCAAGCTTGTTTAAAAATGAAACCAACCCCAAGCATAGTTTTATCCTATGTTTCAATCTCGTTTAAAAATGAAACCAACCCCTAGCACAATTTTATCCTCTATTGCATGCTCGTTTAAAAATGAAATCAACCTTGAGCACAATTTTATCCTCCATTTCAAGCTCATTTAAAAATGAAACCAACCTCGATCATAGCTCATTTTTAGTTTTAATCTCATTAAAAATGAAACCAACCCTGAGCACAATTTCATTCTCCTTTTCAAGCTCATTTAAAAATGAAGCAGACACTTCAAGAACAGTTTCATTCTCTGTTACAAGCTCGTTAAAAAATGAAACAAATAACCATGAGATTAGTCTCTGTTCTTTCTCGTTCTCATAAATACATGAAAATAAGTTACCCAATATACTTTTATCACTTTTCTGGTCTTGTAAAAACTCTATGAAAAAGGAACTCTTTGGAGTCTCCTTTAATCTCTTTTCAGACTCTCTAAACATGAAAAGATTTTCAAGAGAGCTTGTTTTCTTTCACACTAGTTAAAAGTGTTTAAAAGGGCATCTATTCAATGTAAGTTTAACCATTTTTAAAGACCGGATTGAATAATTATGAAAAATGAATACTCTCATCAATATCAACTAGAAGAGTTCTCCCTTGTATTGTTTTACACTTTTTTGGGATTGGGGAACTAAATTTATGAAAAAGAACACCCTTGGAGTCTTATTTAATATATTTTCAGACTCCCTAAACGTGAAAATATCATCGAGTTTATGTTCTCTGGGATCGTAAAATTATACATTGAAGGACCCATATGGGATCGAACCCCTACATCTTCAGGTTCATTAAAATATGACAAGGGACTCATCGAAGATGAATTATACCGAGCATTTGTTATCCTCCTCAAGCTTGTTAAAAAAAAAAAGGTACTCGTCGTTCATGGTGGGGGAAATTTTTTGAGGGAAGTGAGTCAGTTTTTGGAAAGCATTATGGAAGCTGTTTGTTGTCTCCCTTGAACATGGAACATGTTTGCGTCTTGTTTTATAGTTGGGTAATATGATTGTATTTGAGTCGTACCAATCATATGAGTCATTATACTCCTTTGGCTCACCTGAAGATTTCCCTAGTTATCGTTGCACTATGTTTTGGTCTATCTCTCAATTGAGTCAATGTTTCCAAGTTGTTTTTCATGCCTCACAATGTTCAAGGGAAGATTCATCCCAAATCACCACTCTGTAGTATTACCAACTTTCATCCACATATCAGTTTGTGCTCATTTAATCCATTATATTACATCACTTTCCTATTTCAGTTTTGTATCAATGATGGGGGAAACATCATGGCCCTCCTTCGACGATTCTGTTCAAATCGACCTCAACACATTATCCGAGAATTAGAATTAGAAAGAAATTAAGTACCTTAGAACCTGCATGCCTCAATGAAAGATCAACTTTCTTTTGATAATAGGTTGGCATCATTTTCTTTTGATCAAATGATTCCATGAATGTTTGACTTCAACTCATTTATATACATTCGCTAGAATGTACTAGGGTACCTTGGGATTCATTGTCATCATTGGAGATTTCCCTCGTACTTGTTAACGGTATACATCAATGACCAGTAATCAAGTGGTTTCTACCATGTTCAACATCAACAAAACTATTTACATGGCTAGAATTGTACCATTTCGGGATCGGTATAAAGACCCTGGGAACTCTTTAGGAACCTACCTCTATTACGTGCTTCACTAGGTTGTGGCAGATATTATTTGAGTACTTAGAAGGTTCCAGTATGGACATCATGTTTTCGATCTCACTGATATATATTGTCACATAAATCAACATTGTATTGGTCCATGGCTATGTTTTTGTCATATTGTATCTCCACTGTGAGTTTTTATGTGGCTACGACTTGATTGAGTCATGGATATATGGAGCAACATTATATATTTGGTGGCCGTATCATTAGTCAGTTCTTTCATGGATCCACATTGTATTGGTCAATGACCATGCTTTGAGTCAGTGTATTCCTAGCATAGGTATGCCTACCTCAGAGATGATAAGTATATATTTTTTTATTTTTATTTGCATCTTCCACCAAACTCTCCTATTCCAACACCTTCACATACACATTTTTGTAATGTGTTTCAACCATCAGCTTTTCTTTTGGCCTCGCACTTTAAGGGGCATCTGTTACACACCTAAGTGTTGCACTACCAAATGTCACAACTATTATACACCTAAGTTTTGCACTACCAAATGTTTCATTGTACCAAGTTTCATACTTAAGTGTTGAAAATTGATCACCATGAAGAAGTGTTTTTCATGACCCCTAGACAAGTTGGAAGGGAAACCTACCAGTTGGAGGTCAAAATACAACCTTTTTCCTTGATATTTTGGCCTTGTTTGAGCTTCATCGCCCCCCTACCCATATACAAGGAGGGATAAAACCCTGATCATCATCCCCTAAGAGTGTATTAGGGAGAGATGATCCCTTTTCAATCTCCATGGGAAACATTATGGGGGGCGACGATGAAGTTGTTGCAACCATAATGCGTTGTTTTGTGAGGTTGTTCATGAGAGTTTTTGGTTAAGGGATTGGTTCAAGCTATATCCTATTCAAGGCAAGGTCAATCTTTTTGGTTGAACCAAATACTCATTTGACCACATTCTCTCCTCAAAACTATCGTACGATTGTGATTCTTCCAAGTATATACAATGAAGGCCATGCTTGAGTTAAAAAGGGAAGGGAGAATTTCAGAGTATCATTCTTATGATCTTGAGACATTCAAAGGAGAATAATTGAGAAAATCATACTTATGATTGTGTGAGACCCAAGGGGATGGAAAGGAGAGCTTGGATGATTTGTTGCAATATTGATATTGACATTGTAAGTGCTTTACTGTTATTTTCTTTCCATTAATACATAACTTGGCCTATTCCTTTCATACCTATGTGTTCACTATATGCATGTATATTGTTGTTTAATTCATCATAGATAGATATGTTTATGATTAACAATATAGTTTGGAAGAAGGAGGTTTTGTTTTGTTCCTTGCATGACTTTTCTTGCACCTAGGACCTTGGAAATCATGGTCAAAGGTTGGAGCAGTGAGGACAACCGACATAGAAAGTTAGGTCATCCATCCTTCTCCTCTCATTCTAAATGTTGCAAGAGGTCTAAGGTTAAAGTAGTACACCATTTGTTTTCCTTCTGTCTTGGATCAAAGAGGGGTCTTGATCCAAGGGGGGTTTCACCTATATGTAGGGAGAACTTTACCACAACACACGACGATCATAGCCAACAAAGGAATCCAATGGGATAGGTCCCGAATAAGGGTGTGGTGGGAACACTATAATAGTTTTTTACTACTACAAAGTTATACTCTGGCCTGAAGAATATTTAAGTGACAAAGTGCCCAAATTGTTATAAACAAAAATTATGTAGGAATTTCACAAATAGAATGCAACAGGCAAGTTTGCGCGATGATATATCTCGTTTGTTACTTTTATATTTTATGTCTTTCTCAAGGGTTAGGGTTTTCAGGGTTCCTACAGATAGGGGTATTCCCTGTGCTATAGCTCTCTAATATACATGTGTGGTCAAACAATAGTACTCGACCCAATATCTCAGGGAACCAACTAAGGAGGCTTGATCATACCCTTAGCCATACTACTCAATTATCTAGGTACTAGAGAGTAACTTCCTAAGTGTTGTTCTTGATGTCAGTATAGCAGTCAGGCGGCCAATCGAATGATCTAAAGTCGATTTCAGGAGAACTAGGGGACTCCTGATATACTCGACAATACATGGGAGTGGTGGTCGTGTATATATTTTGTCTAATGCATCACTACTTGAAGGGTACCAGGATGGATTAAAGAGATTTCCAACAAGGTGAAAAGTCTGTTTCTAGTAACACCATGAAACCATCTATATTCCTATGTGTATTCTTCCCCACCACATTTTTACCTGCTAAACAGTAGATCTATGTTCTTTAAAGACACTGACAATACACATCTCTACCCTAAAACAATTCCCACAATTTTTACAGAGGAAAGTGCTCTGATACCACTTGTTAGGTACCATATGTATTATAATTAGAAAACATAAATATTGCAACAAATACCAACAAAACAACAAAATGTAGAGAACCACAACACCAAAAATGATACATTTACTGATAGGAAGCAATGTTCACTTGCCTCTTTGGGGGGGAAGCCTCCAACATAGCAGCACTCTATTATAATAATTCTCAAGACAATAATTTATTGTTCTTATTACTCTTATTTATACTAATTCTATATTCTAAAGAACATTCTAGAGGAAGATCGTTCTAGAAGCAGAAACTTCTATTATGTCTTCTTACATTACACTTGTTCACATTATTAAATATTCCTTATTAACTAATGTCAACCTTTATTACATGGAAAATATATTATTCTACCTACATGAGGGGTTAGGGAGGTTAGGTCCCTAACATATTCTTATGGTGGATCCTTTTGATATATTTTAATGGATAATATATCTCTTGGTAACTTGTTATTTCCCCACTTTGGGACATCATTACATTACAGAGGGTTATGATGACCAGAGTAGCCAGATGGAGGTTATAGTGAGTACAAAGATTATTGAGAGGCATTTTGGGGTCTGGCTTGCATCGCTCATCCCATTTCATCATTATGATCCATTCCACACCAGTTGGATTTGCTTCTGTTGCATTCCGACAATTTCCATGATTTTGAGTATTTTGAGCTATAAGTTAATTAAATTCACTGAAGAGGTCATTTTGGGCACAATACTTGGAGGAACCTCTCAGTGTAATAGATCATTGGAATCAATAGGAACATGACTACATGATAGGATGATGAGAAGTGACTTTGAGTGGCCAGGGAAGCCACTAGGAGAGATAAGGCACTTTTCAGAGGTAAGAAGGTTAATTAATTAATTAAAGTGATTTAATTAATTAATTAATAATTAAAAAGGAAAAGTCACTTTAGAGAGACAAGGGGATGAAGGAATTATAAATAAGAGGCAAAGGCCTCTATTCATTCATTCCTGTATGTTTATCATTTGTATATTTGGCTTCTAGCTAGAGAGCCCATACCTTGGGGGTTTTGAAGGTTTTGAATTAACAAACCCTCGAGGATGATTCGGTGGTGAAAGATTCCACCTAGCTTGTCCCAATCTTGGTATCAGAGATGAAATATGCTCCCACACCATTCTAGTTCAGACCTACTCAGTTCAGTAGGGTTCTATACTAGCCACAGGCATAGGAAGAGAAGGAGGGCGCACCATTGGGGGTTTCCAGCAAGAGGGGCGCACCAACCATTGAGAGAAGTTCATCCCACGTGTTTGGAAGGGATTCTGGAGATTCTAGCACTTGGGTTTTCCTTGCAGGGTCGTGGCCATTAGATCTAGTGCATTCTAGTGTATTTTTATGGATCATTTGATTTATTGGATGCATGGAACGAAATGGAGGAGAGGAACACACTTAATAAAGTGATTTCATCCATTTGGTAGATCAGATATTCATCATTTCACTTGGGACTTCACCAGGGAGGCAACCAAGCCTCAATCTATCATTCTAGAGGTTTTGTGGAGCCTTTCAATGCCTCTAGGAGGAAGGCTGAATTATCGAGGGTTTCAGGCATCCAGGGGGGCGCACCATTTCTTGGAGGGAGGCTAGATCCATGACTTTGAGAGGGGTCTTGGAGATTTGAGCACCTGGGTTGTTCTTACATTTTCCTGATCTACTATTTGGCATCTTCATTGGACCATTTAGACATCTTTGGTAGCAGGGCCAAATTGTTGAGGCTATTCAATGTTCAAGCAGGGCATGGCATCTTCCAGCTTGGGGTTTGACACTTCATACGACCCAGATATTTCTAGTATTGGTATTCATGGTGTATTCATCCCTTGGAGGCTTATAGTATCTTCTTGGAGAATTTTTTAGCATCTCCTATTATGTTATTTGAATCTATTTGTTGAGAATTCTAGATCGACATCTTCATTGTATTAGGTTCTTGCTTATTATTATGAATAAATATTAGATCTAAATCATTTTGGGGGTTTTCTATTATATTTTTTTATCTTTCATATGGTTGATGTATGTTTCATTTCTTTATCTTCTTATCTGTTGCTGCAAACACTCATATAAACCATCGGTACAACCCTAAGTATAACCTAAAGGATCACAGTAAGAAAAGTGTTTGACGAAATACCACAACTGGTAAAAGTTTAAAAAGACACCCAAACCATGATGTTCCCAGAATATTGGCTTGGGAACATTGTAGTGGTATCAAATCTTAAAATCGTGCCAGCCTGAGGGTATTCCATAAGAAGAGATGGATATTAGGGACTTTGCTAGAGAGACTATACATTGTGAATGGGAATACTACACCCTTAGTGAGAGACTTAGGGATAAAGTAACATTCCAACAATATATATATCTATAAACAACCCTATGTGGAGAAAAGATGAGGTCATAGATTGGGCTGACATAACAGAGAAAAATAGATCCATTAGGAGAGAGATACATATGAACCCTACAACCATTATGTGCATGCAACTTTGCTACAGTTGCAAGGTACCTTGGGAACCAGATCATAGGTGTATGGGAAAGGGTAAGAAGCATATTATTGATGTACACTATCTCAGTGATGATGAGGTGTGTGAGGAAACAGAGTTAGAGTTAGATGCTTATTTGGATCAATGCGATGATGCTAGTGACTCTTGCAAAGAGGCTAGTGATTCTGACATGCTTGAGGAGGATAGTGACTCTTGCACACTTGCAGATACTAGTGATTATGGCATGCTTTGGGAGGATGGTGACCCTTGTGTTGTGAATAGACAGTCAGAGGAATAGGATGATAGCACCTGCATTGCAATAGACATATCACATGGTGTTGATGACCCTACACCTCAGCAGAGTGGAGACACTAGTGGGGGTTCACATGTGTTAGCACTTAGAGATGACGAGCTCCCTATGATGGCCATGACACATATGTCATATTTCCAGACACCCCTAATAGCTAGGTCACATGAGGATATCAATGGCATGTCAGATATGATTGAGGATCCATGTGTGAGGGACGCACACCATAGATATATGGATCCATAGATCTAGGAGGAGAGACATGACTTGGAGATAATGGACCTTATACATACCTATCAACATGAGGATATTGAGTCACCTCTTTCAAAGACTCCATTATTTGATAAGACTATGGAGACTTACAACTTGATGGAGACTTACTAGTGATGAGGATGTACTCTTCATTGATTAGGATGATCATAGCACGTGTCTGGACACATCTATATGGGATCCAGGTGTAGTTGATAGTAGCAAGGTGAGTGCATAGGAGGATACAACTGCTCATACAAGATATAGTGTGATTCAGAGGGAGGTAGATGTTGTGAGTGGGAAATCCCTCTATGGACTAGCACTTAGGGTTTTATCATGCATGCAGAAAAGACCTAAAGGTTCCTACTTTCTACCGTCATCCCGAACCTAATCCCCATTATTCTTAAGCAAATACGTAGTTAAGAAGATCAAGTGAGCATACCTTATTTTGAGCGTTTGATATCGATCCTTCTTCACGCTTGGTTTCTCTTTCACTACAGTTGTTCTCCCAAGGCTGACCTAAATTCACACAAAACAAACAAAGAACTGCACATGCATTTGATCTACAGTTTAATGGGTTAGAGATTTAATCAATATGTACACAATAAACCAAGAAAACCTCATATGGTGGGACGGGAAAAGTAATTCTTTATTATTAACTTCAACAAATCAACTTACAATGATGAAGTCGGTCGCTGCTCCACGAACCTGGTCCTGGGTTCCTCTTCAACTGTCCTCCAACTTCTTTGCTCTATACTTCTCTTTGCACAAGGATGGATAAAGGTTGGGAAAAATGGAATGCGCAATTGGGTATAGTTTCTTTACTATGATTCTCCTCCTCTAAATGTGACCCCTAACCCTTCTTTTATAGGCTAAAAGAAGCTAGGTATTTGGTCAAACTTTCGGCCATGCATGGCTGAAAGGTTTAGTTAACTTATGCAAAGTTGTGTGTTTCATCAACAACTTTCCTTTTTTCATGATTTTGTAGGTACACGTGGGTTTTCTTGGGTCAGATAGCATGCACACGCATGCAGTAATGGAGCAGGGCACGTGGGCTTTTATAAAAGGGTTTTTTAAGAAGAGTTGTTCAACAGTGTTTTGACAAAGAAGGAATTTGAGATGGCCTGATGCCAGGTAAGTATGTGTGGTGAAAATTAGGGTTATAACAGATGCCCTATAATGTGTGAGGTCAGAAGAGCATCTGATGGCCGAAATACATTAACAATCTTCATCGATGTGCCAAACAAGTGAGCCCGGGAACCAGAAATCCGGAGGTGTCATCTACAAAAATAATAATTGTCTCACTGAGGCGGCGGGCATACCCATGCTCGGGATAAAATTAAATCATGGCTACCAATCAAAAATGCTGTAGATCCATGTCATATAACTATATAAAGTGTATCTGCGAGAAATACATAACAAAGCTACATCTCGAAATAAAAAAGATATACGTGTAGAGTATCCATATTCTTAGAAGTTGATAAGGCCTGATGGTTAGAGATGAGGTCTTTAGAGCTCGAGAAACAACTTCAAAATTTTCAAAACTCAGGTAGGAGTGTAATATGAGTGTATGACTTCACTACCCAGAGGTCTTCGATGGCTTGCTGGTCATGGACCAGAGAATATTTATGATGGGACTGAATGCTTCATTGATTTCGAACAAAGACTTGATTGGATGTTCAGGATGGTCGAGTATGAGGGCAAGAGACAAACTACAGAGGGGATGACTCAGGCTTGGTAAAAAATTCCCTTGAATAATAGCACGACAAATGATGAGACTCAGGCAGCATGGCATTAACATAAGTTTATGAGGCAGGAGGTAACGCAAACTCTCCATATGTTTGGAAGAATAACCAAATGGAGGAGGACACAGCTCTATGTAGCAAGAACAAATTTCTAAGGTCATATTAGATCCCAAATTTTGATGAACAAACGGACAAATGTGCTTTATCCAAGGGCGACTCATTATGCTGCCAATAAAGAAAATACTTTTCACTTCCTCTTTTTGGGGTATATTTGATTTTTTTGTCTTTTTCAATAATTTTGGAAAAATAATAAAAGAATGTTACATTACAAAGGAGGAATGAGTGTTTCAAACATACAAGTTCAGGGTGCAGGGACAAGACTGATGTTCAAAGTAAGGACACTCAGGAAAAATCCTCCAGGGGCCAAAGGTGTCAAGACACAGAAGAAAAGTGCTACAGGTCTTGTGTATAAGGCATGCTTTAGATGGTTCAGTTGAGAGCAACATGGAGCCGACATTAGGCCAAAGACACGAGTATGAAAATGCAATTAAGACAACACACAATGGTAACGTCCTTCGGTGTGAATTTAACGAGCCTAGAGAAGGTAAGCTCAACGGTTTTTCATATTTAGAGAGCCTGAAAAAATGTAAAACGAGACTCCACTGGGGTACCTTTTTCGATGGTAGTCTAGTCGTTCAAAAAAGGGGTAAACTAGCACTGAAAAGACATATATTCAAAACCATTTTAACGAGTGTGATAAAGACAAGATCACTCGACCATTTTTTTATTTTTAAGGAGTCTGAAAAAAGCTTAACTATGGACTCCATCAGGAA
Organism: Picea engelmannii; assembly: GCA_009831015.1. Lineage (NCBI taxonomy): Eukaryota > Viridiplantae > Streptophyta > Pinopsida > Pinales > Pinaceae > Picea > Picea engelmannii. The sequence goes on along the minus strand of ML800378.1, from coordinate 186,814 downwards.
TGTTCTTCTAGACCATTTTAACGAGTGTGAAAGAATAAGGTCACTCGACGAACTTTTCAATTTTAGGGAGTTTGAAAAGAGCTTAACTATGGACTCCGTGGGGGTTCCTTTTTCGTACATTTAGTCCCTCAGGCCCCAAAAAGGGTTAAAATGATACCTGAGAGTACTCTTCTAGAGAACCGAAGTTCCTTAGAGTATACCTTTGTTCATACAGTTCACCGTCCGGACCAAAAAAGGGGTAAAGTACCGCCGGATAGACGTGACTTCAAATTTCAATTTAACGAGCGTGAAAGGCCACAAGATTGCTCGAAAATCTTTTCATGTTTAGAGGGTTTGAAAAGGGCTTAAAAGAAGACCCGTTATGTTTTTTGGGAGTCTCGAGGGTGAGGTCAAGAGTGAAAAGGAATCATGCAAATGAGGCTCAAACTCTTAATCAGGAAAAACAACAAGGACTCCTGAGCCTACATTCATTAGTGACAGCATGGACACCATAATGTAACCAGGATCTACCTAAGGTATCCATGTTCTGGTAAGCTCTGCCACCAAATCACAACAATTCTAAAGCAACAATGATGGTTATGTGTCGCAACTTGATGGGATCGATCCCATGGAAAAGGGATAAAGACAACGAGATACAAAAGTTAGGGTGGAAACCTAACCTATATGCTCAAGTTGATCATCTGAGGTTTTTCCCACAGACCATCAAAATTTACCCAAAACTCCCAAAAAAAGTCTTGATACTCGATCATACCCTTCCAATGCAACTCTTGAATCACTCAAAATGGTTTTTGGTTTAAAGAAATTGATAAGGGGGGAAAAAAAGTGACAAAAAGAGGCCAAAAAGTCTAAAAATAGAAGCTGACATCTCATTATCACCATTGTTGATTTGGAAATTGACTCTGGAGCGAAAAAACCCCTTTGATAAATGTGGTGATTCCGAGAGCTACAGTGGATGAAACGACCATCTGTCTGGACCAATTAAGTATAAAATCTCTCTGATTGCAATTTAAATCTTTATTTATGCTTTTGGTTTCAAGTTTTGGGAGGACATCGACCTTCAAAAGGTCGGCCCTAGGTCCATGCGGGTTGTCTTTTGACAAGCCACATGTACATTTGGGAAGAGGAAAAACTGCACGTGTGTACATGTGACTGTCATCATTATAGCTCATGTGGACCTCCTTATTGAATGATTTAAAAAAAAAAAAACAAGGGTTAACCCTCCTAAACTTGGTGTTTTGCAGGATGTATGTTCACTAGAGGGAAAGAGAGCATGAGGAGGTTAGTGATTTGGTCGGGGAAGACCCCAATGTTGTTGTTGCCTTAATGCAATGTGGGCTCCTCAAGTTCTTCCTATGTACTTTTATGCGGGCACAACCTAGGCTACCGAATGCCTTGGTTGATTATTGACATCCTGATGCAGAGGCCTTTATGTTAGAGGGGTAATCATTGGTGCCTACGACAGAGGACATATATTTTTTGACTGGCCTATCTAGGAGAGGGGAACTAGTCAATTTTCGGACATTTCCTTCGGGGCCTCATAACATATCAGAACTAAGAGGACTTTATTGTGAGGTTGGTACAGACCGATCGAGCTCGCAGGTGCCCATAGGCAATATCACGGACTTATCACTACAGGAGATTGTGTTGTTTATTGGGCGGATGAATGGTTGTGTAGCTCTTCATCAGGCGTCTCGTGCACAGATGAACTGTGTAGTCCAATGCTTAAATGCACAAATATTTGAGAGGAGCACTACAATGCTAGATTGTATGAAGAGGCAGCTGACAGATTGTCGGTCATGGACATAGAGGAACTTTGGGTTCAGGACGATTCTATGTTCTTTCTTCTTTGAAAGAGTTCATAGTTTCAGTCCTCGAGTGGTGGTACAAGGACATCAGGCCTCTCTTCCTACGGTTTGCAGATGGGCAGTGTTATTGCCATGATAGGGTGGTGGAAGGACCAATGAGTCCTTTGATGATGATTTCTTCACTTGGTTGTCGTGACAGATCCCAATCACAGAGGATTACCCTTATGCTGGGATTGATTTCTCAAGAGATTCTGAGATACCAGTACCTCCTGGTGAGGAGCAAGGAGAGATGGGTAAGTTTGCATCGTTGTTTTGTTTGTTTTTTGTTTTTTTATGAAACATTTGTAATTTTTTTTGTTCTTTTTTTTATATATCATTTTTTTTATACCAAAGTATTTGACGGATATGTGTCTGTTATGTGCAGATGTGGGACCAATGAGACTTGCATATTATGCAAGGAACATGCATCGTCCTTAGTCAGGGACCGCACCTACCACCATAGGGGGACCAACAGCAGTAGGAGAGCTTCTAGTTGGTGAGGTTGAGAGGTTTTTGAGATGAGTCGAGCGAAACTTTACCTCGCTCACCCACACAGTCCCTATGGTAGAGACTAAGGATCTTCCACCATATATGCAGCCTCATGTAGTGGGGGCACCACGGACGTGGTTCTGATTGTTTCGGCATGTGGAAAATGTTGTTGATCATTACAATAGGGCCCACAGGCCATGACCTTAGTTAGTCTAGACTTTTCACGTGCCAAGAGCACTACTTGTATATATTGTTTGAGGGCATAAGCCCCATGACTCGTTACTAGTCATACTTTTGAGGCGCTTGCATCCACCTATGTACTCTGATGATTATGAGATTATATATGGATTTTTATGTATTTTTGTGTCTTATGGGTCATATTTTCCTTTAAAAATGTATTTACATGTTTATGTGTATGTCTTTTCAAATGTGTGTGAGATGCCAATCTAAAATTTTATTAGCTAGAGTATCTATAATTTGGTTTAAACTCCTAGGAACATGAAAATACGTAATATAATCAAATCTTCATTCTAAGAGATGTACCCTAAGGAATCGTCCATGTAAAGTCAGATCATGAGCACGGTAGACTCTATTTAACTGAGACACAACCAGTTGAGCATCTAAATAGACCCAGAAATGAGAGATACCAAATGACAGGGCGTCATGAAGAAACTCAATAACTGCATTGTACTCGGTGACATTGTTTGTGGTGTCACCTAAGTATATACCTCCAGAAGATAATAGCTGGCCTCAAGGTGTAAAAATTACCCAAGCTCCAAAGGCAAGCCTCCGAGTGTGCTGACTAGCACCATTTGAATACCCAATGAACACCTCGGATTCACTTGACATCTTCCACAATGACGAAAGATAACATAGAAAATGACACGTCGATGATACTAAAAGAAACTAGAAAGTAATAGTACAAAGACTATACATATGTTACAAAAAGTTACCCATGGTGACCTACCTATGAGTAATACTTCTTGAGGTAGAGCCCATTTCTAGGCTCTGCCAAAGAATTTCCCTCAAATTCAACCAGACAATAAGCACCCATTTTTAGAAACTCTTTTATGATGAAAGGTATGAACCACATGGGTTTGAATTTTCCTGCCCCCAAGGGGTCCTTATCTTGGTCATAGACTAGGACAAGGTCACCTTTAGAGAAAATCCAAGGATGAACGGACCGATCATACTAAGACTTGAATTTATGTTTGTGAGCCTCGTTGGCCAGGGCCGCATCACGATGCTACTCATTGAGCCGCTCAAGGTATAATAATTGTTCTTCAAGTGGAGAAGTGTCTAGGAATAATTGTACTGCCAGCTTTAGGGACGTGATCTAACATTCGATAGGAAAGACTTCTTCCAGCCCGTAAATGAGTTGAAAAGGTGAGAAACCAGTTGTAGTCTTAACAGACGTTCGGTAAGACCATAATGTCGAGTATAACATCAAATGCCAATTTGACTTGGCTGAGTTGATCGTTCATTGTAGGATGATCTTAAGAGATTTATTTACAGCTTCCACCTGACCATTTGCTTGTAGGTATTAGAGTGACGAATGTTCTTGCCACAACTCAATATTTGATGTTAAATTGGTCATCATCTAGTTCTGAAAGTGACTACTATGATCAGTGACAATCTCTCTTGGGACGACAAACCTTGCTATTATCTAGTTGAATAAAAAGAGAGTCGCAATCTCTCCATCATCTTTAAACATTGGCATAGCTTCGACCCACTTCGTGAAGTAGTCTACGGCTACAATGATATAATGGTGCCCCATTGTTGAAGGAGGGTTTCATGTAGTGTAATCAATCCCCCACTTGGTGAAGGGACCAACTGTGATGACAGGAAACATGGGAGTGGGATGTGCACTCATCTTCCGAAAGAAGATTTGACACAGGTGGCATTTCTTGACCGATTCAATACAATCTTTGATTAGTGTCGGCTAAAATTAACCTGCTCGTAAAATCTTTTGGGTTATTGCCAACCCAGACAAATTACCGTGACATGCTCCGGTATGGAAATAGTTAAGCACGATAATTGATTCTTCGTGAGTGAGTCATCGGTGCAAGATGCAATCTACACCTCTTTGATACAACATATCATTAAGTATGAGATAATTCTTATCCTGATCGTGTATACGTCGACGCTCATCACGAGAAGCAGAGGTGGGGCACTTCAAATTCTAGATATATATAAGTATATATTTGTACCAGGGATCCAAATATGTGATCAAAAACATATCTCCTCTGATAGGTGACTCTTCGGGCACAACATCACCTGACTCAACCGGAAGTTCCGAAATAAGTTTTGCGAAGACCAGTGACTTTTTGGATTTCGCTGAAACAAAATCTAAGTCAAATTCCTAGACGATGACCATCCATCTACTGATCTTTCTACCTATTACCTATTGTTTCAACATGTAAATCTTGAGGGGGGCATCAGTTCTTCGAGGATGGATAACGCTCCTTCTGAGGGGCAGGAAAGTGTTATAACGCTCCCTGAGACTTTATAGGGGAGCACCAATGCTCCTAAGGCTGATGTAGGGGAGCGCTCTCCTTCAAAACCTTTGTTTAAGAGCTCTTCTCAGGTGATAAAATTCCTGGACTTCAATTAATCATTTTCCTCCTCCAAATCAAATGTATGAGATGTCTTAAGTGCCTCCTTAGTGTCGTTATTATGGCAGCATACTTGAACAACATTTGTCACACTTGTGAACAACTTGTGACACTTGTGAAAGTTGTAAGGAACATGCGACACTTGCGACAGTTGAGAGGATTGTGTGACACTTGTGACATTTATCAACGTGAGCAATATTGAGGTGTAACAATAATCACTTTGACAAATAGAAGAAAGGACTACTTCTTGTTGAACTTGCTTCTCGAATTCACCACAACAATCTTCAAAGAGACTTTCAGCTGGAAATTCATCTTTACAAAACAAATGGAAAGCATAATGAAAACTTGCTAATGAGTGAATTCTTGAAGCTAGAAGAGACCTGCACCAATCAAGGGCTATCCCCTCTAATGAATACTTGAACAATTTAATCTTAACATCTTCATGTATGATCTAGAGTCGATGAATAAACTCATGAAAATCCAACAAGTGTTCAGCTGACACTTCCCGTTCTTCTCCTCGAAATCTGGGAAGGTTGCATTCCCATTTATCCCTACTGGGCACTGGATGAGGGTAACCAAAAATACTTGAGAAATCACATAATGCATAGCTCTTTGCTAAGATCTTGTTCATGTCATACCAATGGAGTCACCAACAATTTTCTGAACAATGGAGTCACCACTGAATTCGTCCTTCATGGAGTTGCCAGATAGATAATTACAACCAAAATAATGTCCAGGCTTTGTCTATCATCAAAGCTGGATCTATGTCGTCTTCCAAGGAAGATGAGCTTCAATCTCCTCTCCCTGGCAATGCCGCCAATTTGTTATCACTCAAAGAAACTCCTTAGGGTTGTATGCTAAGGATGCTTGGTAACTTAAAAATAATGTGTAGGTATGCTTGGAACAATGGGGTCTTTAATGATCAATGTAATAGACAACTCATCATACATCTAAAGAAACAGTGCTTTCAGGAAACAATAATCAGATCAAGCAATTTGA
>ML800378.1:155952-180817 GCA_009831015.1 Picea engelmannii | reverse complement strand
CAATAAAGAGATAACAGTCTTCATAAGCTAAGATAAACTGAAATGAAGTACAGAAATGGAAACATGAATATTTCTGATATTGAAAACGAAAGGGGACTGCAATTTTATTATATTATAAGAGTCTATACAGTAGCACAAAAATGCATCCCAGTTTCAACCCCTTCATTCATCTCCTTCTATAGCTTTATATCTTTACAAATTAATTATTAGATCCTAAAACTATGGATTTGAATTTCTAGAAATAGTAAACAAATAGTATTTACAAAGGAATAGGAATAGATTCTCAAAATAAGGTAAATCTTTATCTGCTGGCCCTCAAAATGTGGTTGAAATCTGATGATGTGTAGCTCAGCCTCCCAAGGCTCTCTGGTTTGATAATCTAATAATGAAATTTGAATTATGTGATGTGGCTCCCAAAACCCTAAAATTCTGCCTCTTTTAAAGATGGTAAATGACATTTGTACACCTTTTCTTCTCTTCATTTTCCAAAAGTGGTTGATTAGATAGATTTGATAATTCATTAACAAAGCCTTAGAAGAGGTTTCAATTCATTCTCATGCAAAAATTTACGATCTGGGCAAAAATTCAGCTATTATGGCCATGATAGGCTTTCACCAGTTAATTTACCCGAAAATCCACTCCTTAGCTGGTGAAAGGCGGAGCTTTCACCAACTAATTAGCAAAATTCAAGACGGGTTAGCTGGTGAGAGAGCATATTTTTTCAAAATCAAATTTCTCAGTCATGGAGAGTTCGTTTTGCATGGTTGAATAGTCGATCGACATCTACAAATCCTAAGCTTTCCAATGGTTCTTTCAAATCTACATTTGGAGCCTGGGAAGCTAGTCAAATATTCCCTACAATATTAGGCATCATTCTCTCAAAAATGCCAGTGCATTTTTTATCGCTAACAGGTAGGTTGCCAAGGTGAAGTGTACCTACAGAAGAGTATGATACCTACCCGAGACAAAGACAAAATGAAGAGATACAAGACAAAATATCCAATGGAAAAGAAAGGGAAACTTGTTTTCCTATATTGCAGCAGTAAACAAGAATATAAATCAGCAAGAATAAGATTTAGTTACTGCATAATTAACCATCAAAATTATCAAATAAGTATTGGACAGTGAAGCACAAAACAAGTAGGTAACTTTCCAATACTTAAGCATAAAATTTGATGGGGAAATAGAGTTGCTAAATGAATTTATCAGCAAAGTATTAGGGAATACTTATGGCTGTAGAAAATAATTGATATAGTAGCAATTTCCAACCATAAAAATCGGCAAGTAAAATCTCAAAAAGTTATCCAAGTAGTAGAAAAATAGTAGAGGCTTCCAAGCAAATTTCCACGGTTGAAAAAGAAAGTTAAAGTAAAATATTATGTGTTTTTTTCTGCATCACTAATGGTTGTAGCTTTTGTTTGATTATAAACAGAGAACTACCAAGACAAACATGACACCTTAGTGGCTTTAGCAATCTTAAGACACCAAGAAAATATTCGAACTTGAACAAATTTAATCTCTCAAAATCATGTATACCAATGCAAGTAATTTATTTCTCCAATGAAACGATTAGATTAGTTCCTAGTCTATTGGGTTATGGTGTCTTGGATGTATGAGTTGGATCCACAATATCTCTAGGGGTGTGTTGGCAGCCCTACATGATTTTTTCTTTTTCAAGTGACAAATAACAATTCCTGTAGCTGCCTATGCCTCATCCTGTAAATATTGCTATTTGAAGATGACTATTCGGTTGTAAAAAGGGTGTTTTGATTGTTCCTACTTATTTTTATCATACATTTTTGTGCTTCATTCATGACTTAAAGCATGAATGAAGCATTACAATTTTTAAATCGTATAGCAATTTTATCTAAGGCTTGGTCCTTAAAAGGGTCAATGTGCTTACACCTCTTTTAATGAATGTTGTTTTTCTTTGAGCTTATCATATATCAATGAAACACTTATTTTGAGTTGCTCTTGGATTGTAAGATTATACTTTGGATCCTTTGTAAACATACCAAAAATCGATTGGTGTTGATTTGTAAAAACATATCCTTTTTGTAACCTTTGTAAATCAATTATACCTATTACATGTCATGGGAATTGATCACACTACGATCGTACCCTGTACCTCATTTTTGTCTTGCAAGTTGAAGTTATAGGCTTCTCATGACAGATCAAGGTCTAGTGTTATGCTCTGCTTCCAAAACATTTATCACCAGAAGTGCTCGAATTTCGTGTGTGAAACCCTTATGATTACATTATGGTTGCGCTGGTGTGATTGTTTGTTTTGCCCCTTTGTTTTTGGGCTCAGAATTTCCTCTGTTGCTGCTACATCATAAGCCCACAACGAGTTCAGGTCACTCCTATTACCATCTATTCAAACCCTCATGGAACTTGTCATCTGATTTGATCCAAATGGCTCCCAAACTTTATTATTGTATGATGATGCGAGTGAGGATCTTAAGAGCCAAGGTTGGAATATGTTTATTGAGAAATTCTAGGGTTATAACTTGCGAGTAGCCAAATAATTTGACCTTACATTCGATGGATGCAGAGCCAAGGTGGGTAATATGTAGTTGGATATCACCAATGAATTTCTCAACGAAGCAACAGGGCTTCCTCTCACTGTTTCAAGGTGGTTTAAAAATTTGAATTTGGAAGAAATACCTTGGAGTCTGTTTGTCACCTCCTGAAAAATTCAATGTTGTGACAAAGGTATTCTGGTCTCCTTACTCAAGGCTAGATGGCATGGTTTTTTGGCATTTTTAAGACAATTTGTCACTTGTGAAGGTTGTTTTGGCTTCATTTTCCTTTACCACATATGATTGCTCATGCATTTTATTGGATTCCATTTAAACATATTGTTTGACCTGCTAAGAAGTTTGTATAAAATCTCAAAGAGATATAAAAGGAAGAACTTGGATTCCATCTTATTTCACCATGGTTTGATTAAGTTACTGTTAGTTCATCATTTGAAAGCACTTGGTGATGATCGGGACAGTTTCATAACTCATAATGGATTTTTTACAGTAAATCCTGTAGAGACCCCTGTGGTAGACAAACCTATGATAGAGAAACCTCTCAAGCTCTCAAGTGTCAGGCTAGACTTCTTATATGAAAACCCTTGCGAAAGGGAATTTCCCGATTAGCCTTTGTGTGAGCAATAGGATGCTAGTTCCAGGGTTATTAAAAATCCTGAGCATGAACAAATTGTTTGCCCTAATCCCACTGTAAAAACCAATGACAAACACCTATGCAAATAGCCAACTAAAAATCAAGAAATAGGGTTTTGTAATAAGAGGCATGGCTGACTCATTTCGAGGAGTCTATGAAATAAATCCAAAGCTCATGTGAGCTCGATCGATTCGATCGATATCCATGATGATTCTAACTCTGAGATCGAGAGGTTTCTGGCACAAGAAGATCTGAATTGTTTTGAACCAGATCAACAATTCGATTATGTGGATAATCTCCCACTATGTTTGAAAGAAAACAAGGAATTTACAGGTATCAAAATCGATCAAAGGCCGACAATAGGTAGCAGTGATGTTTTACCACACAATTACACACTTCCTCAACCGATTGCCCCTACTGCACATTGTGAAGTTTGTTTACATTGGATAGGTTAGTACTACATAGACATCCCTATCCTTCAAGCGAGGATCAAAGCTCTCATGGATCAAAATGATTCATTGGCAAATGAAAACCATGAGCTCAAGGTCGATGCACAAAGACAAGTAAAACATTTGAAGAGGACAGGCAATATCATAATAAAAAACGCTGACAATGTCAAAGTTGTGATCAATTTTGAGATTTTGTGATTTGAATTTTGTTATCAGTTGGATGGTGAGATTGGTTTTTATCACAGTTATGCCTTTTGATATTTTTCTAATTAATATAGATTGATTTAGATTTATGTTTCTAATAACAAGACTGGCTATAGAATCGAGAGATTTTGTAGCCAAGTCAATTCTCATATAAAATTTGGAAATTATTAGTTAAATAAATATTTGACTTGCTCATTTCGTTTTTCTTTCAGGATAGGATGTATCTTATGCTAATATCATAGGGTGGAGCATGCTGGACTTAATTAATTAGCCATCTATTTTGGCTTATTTTGTAAATAAGAGTAAAACTCTCATAATTTTGAAGATATAGTTTGATATTGAGTGGTTTTTAGACCCTCTATATTTGTAACTTTTAGATCTTTTGAGATTTGATCCTATCTTAGAAGATAGGAAGTTTAACTTTCACATACTCTTTAAATACTCCATATTTTGTAATGGAAATCATCTTGGCTAAGGGAAAGAGATGGACGAGTGATTCCTGAACTTAATGAAACAACATATATGCATTTTGGCTTTAGCCTTTTATTAATGATGTTTTCATTTACGTTTTGTTAATCCTAATACATTAATAGGTCTGATAGCTTTAGACTTAATGATCTATTATGTGCAGGATGTTTATATTATAAATACCATCTACAATTTTCTTCTCAAAATATAAATGTTGTGATCATATCTTCAATTAGAATGATAGGATTTATCTTTGAGTTTTAATCGAATGATGAAATGCATAGATTACTTTCAGATTTATCTTGCAGTAATCATGTGCAATTATGAGATCATAGGTTTATGTTTGTGTTTCCTCTTCTGTCATTAAAACCTAAGCTATTAATATAGGTTTTGAATTTATTTAGAACAATCACAAGATTCATTGTAGATTTCTCTCTTGGACATGGCAGTTGGATATTCTCCACTCATGCAGTTGCTTGGATACACCTCACTGATTCACTAATAGGTTAGCTTCTTTATATTTTTTCTGTCATTTACATATTAATGAAACTAGAATGTACGGTTCATCTTTCGACTACTTACACGTCTGGGTTTCTTAGTTTATTTAATTCCATATTAGTTTATATTTATAAAAGAAAAACAAAAAATGTTTTTATGTTCTTTCTTTATATGCCTCCTAGATGTTATAACCCTAAATTGCACCACACATACTTACCTGGCATTAGGCCAAATCATATCCCTTCTTTGCCAAAAACTACTGAACAACTCTTCTAAAAAATCCATTTTTAAAAGTCCACGCTAGCTGGCCCAGTACAACCTGCATGGATCTACAATGTCCATGCTAGCAGGCCCACTATAGCCCACGTGGACCTTCAGAATCACAAAAAAAGGAAAGTTACCGATGGGACAAAAATCTATGGGTGAGTTAACTAAAACTCCTGGCCATGCATGGCCCAAGGTTTGTCCAAATACCTATCTCCTTCTAGCCTATAAAAGAAGGGGTAGGGGTACCATTTGGAGGAGGAAAAAATATAGCGAAGAAACTCTGCCCATTTACATATTCCATTGTCCCAACCCTTTAGCCTTTCCTCATGCCAAAGGAGATTTAATGCAAAGCAGTTGAAGGACAGAAGAAGAGGAAGCCAGGATTAGGTTCCAAGAGCGGTGGTCGGTCTCAGCTTTTGTAAGTTGACTCACTTTATGTAATAAAAGAATGATTTTCCCATCCCAATTCATGAACTATCTATGGTTTGATTAGTTTATGTTTGATTTCTAACCCTTGATTATAGAAGTAGCATGCATGCATAGTTGTTGTTTGTCTTGAGTGCAGGTCATCTTTGGAATGAGCAGCGCAAAAAAGTAATCAAGCACAATGGAGGATCGACATCGAACGCCGGTAATAAGGTAGGTGGTCCTTTTCCATGCATTTACTGAGAAAAAGGGATTTAAATCTTGGGATGTAGGTAAAAAAGTAGTTTCTATTCGGTCAAATCTGCATGCAAAGTCTGACCCTAATTTGCTAGTCCGTAGGGTGTTTTTCCCAACAACACTGGAAGCAATCATTTTTCACATTGATTTTCATAAGTTTCAATTAAAACTTGCAATTTGTAAATGTTGTGCATATGTGAGATTTGTATATTTTCTGCTTGAATGCACCTACAACAGTTACATTAGAGCATATGTACATATATATAAAGTGTTTAGTAATTAGTTAGTTATTTCTTTCTTTTAGGATTTTTAGATTGGCTAATGGAGCCATTAAACCCATCAGAACGAGTTACACTAAATGGATTGGGTTTAGACAACCCCATACCAGACTCGTTCTCCTAGTTGACGGATGATCAATTTTGCCTACCAACAGGGTGTAAGCCCTTTTACTCCCTAGAGCATGAAAAACCAACAAACGTAAACCTAGGAGGGTGTAAGCCCTTTTACTCCTCCTAGTAACCTTGAAAAAATGACTTATCAACTAGCAAACAAGATGAATCTTGGTGGAGGGTGTGTTCCCTTATACTCCTCCAAGGGTTTTAGACAAGAACAACGTGAAACAAGAAGAAATTACCAACAATTGCAGAAAATTCCTTTCCAATTCCACAAGATAGCAATATAAAACCTAGTTTCACCAAGTAAATTCCATCCACATGAAATAATAAGCCTCCAATAAGGGTAACACACCACTTTTATCCACAAGAACAAGTACTAACATCAAAAAAATTGCACAAGAGAGAGATATAATTTGCCCAAGAGGGGCAAAAATTTAAGCCAAGCAGCTCTTCTCACATGACAGAGTTACCATAAAATGAAATGATTCAAGCCTTTATTTATACTAGGATTCTAAAAAGTGTTTGTCCACATGATCAAAATCTGGACCAGGGGTCAAAATTTAGCTCAAAAATTAAAGTTCTCATAATTGCCTCAAAACAAATGGGTGCGTAGGCCTCGTCGTCATGAACCCAACACAACTCATTTGGGTTTAAACGGATGTCGGATGAGTGAGATATCGCATTCTATTTGAATTGTCAAAGAGGCAAAAAAAAATGTGTTGATTGTACAGTCCGTACGGATGTTGACGTGGCAGAGGCCGTACGATGACATAGCATGTCTGTATGCTGAGGTGGTAGTTGGTGATGTGGCAGTCATTGATTGGTAGATTTTGGATGAATTATGTTGTGACATGTGGAATCTTTTTGTCCAATGGCATGGGTTGCCACGTGGCACCCTGTTATTGGTTTGGGTGTTTGGTTAAAATATTATGGAGTCCATGCGGATCAAACCCCAGACCTCCACCATTGGAAAATATTTGAAAACTTCCGACCAACCGGCGCACCACACGTTAAGTCTTGTTATATAAACGAGTTTATTTATATTTAACCTTGCTTTGTTTTATGGTTGGCATGGGGGTCCGGGCTGGGGCTTAGCCCCAACCCCCGGTTTGATATGTCCGCCCATATGACCTATCCACAACTTTGTGCGCACGCGGATTTGGTTTGAAACGGTTACAACACATGCCCGCCACTTTTCCATTATGCATTCACTCTTGGAACCTAGCTTTTTGTGCGGGAAACGAGGTCACATGGTGACCCTTATGACCATGGCCTTGGCGGTTAGGGGCTAGGCGCACCCATAACCATCCTATAGTTTTTCATGTTTTATGGTTATGCATTGGTGCTAGGTTTTAGCATGATTTTGAGCACATGTGCTAGGTTGGGCACACAAAGGTGTGTTTTGGCGAACCAGAGACAACAAGCTTGAAGGAAGAAAATGGCAAGAGGCCTATCTTCTTCATTTTTTGGCCAAATGAGGTGCCGAAAAAGCATACCTAAGGGTTTTTGGACGTTTTGAATCCATTGGAATTGTTTTCAAAGGCATTTGAAGACTTTGTTTTCAGGTTTTTCACCATTGAAGTTTCAGAGAGCTCCAGGGAGCTTGAATCCCTCATTGATTGAGGTCATGCTCAGATGAGCCCAAGTCTATTTTCTGTGACTGGATAGACATTTTTGGCTAATTGTTATGCTCTGAACACATTGGGATAGGTTTTAGAGGCATCTGAGGACTTTTACAGGTGTTTTTTCCACAAAGACTCTCAGGGAAGCTAAAGGCCACATGTAGAAGAGGTCATGCCTGGATGAGCCATGATGCGTTTTTAGAGTTCTATTAGTCATTTTCGGGGTTTTTATGTATTCTGAACCCAATGGTACAGTCAATATTTCCATTGGAGTTGAGAAGTATCTTGTAAAATAATATTTGACAAATTAATCCCAAAGATCCAAGTCCATTGATGGAGGCTCAAGGAGATGTAGCCCAGAGAGGGGTGAACTCCTTTATCATCTTGTTCTTGTTGTGGATGATTGCTGGTTATTATTTGTTGCAAGTTATTTTTGTTGTTATATTTATGAGAACAACATATTTAATCTTGCAAAGACCTCACACATAAACATTTAAAGGAAGATTCATAAACTTGACATATAATTTATCTTGCATAATTAAGACATTGAGCAAGGTCCTGAAAAGTTTATTTTAATGAAATAGAGGGTGCTTGCATAGCATAACAAGTCAGCCCCCTATTTTCAAATCAGGTGGTATCAGAGCTTAGTTTATTTTTCTCATGTGATTTCCATTGATAGCTAGAGTTTTAGCTGTTGGTATTATTGTGCAACTTTTGTGTTGAAGTTCGATATATTGCAAGGATGGAGGAAGCTTCAACCATTGATAGTTCTTATACATCTTCATTATCCAAGTTCTTTGACAAAGAGATGTTGAAGGAGTTTGCAACCATGAAAGATATGGTACAAGAGTTGTGGGAAGATAAAGAAGAGAGCATTGCCCTTCAAGAGAAGTTGATGGCCATGAAGGAGGAGAAAGACCAGCTTCTTGAAAAGTTGCATGAGATGGAGACTCAATTCCATGAGGCAAAGGAAACCATTACAAAGTACATGCATGAACCTGAGGTATGTAATGTTAGTTTATCTTCAAATTCTTCTAAAGATGAATGCTTTGGATTTTTTGAAAATCACACAAGAGGAATAGGGTCCAAGTTATTGTTAAAAATGGGCTATGAAGGTAAAGGATTAGGAAAGCATGCACAAGGCATTGTTGAGCCTATTGTTGTTGAAGAGAGACCCAAGTATTGTGGTATTGGATATGAACAAAAAAATGGAGAAAATTCCAAAGTTGAGGGGACAAGGGAAAAAGTTCCAAGAACAAATTTTGTTTCAAGTTCAACAACTTTTGTTGCAAGTTCAATCCCTCCAGCATGCAAAGTTTGTGTTCAAGATGAATGCAAATGTGTGAAACAAGAGAGTTCTGAAAGCCATGATGACAAGAACATTGTTGTTGGTCTTCAAAGGAGAGCTTGCAACTCTTCAAATTCATGTCCTCAAAGAGGCGATAAAGGTGAATGTTCAAGGTATAATTCTGTCTATCATTCAGTTGCTTTTGATTATGTTAAGCATGATAAATTTGCATGTAAAAATGGAAAAAAAATCCATGTACATATTGTGGTTTATATAACCATCATATTTCAAAATGTTGGAAAAGATTGACCATTTTGAGGAAACTTTACAAGCAAAGGCAACTTGAAACGAGGATGCAAAAGATTTGCACTCTTTGCCAGAAGAGGGGTCATCTCATTGACCAATGTTGGAAATTACATCCAACCACTCATCCATAGCACAAGAAGCAGATGGATAAAGATATTGGCAAGAATGGAAGAGGAGATTCCGTCATCGATGTGAGTCATGATGATTCACAAGAGGACGATTTTAAGCAAAAAAAATCACCATTGAGTTGGCTTGGTAAGAAATGATTAGATTTCTTAAGCAAGTAAGGGTTGCATTTTCTATTGTAGATGCACATTTCAGCCTTATGTATTCATTTCTGTTGAAAGCATGACAAGTTGTAGCAGCTTATCAAAACTTGTATGATGCAAGTTGCATGTGAATGCAAATCGTTTGAAGGAATTCTTGCTTGTTGCACAAGTTCGCCAGGAGGATGTAAAAGAGGGGTATGATGTTCACTTTTTATAGCCATATATATTTTTCATATACAGCTCTTATGTACAAACATGTTTCAGGTTTATGTACTTATGTTTGTACTTGAAAGAGAGTTGAAGAGCTATGCACATACATATGTTTTTGTGTGTGTGTAAATAGTGAACTTGGTGATAGTTCATCATGAATGACTCAGGATTGTAACATGAATGTGTATCATGAATGTGGACTTGTCATTTTGGGAAGGTCGATATGTTTCAAATGAGTCTCGACTTGTGTCGATGTTGTCTTGACAACTATGTTGTGTCGATCATGTTTTTCGACTTAAGTTTAGTCGACGGTGTTTGTTGGTTTGTACATCGATTTTGAGTAAACCAAGATGCAAGAAAACACCATGTGCTTTGATGAAGTACAATATGAGACCATTTTCTTAAAGAGAAAAAAGAGTTTTTTGGCATTATTTTCAGTCTTGTATAAATTTGTTTTCAAGTTTGATGGTTTTCTTGGTTTGTGACAAGATGTCGCAGGAAAGTTTTTGCAACCATTGGAGAGAGGATTGTGTTGATGTGAAAGAGTTCACAAGGGGGACTTTATTTTCAGTGGGAAGGTTGACAGTATTCCAAGCACAAGGAGAATAGTGGGTTAGAAGCCAGAGAACAATGGTTGAGAGACATAGCTAGTTGTAGTGCAAGGCATGTCAAGTTATTCAGGTGATTGTCAAAAAGACTTTTCAAGTAGAATCAGTTGATATAACTTGGAAGCAGAAGGGTATTGAAGCTCAGAAAGATAATCATAAGATTTTGTGGGTCCAAAATCCTTTCAGTGGGAAGGCATGATCAAAATCTAGACTAGGGCTCAATATTTAGCTAAAAAATTAAAGTTCTCGGAATTGCCTCAAAACGAATAGGTGTGTATCCCTTGTCATCAGGAACCCAATGAAACTTGTTTGGGTTCAAACGAACGTCAGATGAGTGAGATATCGCGTTCTATTCGAATCGTCAAACAGGCAAAAAAATTTGTACTGACTGTATATTCCATATGGATGCTGATGTGGTAGAGACCGTACGATGATGTGGGACATCCGTACATTGAGGTGGCTGTTGGTGACATAGTAGTCATTGATTGGTAGATTTTGGATGAATTTTGTTGTGACACGTGGCATCTTTTTGTCCAATGGTTTGGTGACACATGGCCCAGGCATGGGCTGCCACGTGGCACCCTTTTATTGGTTTGGGTGTTTGGTTAAAATATTATGGAGTTCGTGGGGATTAAACCCTGGACCTCCCCCATTGGAAAAGATTTGACAAAGTCCAACCAACAGGCACGCCACAAGTTAAGTCTTGTTATATAAACGAGTTTATTTATATTTTAATTTGCTTTGTTTTATGGTTGGCACGGGGGTCCGGGCTGGGGATTAGCCCTAGCCCCTGGTTTCATATGTCCACCCATATTACCTATCCACA
Organism: Picea engelmannii; assembly: GCA_009831015.1. Lineage (NCBI taxonomy): Eukaryota > Viridiplantae > Streptophyta > Pinopsida > Pinales > Pinaceae > Picea > Picea engelmannii. The sequence goes on along the minus strand of ML800378.1, from coordinate 169,570 downwards.
ACATTGCACGCACGTGGATTTGGTTTGGAATGGTTACAACACATGCCCGCCACTTGTCCATTACACATTCACTCTTGGAACCTAGCTTTTTTTGCGGGAAACGAGGTCACATAGTGACCGTTATGACACGACCTTGGCGGTTAGGGGCTAGGCTATGTTTTAGCACGATTTTGAGCGCATGTGCTAGGTTGGGCACATAGAGGTGCGTTTTGGCGAACCAGAGACAACAAGCTTGAAGGAAGAAAATGGCAAGAGGCCTATCTTCTTCATTTTTTGGTCAAATGAGGTGCCGAGAGCTCTAGGGAGCTCTAGGGAGCTTGAATCCCTCATTGATTGAGGTCATACTCAAATGAGCCCAAGTCTATTTTCTGTGACTGAATAGTCATTTTTGGATAATTGTTATGCTTTGAACACATTGGGATAGGTTTCATAGGAATTTGAGGACTTTACAGGTGTTTTTACCACAAGTAAGCTCGGGGAAGCTCAAGACCACATGTAGAAGAGGTCATGCCCAGATGAGCCATGATCCGTTTTGAGAGATCTATTAGTCATTTTTTGGGGTTTTATGTATTCTGAACCCAATGGTACAATCAATATTTCGATTGGAATTGAGAAGCCTCTTGTAAAAGAATCTTTGAAAAATTAATCCCAAAGAGCCAAGTCCATTGATGGAGGCTCAGTGAGATGTAGCCCAGAGAGGGGTGAACTCCTTTATCATCTTGTTCTTGTTGTGAATGATTGTTGGTTATTATTTGTTGCAAGTTATTTTTTTTGTTATATTTATGAGAAAAACATATTTAATCTTCCAAAGACCTCACACATAAACATTTAAAAGAAGATGCATAAACTTGGCACATAATTTATCTTGCATAATTAAGACATTGAGCAAGGTCCTGAAAAGTTTATTTTAATGAAATAGAGGGTGGTTGCATAGCATAACAAGTCAGCCCCCTATTTTCAGATCAGGTGGTATCAGAGCTTCATTTTTTTTATTCATGTGATTTCCATTGATAGCTAGAGTTTTAGCTGTTGGTATTATTGTGCAAGTTTTGTGTTGAAGTTCGATATCTTGCAAGGATGGAGGAATCTTCAAACATTGATAGTTCTTATACATCTTCATTATCCAAGTTCTTTGACAAAGAGATGTTGAAGGATTTTGTAGCCGTGAAATATATGGTTCAAGAGTTGTGGGAAGATAGAGAAGAGAGCATTTCCCTTCAAGAGTAGTTTATGGCCATGAAGGAGGAGAAAGACCATCTTCTTGAAAAGTTGCATCAGATGGAGACTCAACTCCATGAGGCAAAAGAAACCCTTACTAAGTACATGCATGAACATGAGGTATGTAATGTTAGTTTATCTTCAAATTCCTCTAAAGATGAATGCTTTGGTGTTTTTGAAAATCATACAAGAGGAATGGGGTCCAAGTTATTGTTAAAAATGGGCTATGAAGGTAAAGGATTAGGCAAGCATGCACAAGGCATTGTTGAGCCTATTGTTGTTGAAGAGAGACCCAAGTATTGTGGTCTTGGATATGAACAGAAAAATGGAGAAAATTCCAAAGTTGAGGAGACAAGGGAAAAAGTTCCAAGAACAAATTTTGTTTCAAGTTCAAGAACTTTTGTTGCAAGTTCAATCCCTCCAGCATGCAAAGTTTGTGTTCAAGACGAATGCAAATGTGTGAAACAAGAGAGTTGTGACAACCATGAGGAAAAGAACACTATTGTTGGTCTTCAAAGGAGATCTTGTAACTCTTCAAATTCACCTCCTCAAAGAGGCGATAAAGGTGAATGTTCAAGGTATAATTCTATCTATCATTCAGTTGCTTTTGACTATGTTAAGCATGATAAATTTGCATGTAAAAATGGTAGAAAAAATCCATGTACATATTGTGGTTTATATAACCATCATATTTTAAAATGTTGGAAAAGATTGACCACTTTCAAGAAACTTTACAAGCAAAGTCAACTTGAAATGAGGATGCAAAAGATTTGCAGTCACTGCCAGAAGAGGGGTCATCTCATTGACCAATGTTGGACATTACATCCAACCACTCATCCACAGCACAAGAAGAAAATGGATAAAGAGATTCCCAAGAATGGAAGAAGAGATTCCATCATTGATGTGAGTCAAGATGATTCACAAGAGGACGATTTTCAGCAAAAAAAATCACCATTGAGCTAGCTTGGTAAGAAATGGTTAGATTTCTTGAGCAAGTAAGGCTTGCATTTTCTATTGTAGATGCACATTTCAGCCTTATGCATTCATTTTTGTTGAAAGCATGACAAGTTGCAGGAGTTTATCATAACTTGTATGATGCAAGTTGCATGTGAATGCATTCTTGCTTGTTGCACAACTTCGCCAAGAGGATGTAAAAGAGGGGTATGATGTTCACTTGTTACAGCCATATATCTTTTTCATATTCATCTCTTATGTACCCACATGTTTTGGGTTTATGTACTTATGTTTGTACTTGAAGGAGAGTTGAAGTGCTATGCACATACATGTGTCTTTTTGTGTGTGTAAACAGTGAACCTACTGATAGTTCATCATGAATGACTCATGATTGTAACGTGATTGTGTATCATGAATGTTGACTTGTCATTTTGGGAAGGTCGATATGTTTCAAATGAGTCTCGACTTATGTCGATGTTGTCTTGACGATTATGTTGCGTCGATCATGTTTTTCGACTTATGTTTAGTCAGTGGTGTTTGTTGGTTTATACGTCGATTTTGAGTACACCAAGATGTAGGAAAATGCCATGTGCTTTGATGAATTACAAGATGCGACCATTTGCTTGAAGAGCAAAAATAATTTGTTGGCATTATTTTCAGTCTTGTATAAATTTGTTTTCAAGATTGATGGTTTTCTTGGCTTGTGACAAGATGTCGCAGGAAAGTTTTTGCAGCCATTGGAGAGAGGATTGTGTTGACGTCAAAGAGTTCACAAGAGGGACTTGATTCTCAGTGGGAAGGCTAGCAGTTTTTCGAGCACAAGGAGAACAGTGGGTCAACAACCAGAGAACAATGGTTGAGAGACATAGCTAGTTGTAGTGCAAGGCATGTCAAGTTATTCAGGTGATTGTCAAAAAGAATTTTCAAGTAGAATCAGTTGACAGAACTTGGAAGTAGAAGAGTATTGAAGCTCAGACAGATAATCATAAGATTTTGTGGGTCCAAAATCCTTTCAGTGGGAAGGCGTGATCAAAATATGGACTAGGGGTCAAAATTTAGCTCAAAAATTAAAGTTCTTGGAATTCCCTCAAAATGAATGGGTGTGTAGCCCTCATTGTCGTGAACCCAACGCAATTCGTTTGGGTTCAAATGGATGCCAGATGAGTGAGATATCATGTTCTATTCGAATCGTCAAACAGGCAAAAAAAATTGTTCTGACTGTAAAGTCCGTACAGTTCATATGAATGCTGACGTGGCAGAAGCCGTATGATGATGTGGCATGTTCGTACATTGAGGTGGTAGTTGGTGACATAGCAGTCATTGATTGTTAGATTTTGGACGAATTTTGTTGTGACACGTGGCATCTTTTTGTCCAATGGTTTGATGCCACATGGCCCAGGCATTGGCTGCCACGTGGCACCCTGTTATTTGTTTGGGTGTTTGATTAAAATATTATGTAGTCCATGGGGATCAAACCCCAGACCTCTCCCATTGGAAAAGCTTTGACAAAGTCCGACCAACCGACGTGCCACACGTTAAGTCTTCTTATATAAATGAGTTTATTTATATTTAACTTTGCTTTGTTTTATGGTTGGCATGGGGGTCCGAGCTAGGGCTTAGCCCCAACCCCCGGTTTCATATGTCTGCCCATATGACCTGTCCACAAATTTGTGTGCACGGGGATTTAGTTTGAAATGGTTACAATACACACTCGCCACTTTTCCATTACACATTAGCTCTTGGAACCTAGCTTTTTGTGCGGGAAACGAGGTCACATGGTGACCCTTATGACCACGGCCTTAGCGGTTAGGGGCTAGGCGTGCCCATAACCATCCTACAGTTTCATCCATTTTAGATTTATGCACCAGTTCTAGGTTTTATCATGATTTTGAGCGCATGTTCTAGGTTGGGCACACAGAGGTGCATTTTAGCGAACTAGAGACAACAAGCTTGAAGGAAGAAAATGGAAAGAGGCCTATCTTCTTCATTTTTTGGACAAATGAGGTGTTGAAAAATCCTAGCTAGGGGTTTTTGGATGTTCTGAATCCATTGGCACTATTTTTAAAGGCATTTGAAGGCTTATTTTTCAGTTTTTTCACCATTGACGTTTCAGAGAGCTCTAGGGAGATTGGAGCCCTCATTGATTGAGGTCATGCTCAGATGAGCCCAAGTCTATTTTCTGTGTCTGAATAGACATTTTTGGCTAATTGTTATGCTATGAACACATTGGGATAGGTTTTAGAGGCATTTGAGGACTTTTATAGATTTTTTTGCCACAAAGAATCTCAGGGAAGCTCAAGGCCACATGTAGAAGAGGTCATGCCCAGATGAGCCATGATCCGTTTTCAGAGGTCAATTAGTCATTTTTGGAGTTTTTATGTATTCTGAACCCAATGGTAAAGTCAATATTTCCATTGGAGTTGAGCAGTATCTTGTAAAATAATCTTTGACAAATTAATCCCAAAGAGCCAAGTCCATTGATGGAGGCTCAAGGAGATGTAGCCCAGAGAGGGGTGAACTCATTTATCATCTTGTTCTTGTTGTGAATGATTGCTAGTTATTATTTGCTGTAAGTTATTTTTGTTGTTATATTTATGAGAAAAACATATTTAATATTGCAAAGACCTCACACATAAACATTTAAAGGAAGATGCATAAACTTGGCACATAATTTATCTTGCATAATTAAGACATTGAGCAAGGTCCTGAAAAGTTTATTTTAATGAAATAGAGGGTGCTTGCATAGCATAACAAGTCAGCCCCCTATTTTCAGATCAGGTGGTATCAGAGCTTAGTTTGTTTTTCTCATGTGATTTCCATCGATGGCTAGAGTTTTAGTTATTGATATTATTGTGCAAGTTTTGTGTTGAAGTTAGATATCTTGCAAGGATGGATGAATCTTCAAACATTGATAGTTCTTATACATCTTCATTATCCAAGTTCTTTGACAAAGAGATGTTGAAGGAGTTTGTAACCATGAAATATATGGTACAAGAGTTGTGGGAAGATAGAGAAAAAATCATTTCCCTTCAAGAGCAGTTGATGGCAATGAAGTTGAGAAAGACCAGCTTCTTGAAAAGTTGCATGAGATGGAGACTCAAATCCATGAGGCAAAAGAAACCCTTACCAAGTACATGCATGAACATGAGGTATGTAATGTTAGTTTATCTTCAAATTCCTCTAAAGATGAATGCTTTGGTGTTTTATAAAATCACACAAGAGCAATAGGGTCCAAGTTATTGTTAAAAATGGGCTATGAAGGTAAAGGATTAGGCAAGCATGCACAAGGCATTGTTGAGCCTATTGTTGTTGAAGAGAGACCCAAGTATTGTGGTCTTGGATATGAACAGAAAAATGGAGCAAATTCCAAAGTTGAGGAGACAAGGGAAAAAGTTCCAAGAACAATTTTTTTTTCAAGTTCAAGAACTTTTGTTGCAAGTTCTATCCCTCCAGCATGCAAAGTTTGTGTTCAAGATGAATGAAAATGTGTGAAACAAGAGAGTTGTGAAAGCCATGAGGACAAGAACACTCTTGTTGGTCTTCAAAGGAGAGATTTTAACTCTTCAAATTCACCTCCTTAAAGAGGCGATAAAGGTGAATGTTCAAGGTATAATTATGTCTATCATTCAGTTGATTTTGATTATGTTAAGCATGATAAATTTGCATGTAAAAATGGAAAAAAAAATCCATGTACATATTATGGTTTATATAACCATCATATTTCAAAATGTTGGAAAAGATTGACCACTTTTAGGAAACTTTACAAGCAAAGGCAACTTGAAAAGAGGATGCAAAAGATTTGCACTCATTGCTAGAAGAGGGGTCATCTCATTGACCAATGTTGGACATTACATCTAACCAGTCATCCATAGCACAAGTAGCAGATGGATAAAGAGATTGGCAAGAATGGAAGAGGAGATTCCATCATCGATGTGAATCAAGATGATTCACAAGAGGACGATTTTCAGCAAAAATAATCACCATTGAGTTGACTTGGTAAGAAATGGTTAGATTTCTTAAGCAAGTAAGGCTTTCATTTTCTGTTGTAGATGCACATTTCAGCCTTATGTATTCATTTCTGTTGAGAGCATGACAAGTTGCAATATTTTTTCATAACTTGTATGATGCAAGTTGCATGTGAATGCAATTCGTTTGAAGGCATTCTTGCTTCTTGCACAACTTCGCCAGGAGGATTTAAAAGTGGGGTATGATGTTCACTTGTTACAGCCATATATCTTTTTCATATTCATCTCTTATGTACCCACATGTTTTGGGTTTATGTACTTATGTTTGTACCTGAAGGAGAGTTGAAGGGCTATGCACATACATGTGTTTTTGTGTGTGTGTAAACAATGAACCTGGTGATAGTTCATCATGAATGACTCATGATTGTAACATGATTGTGTATCATGAATGTTGACTTGTCATTTTGGGAAGGTCGATATGTTTCAAATGAGTCTCGACTTGTGTCGATGTTGTCTTGACGACTATGTTATGTCGATCATGTTTTTTGACTTATGTTTAGTCGATGGTGTTTGTTGGTTTGTACGTCAATTTTGAGTACACCAAGATGCAAGAAAACGCCATGTGCTCTGATGAAGTACAAGATGCGACCATTTTCTTGAAGGGAAAAAAGACTTTCTATGACTGAGTAGTGATTTTTGGCTAATTGCTATGCTCTGAACACATTGGGATAGGTTTCAGAGGCATTTGAGGAATTTTAGAAGTGTTTTTTCCACAAACAAGCTCAGGGAAGCTCAAGGCCACATGTAGAAGAGGTCATGCCCAGATGAGCCGTGATCCGTTTTCAGAGTTCTATTAGTTATTTTTGGGGGTTTTATGTATTCTGAACCCAATGGTACAATCAATATTTCCATTGGAGTTGAGAATTATCTTGTAAAAGAATCTTTGACAAATTAATCCCAAAGATCCAAGTCCATTGATGGAGGCTCAAGGAGATGTAGCCCAAAGAGGGGTGAACTCCTTTATCATCTTGTTCTTGTTGTGAATTATTGCTAGTTATTATTTTCTGCAAGTTATTTTTGCTGTTATATTTATGAGAACAACATATTTAATCTTGCAAAGACCTCACACATAAACATTTAAAAGAAGATGCATAAACTTGGCACATAATTTATCTTGCATAATTAAGACATTGAGCAATGTCCTGAAAAGTTTATTTTAATGAAATAGAGGGTGCTTGCATAGCATAACAATTCAGCCCCCTATTTTCAAATCAGGTGGTATAAGAGCTTAGTTTGTTTTGCTCATGTGATTGCCATTGATAGCTAGAGTTTTAGTTGTTGGTATTATTGTGCAAGTTTTGTGTTAAAGTTCGATATCTTGCAAGGATGGAGGAAGCTTCAAACATTGATAGTTCTTATAAATCTTATTTATCCACGTTCTTTGATGAAGAGATGTTGAAGGAGTTTGTAACCATGATGGATATGGTACAAGAGTTGTGGGAAGATAGAGAAGAGAGCATTTCCCTTCAAGATCAGTTGATGGCCATGAAGGAGGAGAAAGACCAGCTTTTGTAAAAGTTGCATGAGATGGAGACTCAACTCCATGAGGAAAAAGAAACCCTTACCAAGTACATGCATGAATGTGAGGTATGTAATGTTAGTTTATCTTCAAATTCCTCTAAAGATGAATGCTTTGGTGTTTTTGAAAATCACACAAGAGGAATAGGGTCCAAGTTATTGTTAAAAATGGGCTATGAAGGTAAAGGATTAGGCAAGCATGCACAAGGCATTTTTGAGCCTATTGTTGTTGAAGAGAGACCCAAGTATTGTGGTCTTGGATATGAAAAGAAAAATGGAGAAAATTCCAAAGTTGAGGAGACAAGGGAAAAAGTTCCAAGAACAAATTTTGTTTCAAGTTCAAGAACGTTTGTTGAAAGTTCAATCCCTCCAACATGCAAAGTTTGTGTTCAAGATGAAAGCAAATGTGTGAAACAAGAGATTTGTGAAAGTCATGAGGACAAGAACAATGTTTTGTATTCAAAGGAGACCTTGTAACTCTTCAAATTCACCTCCTCAAAGAGGCGATAAAGGTGAATGTTCAAGCTATAATTCTATCTATCATTCAATTGCTTTTGATTATGTTAAGCATGATAAATTTGCATGTGAAAAAGGTAGAAAAAATCCATGTACATATTGTGGTTTATATAACCATCATATTTCAAAATGTTGGAAAAGATTGACCACTTTCAGGAAACTTTACAAGCAAAGGCAACTTGAAAAGAGGAAGCAAAAGATTTGCACTCATTGCCAAAAGAGGGGTCATCTCATTGACCAATGTTGGACATTACATCCAACCACTCATCCAAAACACAAGAAGTAGATGGCTAAAGCAATTGGAAAGAATGGAAGAGGAGATTCCATCATCGATGTGAGTCAAGATGATTCACAGGAGGACAATTTTCAGCAAAAAAAATCACCATTGAGTTGGCTTGGTAAGAAATGGTTAGATTTCTTGACCAAGTAAGGCTTGCATTTTCTGTAGTAGATGCACATTTCAGCCTTATGTATACATTTATGTTGAAAGCATGACAAGTTGCAACAGTTTATCATAACTTGTGTGATGCAAGTTGCATGTGAATGCACTCTTGCTTGTTGCACAACTTTGCCAGGAGGATGTAAAAGAGGGGTATGATGTTCACTTGTTAAAGCCATATATCTTTTTCATATTCAGCTCTTATGTACCCACATGTTTCAGGTTTATGTACTTATGTTTTTACTTGAAGGAGAGTTGAAGAGCTATGCACATACATGTGTTTTTTTGTGTGTGTAAACAATGAACCTGGTGATAGTTCATCATGAATGACTAATGATTATAACTTGATTGTGTATCATGAATGTCGACTTGTCATTTTGGGAAGGTCGATATGTTTCAAATGAGTCTCGACTTCACAAGAGGGACTTGATTCTCAGTGGGAAGGCAGGAAGTCTTCCAAGAACAAGGAAAACAGTAGGTCAATAGCCAGAGAACAGTGGTTGAGAGACATAGCTAGTTGCAGTGCAAGGCATGTCGAGTTATTCAGGTGATTGTCAAAAAGACTTTTCAGGTAGAATCAGTTGATAGAACTTGGAAGCAGAAGAGTATTGAAGCTCAAATGGATAATCATAAGATTTTGTGGGTCCAAAATCCTTTCATTGGGAAGGCGTGATCAAAATATGGACTAGGGGTCAAAATTTAGCTCAAAAATTAAAGTTCTCGGAATTGCCTCAAAATGAATGGGTGCGTACCCCTCGTCATCATGAACACAACACAACTTGTTTGGGTTCAAAAAAATGTTGAATGAGTAAGATATGGCGTTCTTTTCAAATCGTCAAACAGGCAAAAAAAATTGTGCTAACTGTATAGTCCGTACGGATGTTGATGTGGCAGAGGTCGTACGATGATGTGGCATGTCCATAAACTAAGGTGGAAGTTGGTGACGTGGTAGTCATTGATTGGTAGATTTTTGATTAATTCTGTTGTGACACGTGGCTAAAATATTATGGATTCCATGGGGATCGAACCCTGGACCTCCCCCATTGCCAAAGCTTTGAAAAAGTCCGACCAACTGGCGCGCCACACATTAAGTCTTGTTATATAAACGAGTTTATTTATATTTAACTTTTCTTTGTTTTATGGTTGGCGAAGGGGTCCGAATTGGGGCTTAGCCCCAACCACCAGTTTCATATGTCCGCCCATATGACCTGTCCACAACTTTGTGCACATGCGGATTTGTTTTGAAATGGTTACAACACATGCCCGCCACTTGTCCATTACACATTCAGTCTTGGAACCTAGCTTTTTGTGTGCGAAATGAGGTCACATGGTGACCCTTATGACCACGTCCTTGGCGGCTAGGGGCTAAGCGCGCCCATAACCGTCCTACAGTTTCACCTATTTTATGGTTATGCATCAGTGCTAGGTTTTAGCATGATTTTCAGCGCGTGTTCTAGGTTGGGCACACAGAGGTGTTTTTTGGCGAACTAGAGACAACAAGCTTAAAGGACGAAAATGGCAAGAGGCCTATCTTCTTCATTTTTTGGACAAATGAGGTGCCAAAAAATCCTAGCTAGGGTTTTGGGATGTTATGAATACATTGGGACTATTTTCAAAGACATTTGAAGAATTCTTTTGTAGGTTTTTCACCATTCAAGTTTCATAGAGCTCGAGGGAGCTTGAAGCCCTCATTGATTGAGGTCATGCTCAGATGAGCTCAAGTCTATTTTCTGTGACTGAATAGTCATTTTTGGCTAATTGTTATGCTATGAACACATTGGGATAGGTTTCAGAGGCATTTGAGGACTTTTACAGATGTTTTTTAAACAAAGAAGCTCAGGAAAGCTCAAGGCCACATGTAGAAGAGGTCATGCCCGGATGAGCCATGATTCATTTTGAGAGTTATATTAGTCATTTTTGGGGTTTTTATGTATTCTGAACCCAATGGTACAGTCAATATTTCTATTGGAGTTGAGCAACAACTTGTAAAATAATCTTTGACAAATTAATACCAAAGAGCCAATTCCATTGATGGAGGCTCAAGGAGATATACCCCAGAGAGGGGTAAACTCCTTTATCATCTTGTTCTTGTTGTGAATGATTGTTGGTTATTATTTGCTGCAAGTTATTATTTCCCGTTATATTTATGAGAACAATATATTTAATTTTGCAAGGACCTCACACATAAACATATAAAAGAAGATGCATAAACTTGGCACATAATTTATCTTACATAATTAAGACATTGAGCAAGGTCTTGAAAAGTTTATTTTAATGAAATAGAGGGTGCTTGCACAGCATAACAAGTCAGCCCCCTATTTTCAGATCAGGTGGTATCAGAGCTTAGTTTGTTTTTCTCATGTGATTGCCATTGATAGCTAGAGTTTTAGTTGTTGGTATTATTGTGCAAGTTTTGTGTTGAAGTTCGATATCTTGCAAGGATGGAGAAAGCTTCAAACATTGATATTTCTTATACATATTCATTATCCATGTTCTTTGACAAAGAGATGTTGAAGGATTTTGTAACCATGGAAGATATGGTACAAGAGTTGTGGGAAGATAGAGAAGAGAGCATTTCCCTTCAAGAGGAGTTGATGGCCATGAAGGAGGAGAAAGACTAGCTTCTTGAAAAGTTGCATGAGATGGAGACTCAACTCCATGAGGCAAAAGAAACCCTTACCAAGTACATGCATGAACATGAGGTATGTAATGTTAGTTTATCTTAAAATTCCTCTAAAGATGGATGCTTTGGTGTTTTTGAAAATCACACAAGAGGAATAGGGTCCAAGTTATTGTTAAAAATGGGTTATGAAGGTAAAGGATTAGGCAAGCATGCACAAGGCATTGTTGAGCCTATTGTTGTTGAAGAGAGACCCAAGTATTGTGGTATTGGATATGAACAGAAAAATGGAGTAAATTCAAAAGTTGAGGAGACAAGGGAAAATGCTCCAAGAACAAATTTTGTTTCAAGTTCAAGAACTTTTGTTGCAAGTTCAATCCCTCCAGCATGCAAAGTTTGTGTTCAAGATGAATGAAAATGTGTGAAACAAGAGAGTTTTGAGAGCCATGAGGACAATAACACTATTGTTGGTCTTCAAAGGAGAGCTTGTAACTCTTCAAATTCAGCTCCTCAAAGAGGCGATAAAGGTGAATGTTCAAGGTATAATTCTGTATATCATTCAATTTCTTTTGATTATGTTAAGAATGATAAATTTGCATGTAAAAATGGAAAAAAAAATCCATGTACATATTGTGGTTTATATAACCATCATATTTCAAAATGTTGCAAAAGATTGACCACTTTCAGGAAACTTTACAAGCAAAGGCAACTTGAAAAGAGGATGCAAAAGATTTAAACTCATTGCCAGAAGAGGGGTCATCCCATTGACCAATGTTGGACATTACATCCAACCACTCATCCATAGAACAAGAAGCAGATGGATAAAGAGATTGGCAAGAATGGAAGAGGAGATTCCATCATCGATGTGAGTCAAGACAATTCACAAGAGGACAATTTTCAGCAAAAAAAATCACCATTGAGTTGGCTTGGTAAGAAATGGTTAGATTTCGTGAGCAAGTAAGGCTTTCATTTTCTGTTGTAGATGCACATTTCAGCCTTATGTATTCATTTCTGTTGAAAGCATGACAAGTTGCATAAGTTTATCATAACTTGTATGATGCAAGTTGCATGTGAATGCAATTCGTTTGAAGGCATTCTTTCTTCTTGCACAACTTCACCAGTAGGATGTAAAAAAGGGGTATGATGTTCACTTGTTACAACCATATATATTTTTCATATTTAGCTCTTATGTACCCACATTTTTCGGGTTTATGTACTTATGTTTGTACTTGAAGGAGAGTTGAAGAGCTATGTGCATACATGTGTTTTTGTGTGTGTGTAAACAATGAACCTGGTGATAGTTCATCATGAATGACTCATGATTGTAACATGATTCTGTATCATGAAAGTCGACTTGTAATTTTGGGAAGGTTGATATGTTTCAAATGATTCTCGACTTGTGTCGATGTTGTCTTGACGACTTTGTTGTGTTGATCATGTTTTTTGACTTATGTTTAGTCGATGGTGTTTGTTGGTTTGTACGTCAATTTTGAGTACACCAAGATGCAAGAAAATGCCATGTGATTTGATGAAGTACAAGATGCGACCATTTTCTTGAAGAGCAAAAAGACTTTGTTGGAATTATTTTCAGTCTTGTATAAATTTATTTTCAAGATTGATGGTTTTCTTGGCTTGTGACAAGATGTCGCAGGAAAGTTTTTGCAGCCATTGGAGAGAGGATTGTGTTGACGTGAAAGAGTTCACAAGGGGGACTTTATTTTTAGTGGGAAGGTTGACAGTCTTCCAAGCACAAGGAGAATAGTGGGTCAACAGCCAGAGAACAATGGTTGAGAGACATAGCTAGTTGTAGTGCAAGGCATGTCAAGTTATTCAGGTGATTGTCAAAAAGACTTTTCAAGTAGAATCAATTGAGAGAACTTGGAAGAAGAAGAGTATTGAAGCCCAAATAAATAATCATAATATTTTGTGGGTCCAAAATCCTTTCAGTGGGAAGGCGTGATCAAAATCTGGACCAGGGGTCAAAATTTAGCTCAAAAATTAAATTTCTCATAATTGCCTCAAAACAAATGGGTGTGTATCCCTCATCGTCACTAACCCAATGCAACTTGTTTTGGTTCAAACGGAGGTTGGATGAGTGAGAGATTGCGTTCTATTTGAATCGTCAAACACACAAAAAAACTTGTGCTGAATGTACAGTCCATATAGATGATGATGTGGCAGAGTTCATAGGTGTTGGTCACTATAATTGCTTAATTAATTTCAAACAACCAAGTGAAACATAAATTATCAACCCAGGGAAGTCTTTTGTTTCAAAGATAGCTGCGCACTATATATGCTCAATTCCAAAAGCACTTAGTGTTGTAGTAA
>ML800378.1:145055-155852 GCA_009831015.1 Picea engelmannii | reverse complement strand
TGTTTCAGTATCGCAATTCACGGGCTGTTTGGCCACGTGGATTGCGCCCCTTTGACTGTGTCGGCCTTGACTGCTAACTGTCAGGGCTCGTGTTTCAGCATCGTGGCGGTCTCTACTGTGTCTCAACATCTGTATATCTGAATGGAGTGACAGCTTCCGTGTTTCAGCATCTGCCTTCTCGAACCGTGTAACTGCTTCGTGTTTCGGCATATGCATCCTTGGACTGTGTAGCATCTCCCGTGTTTCAGCATCAGCTCAACGGTGGCTTTGGGCAGTTCTGTGTTTCAGCATCGGTCTTGGATACTATTCTGTAGGTATAGACACTTATGCACTTCTAATCAATGGTTAAGACCAAAAGTAATGTAAAATATCATGCAAAACAAATTAAACGTGTAGTAATGAAAAAGGACGTTATGTACCTTGGAATGATCAAGTGGAATGATAGTATAAGTCAAAATGCAGGTGATGAAGGGTAAAATAATAGCGAAAAGTATGGGCAAAAAGGGTACAATATGTGGTCCTAACAATAGGATGACGTGGCATGTCTATACACTGAGGTGGTAGCTAGTGTCGTGGCAGTCATTGATTGGAAGATTTTGGACAAATTCTGTTGTGACATCTGGCATCTTTTTGTCCAATGGTTTGGTTCCACATGGCTCAGGCATGGGTTGCCACATGGCACCCTGTTATTGGTTTGGGATTTTGGTTAAAATATTATGGAGTCCATGGGGATCGAACCCCAGACCTCCCCCACTTGCAAAGCTTTGACAAAGTCTGACCAACCGGTGCGCCACATGTTAAGTCTTGTTATATAAATGAGTTTATTTATATTTAAATTTGCTTTGTTGTATGGTTGGCGCGGGTGTCCGGGCTGGGGCTTAGCCCCAGCCCCCGGTTTCATATGTCCGCCCATATGACTTGTCCACAACTTTGTGCACGCGTGGATTTGGTTTGAAATGGTTACAACACACGCCCGCCACTTGTCCATTACACATTCTCTCTTGGAACCTAGCTTTTTGCGCGGGAAATGAGGTCACATGGTGACGCTTATGACCACGACCTTGGCGGTTAGGGGCTAGGCGTGCCCATAACCGTCCTATAGTTTTTCCGGTTTTACAGTTATGCGTCGGTGCTAGGTTTTAGAACTATTTTGAGCAAGCATGCTAGGTTGGGCACACAGAGGTGCATTTTGGCGAAGCAGAGACAGGAAGCTTGAAGGAAGAAAATGGCAACATGCCTATCTTCTTCATTTTTTGGCCAAATGAGATGCCAAAAAAGCCTAGCTAGGGGTTTTTGGCCATTCTGAATCCATTGGCATTATTTTAAAAGGCATTTGAAGACTTATTTTGTAGGTTTTTCACCATTGAAGTTTCAGAGAGCTCTAGGGAGCTTGAAGCCCTCATTGATTGAGGTCATGCTCAGATGAGCCCAAGTCTATTTTCTATGACTGAATAATCATTTTTGGTTGATTGTTATGCTCTGAACACATTGGTATACATTTCAGAGGCATTTGAGGACTTTTACATGTGTTTTTGGGACAATGGATCTCAGAGAATCTCAAGGCAACATGTAGAAGAGGTCATGCTTGAATGAGCCATGATCCATTTTCAGAGTTCTATTAGTTATTTTTGGGGTTTTTATGTATTCTGAACCCAATGGTATAGTTAGTATTTCCATTGGAGTTGGGAAGCATCTTGTAAAAGAATATTTGGCAAATTAATCCCAAAGAGCCAAGTCCATTGATGGAGGCTCAAGGAGATGTAGGCCAGAGAGGGGTGAACTCCTCTATCATCTTGTTCTTGTTGTGAATGATTGTTGGTTATTATTGGTGGCAATTTATTTTTGTTGTTATATTTATGAGAAAAACATACTTAATCTTGCAAAGACCTCACACATAAAAATTTACAAGAAGATGCATAAACTTGGCACAGAAATGATCTTGCATAATTAAGACATTGAGCAAGGTCCTAAAAAGTTTATTTTAATGAAATAGAGGGTGCTTGCATAGCATAACAAGTCAGCCCCCTATTTTTTAGATCAGGTGGTATCAAAGCTTAGTTTGGTTTTCTCATGTGATTCCCATTGATAGCTAGAGTTTTAGCTATTGGTATTATTGTGCAAGTTTTGTGTTGAAGTTCGATATCTTGCAAGGATGGAGGAAGCTTCAAACATTGATAGTTCTTATAAATCTTCATTATCCACGTTCTTTGACGAAGAGATGTTGAAGGAGTTTGTAACCATGATGGATATGGTACAAGAGTTGTGGGAAGATAGAGAAGAGAGCATTTCCCTTCAAGAGCAGTTGATGGCCATGAAGGAGGAGAAAGACCAGCTTTTGTAAAAGTTGCATGAGATGGAGACTCAACTCCCTGAGGCAAAAGAAACCCTTACCAAGTACATGCATGAACATGAGGTATGTAATGTTAGTTTATCTTCAAATTCCTCTAAAGATGAATGCTTTGGTGTTTTTGAAAATCACACAAGAGGAATAGGGTCCAAGTTATTGTTAAAAATGGGCTATGAAGGTAAAGGATTAGGCAAGCATGCACAAGGCATTGTTGAGCCTATTGTTGTTGAAGAGAGACCCATGTACTGTGGTCTTGGATATGAATAGAAAAATGGAGCAAATTCCAAAGTTGAGGAGACAAGGAAAAAAGTTTCAAGAATTTTTTATTTTCAAGTTCATGAACTTTTGTTGCAAGTTCAATCCCTCCAGCATGAAAAGTTTGTGTTCAAGATGAATGCAAATGTGTGAAACAAGAGAGTTGTGACAGCCATGAGGACAAGAACACTGTTGTTGGTCTTCAAGGGATAGCTTGTAACTCTTCAAATTCACCTCCTCAAAGAGGCAATAAAGGTGAATGTTCAAGGTATAATTCTATCTATCATTGAGTTGCTTTTGATTATGTTAAGCAGGATAAATTTGCATGTAAAAACTGCAAAAAAAATCCATGTACATATTGTGGTTTATATAACCATCATATTTCAAAATGTTGGAAAAGATTGACCACTTTCAGGAAACTTTACAAGCAAAGGCAACTTGAAAAGAGGATGAAAAATATTTGCACTCATTGCCAAAAGAGGGGTCATCTCATTGACCAATGTTGGACATTACATCCAACCACTCATGCACAGCACAAGAAGTAGATGCATAAAGAGATTGGCAAGAATGGAAGAGGAGATTCCATCATCGATGTGAGTCAAGATGATTCACAAGAGGACGATTTTCAGCAAAAAAAATCACCATTGAGCTAGCTTGGTAAGAAATGGTTAGATTTCTTGAGCAACTAAGGCTTGCATTTTCTGTTGTAGATGCACATTTCAGCCTTATGTATTCATTTCTATTGAAAGCAGTTTATCATAACTTGTATGATGCAAGTTGCATGTGAATGTAATTCGTTTGAAGGCATTCTTGCTTGTTGCACAAATTCACCAGGAGGATGTAAAAGAGGGGTATGATGTTCACTTGTTACAGCCATATATCTTTTTCATATTCAACTCTTATGTACCCACATGTTTGGGGTTTATGTACTTATGTTTGTACTTGAAGGAGAGTTTAAGAGATATGCACATACATGTGTTTTTGTGTGTGTGTAAACATTGAACCTAGTTATAGTTAATCATGAATGACTCATGATTGTAACATGATTGTGTATCATGAATGTCAACTTGTCATTTTGGGAAGGTCGATATGTTTCAAATGAGTCTCGACTTGTGTTGATGTTGTCTTGACGACTATGTTATGTCGATCATGTTTTTCGACTTATGTTTAGTCGATGGTGTTTGTTGGTTTGTACATCGATTTTGAGTACACCAAGATGCAGGAAAACACCATGTGCTTTGATGAAGTACAATATGCAACTGCTTTCTTGAAGAGCAAAAAGACTTTGTTGGCATTATTTTTAGTCTTGTATAAATTTATTTTCAAGATTGATGGTTTTCTTGGTTTGTGACAAGATGTCGCAGGAAAGTTTTTGCAGCCATTGGAGAGCAAATTGTGTTGACGTCAAAGAGTTCACAAGAGGGACTTGATTCTTAGTGGGAAGGTTGGCAGTCTTCCAAGCACAAGGAGAATAGTGGGTCAACAGCTAGAGAACAGTGGTTGAGAGACATAGCTAGTTGCAGTGCAAAGCATTCCAAGTTATTCAGGTGATTGTCAAAAAGACTTTTCAGGTAGAATCACTTGATAGAACTTGGAAGCAGAAGAGTATTGAATCTTAGAAAGATAATCATAATCTTTTGTGGGTCCAATAGCTTTTCAGTGGGAAGGCGTGATCAAAATCTGGACCAGGGGTCAAAATTTAGCTCAAAAATTGAAGTTCTCGAAATTGCCTCAAAACAAATGGGTGTGTATCCCTCGTTGTCACGAACCCAACACAACTCATTTGGGTTCAAACGGATGTCGGATGAGTGAGATATCGCGTTCTGTTCGAATCGTCAAACAAGCAAAAAAAATTGTGCTGACTGTACAGTCCGTACGGATGTTGATGTGGTAGAGGCCGTATGATGACATGGCACATTTGTACACGGAGGTGGTAGTTGGTGACATGGAAGTCATTGATTGGTATATTTTGGATATATTATGTTGTGACACGTGGAATCTTTTTGTCCAATGGTTTGGTGCCATATGGCCTAGGCATGGGATGCCACGTGGCACCCTATTATTGGTTTGGGTGTTTGGTTAAATTATTATGGAGTCCATGGGGATCGAACCCCAGACATCCCCCATTGGAAAAGATTTGACAAAGTCCGACCAACTGGCCCGCCACATGTTAAGTCTTGTTATATAAATGAGTTTATTTATATTTAACTTTGATTTGTTTTATGGTTGGCGCGAGGGTCTGGGCTGGGGCTTAGCCCCAACCCCAGGTTTCATATGTCCACCCATATGACATGCCCACAACTTTGTGCATTCACGGATTTGGTTTGAAATGGTTACAACACATGCCTACCACTTGTCCATTACACATTCGCTCTTGGAACCTAGCTTTTTGTGCGGGAAACAAGGTTACATGGTGACCCCTATGACCACATCTTTGGTGGTTAGGGGCTAGGTGCGCCCATAATCGTCCTACAGATTCTCCCATCTTATGGTTATGCATCGGTGCTAGGTTTTAGCATTATTTTGAGTGTGTGTGCTAGGTTGGGCACACGGAGGTGCATTTTGGCGAACCAGAGACAACAAGCTTGAAGGAAGAAAATGGCAAGAGGCCTATCTTCTTCATTTTTTGGCCAAATGAGGTGCCAAAAAAGCCTAGCTAAGGGTTTTTCGACGTTATGAATCCATTGGCACTATTTTCAAAGGAATTTTAAGAATTCTTTTGTAGGTTTTTCACCATTGAAGTTTCAGAGAGATCTAGGGAGCTTGAAACCCTCATTGATTGAGGTCATGCTCAGATGAGCCCAAGTCTATTTTCTGTGAATGAATAGTGATTTTTGACTAATTTTATGCTCTTAACACATTGGGATAGGTTTTAGAGGCATTTGAGTATTTTTATAGGTGTTTTTACCACAAAAAATCTCAGGGAAGCTCAAGGCCACATGTAGAAGAGGTCATGCCTAGATGAGCCATGATCCGTTTTCAGAGTTCTATTAGTCATTTTTGGGGTTTTTATGTATTCTGAACCCAATGGTATAGTCATTATTTCCATTTAAGTTGAGCAGCATATTGTAAAAGAAACTTTGAAAAATCAATCCCAAAGAGCCCACTCCATTGATGGAGGCTCAACGAGATGTAGCCCAGAGAGGGGTGAACTCCTTTATCATCTTGTTCTTATTGTGAATGATTGCTAGTTATTATTTGCTGCAAGTTATTTTTGATGTTATATTTATGAGAACAACATACTTAATCTTGCAAAGACCTCAGACATAAGCATTTAAAAGAAGATGCATAAACTTGGCACATAATTTATCTTGCATAATTGAGACATTGAGAAAGGTCCTGAAAAGTTTATTTTAATGAAATAGAGGGTGCTTGCATAACATAAAAAGTCAGCCCCCTATTTTCAGATCAGGTGGTATCAAAACTTAGTTTGTTTTTCTCATGTGATTTCCATTGATAGCTAGAGTTTTAGCTATTGGTATTATTGTGCAAGTTTTGTGTTGAAGTTCGATATCTTGCAAGGATGGAGGAAGCTTCGAACATTCATAGTTCTTATACATCTTCATTATCCATGTTCTTTGACAAAGAGACGTTGAAGGAGTTTTTAACCATGAAAGATATGGTACAAGAGTTGTGGGAAGATAGAGAAGAGAGAATTTCCCTTCAAGAGCAGTTGATGGCCATGAAGGAGGACAAAGACCAGCTTCTTCAAAAGTTGCATGAGATGGAGACTCAACTCCATGAGGCAAAAGAAACCCTTACCAAGTACATGCATGAGAATGAGGTATGTAATGTTAGTTTATCTTCAAATTCCTCTAAAGATGAATGCTTTGGTGTTTTTGAAAATCACACAAGAGGAATAGGGTCCAAGTTATTGTTAAAAATGGGCTATGAAGGTAAAGGATTAGGAAAGCATGCACAAGGCATTGTTGAGCCTATTGTTGTTGAAGAGAGACCCAAGTATTGTGGTCTTGGATATGAATAGAAAAATGGAGCAAATTCCAAAGTTGAGGAGACAAGGGAAAAAGTTCCAAGAACAAAGTTTGTTTCAAGTTCAAGAAATTTTGTTGCAAGTTCAATCCCTCCAGCATGCAAAGTTTGTGTCCAAGATGAATGAAAATGTGTGAAACAAGAGAGTCGTGACAGCCATGATGACAAGAAGATTGTTTTTGGTCTATGACTCTTCAAATTCACCTCCTCAAAGAGGCGATAAAGGTGAATGTTCAAGGTAAAATTCTATCTATCATTCAGTTGCTTTTGATTATGTTAAGCATGATAAATTTGCATGCAAAAATGGCAGAAAAAATCCATGTACATATTGTGGTTTATATAACCATCATATTTCAAAATGTTGGAAAAGATTGACCACTTTTAGGAAACTTTACAAGCAAAGGCAACTTGAAAAGAGGATGCAGAATATTTGCACTCATTGCCAGAAGAGGGGTCATCTCATTGACCAATGTTGGACATTACATGCAACCACTCATCCACAGCAGAAGAAGTAGATGTGTAGAGAGATTGGCAAGAATGGAAGAGGATATTCCATCATCGATGTGAGTCAAGAAGATTCACAAGAGGACGATTTTCAGTAAAAAAAATTACCATTGAGTTGGCTTGGTAAGAAATGGTTAGATTTCTTTAGCAAGTAAGGCTTTCATTTTCTGTTGTAGATGCACATTTCAGCCTTATGTATTCATTTATGTTGAAAACATGACACATTGCCAAAGTTTATCATAACTTGTATGATGCAAATTGCATGTGAATGCATTCTTTCTTGTTGCGCAACTTCGCCAGGAGGATGTAAAAGAGGGGTATGATGTTCACTTGTTACAACCATATATATTTTTCATATTCAGCTCTTATGTACCCACATGTTTCGGGTTTATGTACTTATTTTTTTACTTGAAAGAGAGTTGAAGAGCTATGCACATACATGTGTTTATGTGTCTGTGTAAACAGTGAACCTGGTGATAGTTCATCATGATGACTCATGATTGTAACATGATTGTGTATCATGAATGTCGACTTGTCATTTTGGGAAGGTCGATATGTTTCAAATGAGTCTCGACTTGTGTCGATGTTGTCTTGACGACTATGTTGTGTCGATCATGTTTTTCGACTTATGTTTAGTCGATGGTGTTTATTGGTTTGTACGTCGATTTTGAGTACACCAAGATGCAGGAAAAAACCATGTGCTTTGATGAATTACAAGATACGACCATTTTCCATAAGAGCAAAAAGACTTTGTTGGCATTATTTTCAGTCTTGTATAAATGTGTTTTCAAGATTGATGGTTTTCTTGGTTTGTGACAAGATGTCACAGGAAAGTTCTTGCAGCCATTGGAGAGCAGATTGTGTTGACATCAAAGAGTTCACAAGAGGGAGTTGATTCTCAGTAGGAAGGTTGGTAGTCTTCCAAGCACAAGGAGAACAGTGGGTTAGCAGCCAGAGAACAGTGGTTGAGAGACATAGCTAGTTGCAGTGCAAGGCATGTCAAGTTATTCTGGTGATTGTCAAAAAGTCTTTTGTAGTAGAATCAGTTGATAGAAATTGAAAGAAGAAGATTATTGAAGCTCAGAAAGATAATCATAAGCTTTTGTGGGTGCAAAATCCTTTCAGTGGGAAGGCGTGATCAAAATCTGGACCAGGGGTCAAAATTTAGTTCAAAAATTAAATTTCTTGGAATTTCATCAAAATGAATGGGTGCATAGCCCTTGTCATCATGAACCCAACGCAACTCATTTGGGTTCAAACAGACATCGGATGAGTGAGATATCACGTTCTATTCGAATCGTCAAACATGCAAAAGAAATTGTGTTGACTATACAGTCTGTACAGTCCGCCCATATGACCTGTCCACAACTTTATGCACACGTGGATTTGGTTTGAAACAGTTACAACACACACTCACCACTTGTCCATTACATATTTTCTCATGGAACCTAGCTTTTTGTGTGGGAAACGAGGTCACATGGTGACTCTTATGACCACGACCTTGGCGGTTAGTGGCTAGGCACTCCCATAACCGTCCTACAGTTTCGCCTGTTTTATAGTTATGCGTTGGTGCTAGGTTTTAGCATGATTTTGAGCGCATGTGGTAGGTTGGGCACACAGAGGTGTGTTTTGGTGAACCAGAGACAACAAGCCTGAAGGAAGAAAATGGCAAGAGGTCTATCTTCTTCATTTTTTGGCCAAATGAGGTGCCAAAATATCCTAGCTAGGGGTTTTTTGATGTTTTGAATCCATTGGCACTATTTTCAAATGCATTTGAAGACTTATTTTGCAGGTTTTTCACAATTGAAGTTTCAAAGAGCTCTAGGGAGCTTGAAGCCCTCATTGATTGAGGTCATTCTTAGATGAGCCCAAGTCTATTGTCTATGACTGAATAGTCATTTTTGGCTAATTGTTAGGCTTTGAACACATTGGGATAGGTTTCAGAGGCATTTGAGGAATTTTACAGCTGTTTTTTCCACAAATAATCTCAGGGAAGCTCAAGGCCACATGTAGAAGAGGTCATGCCCGGATGAGCCATGATCCATTTTCAGAGTTCTATTAGTCATTATTGGGGTTTTTATGTATTCTGAACCCAATGGCACAGTCAATATTTCCATTGGAGTTGAGCAGTAGCTTGTAAAATAATCTTTGACAAATTAATCCCAAAGAGCCAACTCCATTGATGGAGGCTCAAGGAGATGTAGCCCAGAGAGGGGTGAACTCCTTTATAATCTTGTTCTTGTTGTGAATGATTGCTGGTTATTATTTGCTGCAAGATATTTTTGATGTTATATTTATGAGAACAACATATTTAATATTGCAAAGACCTCACACATAAACATTTAAAAGAAAATGCATAAACTTGGCAAATAATTTATCTTGCATAATTAAGACATTGAGCAAGGTCCTGAAAAGTTTATTTTAATGAAATAGAGGGTGATTGCATAGCATAACAAGTCAGCCCCCTATTTTCAAATCAAATGGTATTAGAGCTTAGTTTGTTTTTCTCATGTGATTGCCATTGATAGCTAGAGTTTTAGTTGTTTGTATTATTGTGCAAGTTTTGTGTTGAAGTTCGATATCTTGCATGGATGGATGAAGCTTCAAACATTGATAGTTCTTATACATCTTCATTATCCATGTTCTTTGACAAAGAGATGTTGAAGGAGTTTGTAACCATGAAAGATATGGTACAAGAGTTGTGGGAAGATAGAGAAGAGAGAATTTCCCTTCAAGAGCAGTTGATGGCCATGAAGGAGGAGAAAGACCAGCTTCTTCAAAAGTTGCATGAGATGGAGACTCAACTCCATGAGGCAAAAGAAACCCTTACCAAGTACATGCATGAACATGAGGTATGTAATGTCAGTTTATCTTCAATTTCCTCTAAAGATGAATGCTTTGGTGTTTTTGAAAATCACACAAGAGGAATAGGGTCCAAGTTATTGTTAAAAATGGGCTATGAAGGTAAAGGATTAGGCAAGCATGCAGAAGGCATTGTTGAGCCTATTGTTGTTCAAGAGAGACCCAAGTATTGTGGTCTTGGATATGAATAGAAAAATAGAGAAAATTCCAAAGTTGAGGAGACAAGGGGAAAAGTTCCAAGAACAAACATTGTTTCAAGTTCAAGAAATTTTGTTGTAAGTTCAATCCCTCCAGCATGCAAATTTTGTGTTCAAGATGAATGAAAATGTGTGAAACAAGAGAGTCGTGATAGCCATGAGGACAAGAACATTGTTTTTGGTCTGTAAATCTTTAAATTCACCTCCTCAAAGAGGCGATAAAGGTGAATGTTCAAAGTATAATTCTATTTATCATTCAGTTGCTTTTGGTTATGTTAAGCATGATAAATTTGCGTGGAAAAATGGTAGAAAAAATCCATGTACATATTGTGGTTTATATAACCATCATATTTCAAAATGTTGGAAAAGATTGACCACTTTCAGGAAACTTTACAAGCAAAGGAAACTTGAAAAGAGGATGTAAAAGATTTGCACTCATTGCCAGAACAGGGGTCATCTCATTGACCAATGTTGGACATTACATCCAACCACTCATCCACAGTGTTGGTCACTATAATTGCTTAATTAATTTCAAACAACCAAGTGAAACATAAATTATCAACCCAGGGAAGTCTTTTGTTTCAAAGATAGCTGCGCACTGTGTATGCTCAATTCCAAAAGCACTTAGTGTTGTAGTAAAGA
>ML800378.1:107118-140807 GCA_009831015.1 Picea engelmannii | reverse complement strand
AGCATGATGTATACTATCCATCCATGGGTGTTGTATCTTCATTTTCATTTTCCTTCATGTCCAAATAACTTCATCAATCTTCTGGTCCAAAACCCATGACTAGGGTTGACATCAATGACAACAACCAATCTTCCAACACAAAAGCCTTTCAATGGGAAGTCGTGATCAAAATCTGGACCAGGGGTCAAAATTTAGCTCAAAAAATAAATTTCTTGGAATTTCATCGAAATGAATGGGTGCATAGCCCTTGTCATCATGAACCCAACGCAACTCATTTGGGTTCAAACGGACATCAGATGAGTGAGATATCTCGTTCTATTCGAATCATCAAACATGCAAAAGTAATTGTGTTGACTGTATAGTCCGTACAGTCCGCCCATACGACCTGTCCACAACTTTATGAACGTGTGTATTTGGTTTGAAACAGTTACAACACACACTCACCACTCGTCCATTACACATTCGCTCATGGAACCTAGCTTTTTGTGCGGGAAACGAGGTCACATGGTGACGCTTATGACCACGACCTTAGCGGTTAGGGGCTAGGCACTCCCATAACCGTCCTACAGTTTCACATGTTTTATAGTTATACACTGGTGCTAGGTTTTAGCATGATTTTGAGCGCATGTGGTAGGTTGGGCACACAGAGGTGCGTTTTGGTGAACCAGAGAAAAATGGCAAGAGGCCTATCTTCTTCATTTTTTGGCCAAATGAGGTGCCAAAAAATCCTAGCTAGGGGTTTTTGGGTGTTTCGAATCCATTGGCACTTTTTTCAAATGCATTTGAAGACTTATTTTGTAGGTTTCTCACCATTGAAGTTTCAGAGAGCTCTAGGGAGCTTGAAGCCCTCATTGATTGAGGTCATGCTCAGATGCGCCCAAGTCTATTGTCTATGACTGAATAGTCATTTTTGGCTAATTGTTATGCTTTGAACACATTGGGATAGGTTTCAGAGGCATTTGAGGAATTTTATAGCTGTTTTTGCCACAAATAAGCTCAGGGAAGCTCAAGGTCACATGTAGAAGAGGTCATGCCTGGATGAGCCATGATTCATTTTCAGAGTTCTATTAGTCATTATTGGGGTTTTTATGTATTTTGAACTCAATGGTACAGTCAATATTTCCATTGGAGTTGAGAAGCAGCTTGTAAAATAATCTTTGACAAATTAATCCCAAAGAAACAAGTCCATTGATGGAGGCTCAAGGAGATGTAGACCAGAGAGGGGTGAACTCCTTTATCATCTTGTTCTTGTTGTGAGTGATTGTTGGTTATTATTTACTGCAAGTTATTTTTGATGTTATATTTATGAGAACAACATATTTAATATTGCAAAGACCTCACACATAAACATTTAAAAGAAGATGCATAAACTTGGCAAATAATTTATCTTGCATAATTAAGACATTGAGCAAGGTCCTGCAAAGTTTATTTTAATGAAATAGAGGGTGCTTGCATAGCATAACAATTCAACCCCTATTTTCAGATTAGGTGGTATTAGAGCTTAGTTTGTTTTTCTCATGTGATTGCCATTGATAGCTAGAGTTTTAGTTGTTTGTATTATTGTGCAAGTTTTGTGTTGAAGTTCGATATCTTGCATGGATGGAGGAAGCTTCAAAAATTGATAGTTCTTATACATCTTCATTATCCAAGTTCTTTGACAAAGAGATGTTGAAGGAGTTTGTAACCATGAAAGATATGGTAAAAGATTTTTGGGAAGATAGAGAAGAGAGCATTGCCCTCCAAGAGCAGTTGATGGCCATGAAGGAGAAGAAACACCAGCTTCTTGAAAAGTTGAATGAGATGGAGACTCAACTCCATGAGGCAAAAGAAACCCTTACCAAGTACATGCATGAACATGAGCTATGTAATGTTAGTTTATCTTCAAATTCCTCTAAATATGAATGCTTTGGTGTTTTTGAAAATCACACAAGAGGAATAGGGTCCAAGTTATTGTTAGAAATGGGCTATGAAGGTAAAGTATTAGGCAAGCATGCACAAGGCATTGTTGAGCCTATTGTTGTTGAAGAGAGACCCAAGTATTGTGGTCTTGGATATGAAAAGAAAAATGGAGCAAATTCCAAAGTTGAGGAGACAAGGGAAAAAGTTCCAAGAACAAATTTTGCTTCAAGTTCAAGAACTTTTGTTGCAAGTTCAATCCCTCCAACATGAAAAGTTTGTTTTCAAGATGAATGCAAATGTGTGAAACAAGAGACTTGTGACAGCCATGAGGAAAAGAAAATTGTTGTTGGTCTTCAAAGGAGAGCTTGTAACTCTTCAAATTCACCTCCTCAAAGAGGCGATAAAGGTGAATGTTCAAAGTATAATTCTATCTATCATTCAGTTTCTTTTGATTATGTTAAGCATGATAAATTTGCATGTAAAAATGGAAAAAAAAAATCCATGTACATATTGCGGTTTATATAACCATCATATTTCAAAATGTTGGAAAAGATTGACCACTTTCAGGAAACTTTACAGGCAAAGGCAACTTGAAAAGAGGATGCAAAAGATTTGCACTCATTGCTAGAAGAGGGGTCATCTCATTGACCAATGTTGGACATTACATCCAACCACTCATCCACAACACAAGAAGCAGATGGATAAAGAGATTGGCAAGAATGGAAGACGAGATTCCATCATCGATGTGAGTCAAGATGATTCACAAGAGGATGATTTTGAGCAAAAAAAATCACCATTGAGTTGGCTTGGTAAAAAATGGTTAGATTTCTTGAGCAAGTAAGGCTTGCATTTTCTGTAGTAGATGCACATTTCAGCCTTATGTATTCATTTCTATTTAAAGCATGACAAGTTGCAACATTTTATCATAACTTGTGTGATGAAAGTTTCATGTGAATGCATTCTTGCTTGTTGCACAACTTCGCCAGGAGGATGTAAAACAGGGGTTTGATGTTCACTTGTTACAACCATATATCTTTTTCATATTCAGCTCTTATGTACCCACATGTTTCGTGTTTATGTACTTATGTTTGTACTTGAAGGAGAGTTGAAGAGATATGCACATACATGTGTTTTTGTGTGTGTGTAAACAGTGAACCTGGTGATAGTTCATAATGAATGACTCATGATTGTAACTTGATTGTGTATCATGAATGTCGACTTGTCATTTTGGGAAGGTTGATATGTTTCAAATGAGTCTTGACTTGTGTCGATGTTGTCTTGATGACTATGTTGCGTCAATCATGTTTTTTGACTTATGTTTGTCCATGGTGTTTGTTGGTTTGTACATCAATTTTGAGTACACCAAGATGCAAGAAAACACCATGTGCTTTGATGAAGTACAAGATGCGACCATTTGCTTGAAGAGAAGAAAGGCTTTGTTGGCATTATTTTTAGTCTTGTATAAATTTGTTTTCAATATTGATGGTTTTCTTGGTTTGTGACAAGATGTCGCAGGAAAGTTTTTGCAACCATTGGAGAGCGGATTGTGTTGACGTCAAAGAGTTCACAAGAGGGACTTGATTGTCAGTGGGAAGGATGACAGTCTTCCAAGCTAGTTGCAGTGCAAGGCATGTCAAGTTATTCAGGTGATTATCAAAAAGACTTATCAAGTAGAATCATTTGATAGAACTTGGAAGCAAAAGAGTATTGAAGCTCGAATAGATAATCATAAGATTTTGTGGGTCCAAAATCCTTTCAGTGGGAAGGCGTGATCAAAATCTAGACTAGGGGTCAAAATTTAGCTCAAAAATTAAATTTCTCAGTATTTCCTCAAAACAAATGGGTGTGTAGCCCTCGTCGTCATGAACCCATCACAACTTGTTTGGGTTCAAACGAATGTCGGATGAGTGAGATATCACGTTCTGTTCGAATCGTCAAACAGGAAAAAAAAATTGTGCTAATTGTACAATCCATACAGATGCTGATGTGACATAGGTTGTACGATGAAGTGGCACGTCCATACACTGAGGTGGAAGTTTGTGACATGACAGTCATTGATTGGTAGATTTTGGACTAATTCTGTTGTGACACGTGGCATCTCTTTGTCCAATGGTTTGGTGCCACATGGCCTAGGCATGGGTTGCCACATGGCACCTTATTATTGGTTTGGGTGTTTGGTTAAAACATTATGGAGTCCATGGGGATCGAGCCTCAGACCTCCCCCATTGGCAAAGCTTTGAAAAAGTCTGACCAACCCGCGCACCACACGTTAAGTCTTCTTATATAAATGAGTTTATTTATATTTAACTTTGCTTTGTTTTATGGTTGGCGTGGGGGTCCGAGTTGGGGCTTAGCCCCAGCCACCGGTTTCATATGTCTGCTCATATGACATGTCCACAACTTTTTGCATGTGTGTATTTGTTTTGAAATGGTTACAACACACGCCTGCCACTTGTCCATTACACATTCGCTTTTGGAACCTAGCTTTTTGTGTTGGAAACGAGGTCATATGGTGACCCTTATGACCACGGACTTGGCGGTTTAGGGACAGGCGCGCCCATAATTGTCCTACAGTTTCACCTATTTTATGATTATGCATCAATGCTAGGTTTTAGCACAATTTTGAGCGCATGTGGTAGGTTGGCCACACAGAGGTGCGTTTTGGCGAACCAGAGACAACAAGCTTGAAGGAAGAAAATGGCAAGAGGCCTATCTTCTTCATTTTTTGGCCAAATGAGGTGCCGAAAAAGCCTAGCTAGGGGTATTTGGACATTTGGAATACATTGGCACTATTTTGAAAGGAATTTTAAGAGTTGTTTTGTAGGTTTTTCACCATTGAAGTTTCAGAAAGCTCGAGGGAGCTTGAAGCCCTCATTAATTGAGGTCATGCTCAGATAAGCCCAAGTCTATTTTATGTGACTGAATAGTCATTTTTGGATAATTGTTATGCTTTGAACACATTGGGATAGGTTTCAAAGGTATTTGAGGACTTTTATAGGTGTTGTTTACACAAATAATCTCAAGGAAGCTCAAGGCCACATGTAGAAGAGGTCATGCTCGGATGAGCCATGATCCGTTTTCAGAGTTCTATTAGTCATTTTTGGGGTTTTTATGTATTCTTGACCCAATGGTACAGTTAGTATTTTCATTGGAGTTGAGCAGCAGCTTGTAAAATAATCTTTGACAAATTAATCCCAAAGAGCCAAATCCATTGATGGAGCCTCAAGGACATGTAGCCCAGAGAGAGGTGAACTCCTTTATCATCTTGTTCTTGTTGTGAATGATTGTTGGTTATTATTTGATGCAAGTTATTTTGTTGTTATATTTATGAGAACAACATATTTAATCTTGCAAATACCTCACACATAAACATTTAAAAGAAGATGCATAAACTTGGCAAATAATTTATCTTGCATAATTAAGACATTGAGGAAGGTCCTGCAAAGTTTATTTTAATGAAATAGAGGGTGCTTGCATAGCATAACAAGTCAGCCCCCTATTTTCAGATCAGGTGGTATTAGAGCTTAGTTTGTTTTTCTCATGTGATTACCATTGATAGCTAGAGTTTTAGATGTTGGTATTATTGCGCAAGTTTTGTGTTGAAGTTCGGTATCTTAAAAGGATGGAGGAAGCTTCAAACATTGATAGTTCTTATACATCTTCATTATCCAAGTTCTTTGACAAAGAGATGTTGAAGGAGTTTGTAACCATGAAAGATATGGTACAAGAGTTGTGGGAAGATAGAGAAGACAGCATTGCCCTTCAAGAGCAGTTGATGGCCATGAAGGAGGAGAAAGACCAGCTTCTTGAAAAGTTGCATGAGATGGAGACTCAACTACATGAGGCAAGAGAAACCCTTAACAAGTACATGCATGAACATGAGGCATGTAATGTTAGTTTATCTTCAAATTCCTCTAAAGATGAATGCTTTGGTGTTTTTGAAAATCACACAAGAGGAATAGGGTCCAAGTTATTGTTAAAAATGGGCTATGAAGGTAAAGGATTAGACAAGCATGCACAAGGAATTGTTGAGCCTATTGTTGTTGAAGAGAGACCCAAGTATTGTGGTCTTGGATATGAATAGAAAAATGGAGCAAATTCCAAAGTTGAGGAGACAATGGAAAAAGCTCCAAGAACAAATTTTGTTTCAAGTTCAAGAACTTTTGTTGCAAGTTCAATCCCTCCAGCATGCAAAGTTTGTGCTCAAGATGAATGCAAATGTGTGAAACACGAGATTTGTGACAGCCATGAGGACAAGAACACTGTTGTAGGTCTTCAAAGGAGATCTTGTAACTCTTCAAATTCACCTCCTCAAAGAAGCAATAAAGGTGAATGTTCAAGGTATAATCCTGTCTATCATTCAATTGCTTTTGATTATGTTAAGCATGATAAATTTGCATGTAAAAATGGAAAAAAAAAATCCATGTACATATTGTGGTTTATATAACTATCATATTTCAAAATGTTGCAAAAGATTGACCACTTTCAGGAAACTTTACAAGCAAAGGCAACTTGAAAAGAGGATGCAAAAGATTTGCACTCATTGCTAGAAGAGGGGTCAGCTCATTGACCAATGTTGGACATTACATCCAACCACTCATCCACAGCACAAGAAGTAGATGGATAAATCAATTGGCAAGAATGGAAGAGGAGATTCCATCATCGATGTGAGTCAAGATGATTCACAAGATGACGATTTTCAGCAAAAAAAAACACCATTGAGTTGGCTTGGTAAGAGATGCTTAGATTTCTTGAGCAAGTAAGGCTTGCATTTTCTGTTGTAGATGCACATTTCAGCCTTATGTATTCATTTCTGTTGAAAGCATGACAAGTTGCAGCAGTTTATCATAACTTGTATGATGCAAGTTGCATGTGAATGCAATTCATTTGAAGACATTCTTTCTTGTTGCACAACTTCGCAGGAGGATGTAAAAGAGGGGTATCATGTTCAATTGTTACAGCCATATAGCTTTTCCATATTCAACTCTTATGTACCCACATGTTTCAGGTTTATGTACTTATGTTTGTACTTGAAGGAGAGTTGAAGATCTATGCGCATACATGTGTTTTTGTGTGTGTTTAAACAGTGAACCTGGTGATAGTTCATCATGAATGACTCATGATTGTAACATGATTGTGTATCATGAATGTCGACTTGTCATTTTGGGAAGGTCGATATGTTTCAAATGAGTCTCGACTTGTGTCGATGTTGTCTTGACGACTATGTTGTGTCGATCATGTTTTTGGACTTATGTTTAGTCGATGGTGTTTGTTGGTTTGTACGTCGATTTTGAGTACACCAAGATGCAAGAAAACACCATGTGATTTGAGGAAGTACAAGATGCGACCATTTTATTGAAGAGAAAAAATACGTTGTTGGCATTATTTTTAGTCTTGTATAAATGTTTTTTCAAGATTGATGGTTTTCTTGGTTTGTGACAAGATGTCACAGGAAATTTTTTGCAGCCATTGGAGAGCAGATTGTGTTGACGTCAAAGAGTTCAAAAGAGGGACTTGATTCTCTGTGGGAAGGCTAGCAATCTTCCAAGCACAAGGAGAATAGTGGGTCAATAGCCAGAGAATAGTGGTTGAGAGACATACCTAGTTGCAGTGCAAGGCATGTCAAGTTATTTAGGTGATTGTCAAAAAGACTTTTCGAGTAGAATTAGTTCATAGAACTTGGAAGCAGAAGAGTATTGAAGCTCAGATAGACAATCATAATCTATTGTCGGTCCAAAATCCTTTCAGTGGGAAGGCATGATCAAAATCTGGACCAGAGGTCAAAATTTAGCTCAAAAATTAAATTTCTCGGAATTGCCTCAAAACAAATGGGTGCGCAGCCCTCATCGTCACGAACCCAACGCAGCTTGTTTAGGTTCAAACGGACATAGGATGAGTGAGATATTGTGTTCTGCTTGAATCGTTAAAAGGCAAAAAAAATTGTGTTGACTGTACAGTCCATACAGATGTTGATGTGGCAGAGGTCATATGATGATGTGGCACATCCATACACTGAGGTGGCAGTTGATGTCGTGGTAGTCATTGATTGGCAGATTTTGGACAAATTCTATTGTGACAAGTGGCATATTTTTGTCAAATGGTTTGGTGCCACATGGCTCAGGCATGGGTTGTCACGTGGCACCCTGTTATTGGTTTGGGTGTTTGGTTAAAATATTATGGAGTCCATGGGGATCGAACCCCGGACCTCCCCCACTGGAAAATATTTGACAAAGTCTGACCAACAGGTGCGCCACATGTTAAGTCTTGTTATATAAACGAGTTTATTTATATTTAAATTTGCTTTGTTGTATGGTTGGCGCAGGGGTCCGGGCTGGGACTTAGCCCCAGCCCCCGGTTTCATATGTCCACCCATATGACCTGTCCACAACTTTGCGCGTGCATGGATTTGGTTTGAAATGGTTACAACACATGCCCGGAACCTAGTTTTTTATGCAGGAAACGAGGTCACAAGGTGACCCTTATGACCACGGCCTTGGCGGTTAGGGGCTAGGTGTGCCCATAACTGTCCTACAGTTTTTCCTGCTTTACAGTTATGCATCGGTGCTAGGTTTCAGCACGATTTTGAGCATGTGTGCTAGCTTGGGCACATAGAGGGGCATTTTGGCGAACCAGAGACAAGAAACTTGAAGGAAGAAAATGGCAAGAGGCCTATCTTCTTCATTTTTTGGCCAAATGAGATGCCGAAAAAGCCTAGCTAGGGGTTTATGGAAATTCTAAATCCATTGGCACTATTTTCAGAGGCATTTGAAGACTTCTTTTCCATGTTTTTCACCATTGAATTTTTAGAGAGCTTTAGGGAGCTTGAAGCCCTCATTGATTGAGGTCATGCTCAGATGAGCCCAAGTCTATTTTCTATGACTGAATAGTCATTTTTGGCTAATTTTTATGCTCTGAACACATTGGGATAGGTTTCAGAGGCATTTGAGGACTCTTACAGGTGCTTTTTCCACAATGGATTTCAGGGAAGCTCAAGGCCACATGTAGAAGAGGTCATGCTCGGATGAACCATGATCCGTTTTCAGAGTTCTATTAGTTTATTTTGGGGTTTTTATATATTCTGAACCGAAAGGTATAGTCAGTATTTCCATTGGATTTGAGAAGCATCTTGTAAAATAATCTTTGAAAAATTAATCCCAAATAGCCAAGTCCATTGATGGAGGCTCAAGGAGATGTAGTTCAGAGAGGGGTGAACTCCTTTATCATCTTGTTCTTGTTGTGAATGATTGTTGATTATTATTTGCTGCAATTTATTTTTTCTGTTATATTTACGAGAACAACATATTTAATCTTGCAAAGACCTCACACATAAACATTTAAAAGAATATGCATAAACTTGGCACATAATTTATCTTTCATAATTAAGACATTGAGAAAGGTCCTGAAAAGTTTATTTTAATGACATAGAGGGTGCTTTCATAGCATAACAAGTCAGCCCCCTATTTTTAGATCAAGTGGTATCAGAGCTTAGTTTGTTTTTTTCATGTGATTGCCATTGATAGCTAGAGTTTTAGTTGTTGGTATTATTGTGCAAGTTTCGTGTTGAAGTTCGATATCTTGCAAGGATGGAGGAATCTTCAAACATTGATAGTTCTTATACATCTTCATTATCCAAGTTCTTTGACAAAGAGATGTTGAAGGAGTTTGTAACCATGAAAGATATGGTACAAGAGTTGTGGGAAGATAGAGAAGAGAGCATTTCCCTTCAAGAGCAGTTGATGGCCATGAAGGAGGAGAAAGACCAGCTTCTTGAAAAGTTGCATGAGATGGAGACTCAACTCCATGAGGCAAAAGAAACCCTTACCAAGTACATGCATGAACATGAGGCATGTAATGTTAGTTTATCTTCAAATTCCTCTAAAGATGAATGCTTTGGTGTTTTTGAAAATCACACAAGAGGAATATGGTCCAAGTTATTGTTAAAAATCGGTTATGAAGGTAAAGGATTAGGAAAGCATGCACAAGGCATTGTTGAGCCTATTGTTGTTGAAGAGAGACCCAAGTATTGTGGTCTTGGATATGAACAGAAAAATGGAGCAAATTCCAAAGTTGAGGAGACAATGGAAAAAGCTCCAAGAACAAATTTTGTTTCAAGTTCAAGAACTTTTGTTGCAAGTTCAATCCCTCCAGCATGCAAAGTTTGTGCTCAAGATGAATGCAAATGTGTGAAACATGAGAGTTGTGACAGCCATGAGGACAAGAACATTGTTGTAGGTCTTTAAAGTTGAGCTTGTAACTCTTCAAATTCACCTCCTCAAAGAGGCGATAAAGGTGAATGTTCAAGGTATAATTCTATCTATCATTCAGTTGCTCTTGATTATGTTAAGCATGATAAATTTTCATGTAAAAATGGTAGAAAAAATCCATGTACATATTCTGGTTTATATAACCATCATATTTCAAAATGTTGGAAAAGATTAAAAACTTTCAGGAAACTTTACAAGCAAAGGCAACTTGAAACGAGGATGAAAAATATTTGCACTCATTGCCAGAAGAGGGGTCATCTCATTGACCAATGTTGGACATTACATCCAACCACTCATCCACAACACAAGAAGCAGATGGATAAAGAGATTGGCAAGAATGGAAGAGGAGATTCCATCATCAATGTGAGTCAAGATGATTCACAAGAGGATGATTTTCAGCAAAAAAAATCACCATTGAGTTGGCTTGGTAAGAAATGGTTAGATTTCTTGAGCAATTAAGGCTTGCATTTTCTGTTGTAGAAGCACATTTCAGCCTTATGTATTCATTTTTGTTGAAAGCATGACAAGTTGCAGCAGTTTATCATAACTTGTCTGATGCAAGTTTCATTTTGGGAAGGTCGATACGTTTCAAATGAGTCTCGACTTGTGTCAATGTTGTCTTGATGACTATGTTGTGTCGATCATGTTTTTCGACTTATGTTTAGTCGATGGTGTTTGTTGGTTTGTACGTCGATTTTGAGTACACCAAGTTGCAGGAAAACACCATGTGCTTTGATGAAGTACAAGATGCGATCATTTTCTTGAAGAGCAAAAAGAATTTGTTGGCATTATTTTCAGTCTTGTATAAATTTGTTTTCAAGATATTTGGTTATCTTGGTTTGTGACAAGATGTCGCAGGAAAGTTTTTGCAGCCATTGGAGAGAAGATTGTGTTGATGTCAAAGAGTTCACAAGAGGGACTTGATTCTCAGTGGGAAGGTTGGCAGTCTTCCAAGCACAAGGAGAACAGTGGGTCAATAGCTAGAGAACAATGGTTGAGAGACATAGCTAGTTGCAGTGCAAGGCAGGTCAAGTTATTCAGGTGATTGTCAAAAAGAATTTTCAAGTAGAATCAGTTGATAGAACTTGGAAGTAGATGAGTATTGAAGCTCAAACAGATAATCATAAGCTTTTGTGGGTCCAAAATCCTTTCAGTGGGAGGGCGTGATCAAAATCTGGACTAGGGGTCAAAATTTAGCTCAAAAAATAAAGTTCACAGAATTGCCTCAAAACAAATGGGTACGTAGCCCTCGTCATCACGAACCCAACACAACTCGTTTGGGTTCAAACGAACGTCGGATGTGTGAGATATCACGTTCTATTCGAATTGTCAAACAGGCAAAAAGAATTGTGCTAACTGTAAAGTCCGTACAGTCCGTACGGATGCTGACATGGCTGAGGCTATACGATGATGTGCCATGTTCGTATGCTTAGGTGGTATTTGGTGACATGGAAGTCATTGATTCACAGATTTTGGACGAATTTTGTTGAGACACGTGGCATCTTTTTGTCCAATGGTTTGGTGCCACGTGGCCCAGGCATGGGCTACCATGTGGCACCCTGTTATTGGTTTTGGTGTTTGGTTAAAAAATTATGGAGTCCATTTAGATCAAACCCCAGAACTCCTCCATTGGAAAAGCTTTGACAAAGTCCGACCAACCGGCGCACCACACGTTAAGTCTTGTTATATAAATGAGTTTATTTATATTTAACTTTGATTTGTTTTATGGTTGGCGTGGGGGTCCGGGCTGGGGCTTAGCCCCAGCCCTCGGTTTCATATGTACGCCCACATGACCTATCCACAACTTTGTGCATGCACAGATTTAGTTTGAAATGGTTAAAACACACACCCACCACTTTTCCATTACACATTCGCTCTTGGAACCTAGTTTTTTGTGCGGGAAACGAGGTCACATGGTGACCCTTATGACCACGGCCTTGTCGGTTAGGGGCTAGGCGCGCCCATAACCATCCTATAGTTTTTCCCGTTTTACAGTTATGCATTGGTGCTAGGTTTTAGAATGATTTTGAGCGCGTGTGCTAGGTTGGGCACACAGAGGTGCATTTTGGCGAACCAGAGACAACAAGCTTGAAGGAAGAAAATGGCAAGAGGCCTATCTTCTTCATTTTTTGGCCAAATGAGGTGCCGAAAAATCCTAGCTAGGGGTTTTTGGATGTTCTGAATCCATTGGCACTATTTTCAAAGGCATTTGAAGACTTATTTTTCAAGTTTTTCACCATTGAATTTTCAGAGAGCTCGAGGGAGCTTGAAGCCCTCATTGATTGAGGTCATGCTTAGATGAGCCCAAGTCTATTTTCTGTGACTGAATAGTCATTTTTGGCTAATTGTTATGCTCTAAACACATTGGGATAGGTTTCATAGGAATTTGAGGACTTTTACAGGTGTTTTTACCATAAGTAAGCTCAGGGAAGCTCAAGGCCACATGTAGAAGAGGTCATGCCCGGATGAGCCATGATCCATTTTTAGAGTTCTATTAGTCATTTTTTGGGTTTTTATGTATTCGAAACCCAATGGTACAGTAATTATTTCCATTAAAGTTGAGCGATAGGTTGTAAAAGAATATTTGAAAAATTAATCCCAAAGAGGCAAGTCCAATGATGGAGGCTCAAGGAGATGTAGCCCAGAGAGGGGTGAACTCCTTTATCATCTTATTCTTTTTGTGAATAATTGTTGGTTATTATTTGTTGCAAGTTATTTTTGTTGATATATTTATGAGAACAACCCATTTAATCTTGCAAAGACCTCACACATAAACATTTAAAAGAATATGCATAAACTTGGCACATAATTTATCTTCCATAATTAAGACATTGAGCAAGGTCTTGAAAATTTTATTTTGATGAAATAGAGGGTGCCTGCATAGAATAACAAGTCATCCTCCTATTTTCAGATCAGGTGGTATCAGAGCTTAGTTTTTTTTTCTCATGTGATTGCCATTGATAGCTAGAATTTTAGCTATTGGTATTATTGTGCAAGTTTTGTGTTGAAGTTCAATATCTTGCAAGGATGGAGGAAGCTTCAAACATTGATAGTTCTTATACATCTTCATTATCCAAGTTATTTGACAAAGCGATGTTGAAGGATTTTGTAACCATGAAAGATATGGTACAAGAGTTGTGGAGAGATAGAGAAGAGAGCATTTCCCTTCAAGAGCAGTTGATGGCAATGAAGGAGGAGAAAGACCAGCTTCTTGAAAAGTTGCATGAGATGGAGACTCAACTCCATGAGGCAAAAGAAACCCTTACCAAGTACATGCATGAACATGAGGTATGTAATGTCAGTTTATCTTCAAGTTCCTCTAAAGATGAATGCTTTGGTGTTTTTGAAAATCACACAAGAGGAATAGGGTCCAAGTTATTGTTAAAAATGGGCTATGAAGGTAAAGGATTAGGCAAGCATGCACAAGGCATTGTTGAGCCTATTGTTGTTGAAGAGAGAACCAAGTATTGTGGTCTTGGATATGAACAGAAAAATGGAGCAAATTCCAAAGTTGAGGAGACAAGGGAAAAAGTTGCAAGAACAAATTTTGTCTCAAGTTCAAGAACTTTTGTTGCAAGTTGAATCCCTCCAGCATGCAAAGTTTGTGTTCAAGATGAATGCAAATGTGTGAAACAAGAGATTTGTGACAGCCATGAGGACAAGAACACTATTGTTGGTCTTCAAAGGAGAGCTTGTAACTCTTCAAATTCACCTCCTCAAAGAGGTGATAAAGGTGAATGTTCAAGGTATAAATCCATCTATCATTCAGTTGCTTTTGGTTCTGTTAAGCATGATAAATTTGCATGTAAAAATGGAAAAAAAAATACATGTACATATTGTGGTTTATATAACCATCATATTTTTAAATGTTGGAAAAGATTTACCACTTTCAAGAAACTTTACAAGCAAAGGAAACTTGAACAGAGGATGCAAAAGATTTGTACTCATTGCCAGAAGAGGGGTTATCTCATTGACCAATGTTGGACATTACATCCAACCACTCATCCACAACACAAGAATCAGATGGATAAAGAGATTGGCAAGAATGGAAGAGGAGATTCCATCATCGATGTGAGTCAAGCTGATTCACAAGAGGGCGATTTTCAGCAAAAAAAAACACCATTGGTTAGATTTCTTGAGCAAGTAAGGCTTGCATTTTCTGTTGTAGATGCACATTTCAGCCTTATGTATTCATTTTTGTTGAAAGCATGACAAGTTGTAGCAGTTTATCATAACTTGTATGATGGAAGTTGCATGTGAATGCAATTCATTTGAAGTTGTTTTTGCTTGTTGCACAACTTCGCCAAGAGGATGTAAAAGAGGGGTATGATGTCCACTTGTTACAACCATATATCTTTTTCATATTTAGCTCTTATGTACCCACATGTTTTGGGTTTATGTACTTATGTTTGTACTTGAAGGAGAGTTGAAGAGCTATGCAAGTACATGTGTTTTTGTGTGTGTGTAAACAGTGAACCTGGTGATAGTTCATCATGAATGACTCATGATTGTAACATGATTGTGTATCTTGAATGTCGACTTGTCATTTTTGGAAGGTCGATATGTTTCAAATGAGTCTCGACTTGTGTCGATGCTGTCTTGATGACTATGTTGTGTCAATCATGTTTTTTGACTTATGTTTAGTCGATGGTGTTTGTTGGTTTGTACGTCAATTTTGAGTACACCAAGATGCAGGAAAATGCCATGTGCTTTGATGAAGTACAAGATGCAACCATTTGCTTGAAGAGCAAACAGACTTTGTTGGCATTATTTTCAGTCTTGTATAAATTTGTTTTCAAGATTGATGGCTTTCTTGGTTTGTGACAAGATGTCGCAGGAAAATTTTTGTAGCCATTGGAGAGCGGTTTGTGTTGATGTCAAAGAGTTCACAAGAGGGACTTGATTCTTAATGGGAAGGTTGGCAATCTTACAAGCACAAGGAGAACAGTGGGTCAGCAGCCAGAGAACAGTGGTTGAGAGACATAGCTAGTTGTAGTGCAAGGCATGTCAAGTTATTTAGGTGATTGTCAAAAAGACTTTTCAAGTAGAATCAGTTGGCAGAACTCGGAAGCAGAAGAGTATTAAAGCTCAGATAGATAATCATAAGGTTTTGTGGGTCCAAAAGCCTTTCAGTGGGCATACATTATCAAAATCTGGACTAGGGATCAAAATTTACCTCAAAAATTAAAGTTCTGGGAATTGCCTCAAAATGAATGGGTGCGTAGCCCTCGTCGTCACAAACCCAACACAACTCATTTGGGTTCAAACAGAAGTTGGATGAGTGAGATATTGCGTTCTATTCGAATCGTCAAATACGCAAAAAAAATTGTGTTGACTGTACAGTCCATACAGTCCATACAGATGTTGACGCGGCAGAGGCCGTATGATGACATGGTATGTCCATACACTGAGGTGGTAGTTGGTGATGTGGCAGTCATTGATTGGCATATTTTGGATCAATTCCATTGTGACACGTGGCATCTTTTTGTCCAATGGTTTGGTGCCACATGGCCTAGGCATGGGTTGCCACATGGCACCCTATTATTGGTTTGGGTGTTTGGTTAAAATATTATGGAGTCTATGGGGATTGAACCCTAGACCTCCGCCATTGGCAAAGATTTGACAAAGTCTGACCAACCGTCGCGCCACACATTAAGTCTTGTTATACAAACGAGTTTATTTATATTTAAATTTGCTTTGTTTTATGGTTGGCATAGGGATCCGGGCTAGGGCTTAGCCCCATCCACCGGTTTCATATGTCCGACCATATGACCTGTCCAAAACTTTATGTACGCATGGATTTGGTTTGAAACGGTTACAACACACACCCTCCACTTGTCTATTACACATTCTCTCTTGGAACCTATCTTTTTGTGCAGGAAACGAGGTCACATGGTGACCCTTATGACCACGGCCTTGGCGCTTAGGGGTTAGGCACGCCCATAATCATCCTACAATTTTGCTTATTTTGTAGTTACGCGTCAGTGCTAGGTTTTAGCACGATATTGAGCGCGTGTGGTAGGTTGGGCACACAGAGGTGTGTTTTGGCGAACCGAAGACAACAAGCTTGAAGGAAGAAAATGGCAAGAGGCATGTCTTCTTCATTTTTTGGCCAAATGAGGTGTCAAAAAAGCCCAGCTAGGGGTTTTTGGATGTTCTGAATCCATTGGCACTATTTTTAAAGGAATTTGAAGATTTTTTTTGCAAGTGTTTCACCATTGAAGTTTTAGAGAGCTCTAGGGAGCTTGAAGCCCTCATTGATTGAGGTCATGCTCAGATGAGCCCAAGTCTATTTTATGTGACTGAATAGTCATTTTTGGCTAATTGTTATGCTCTGAACACATTGGGATAGGTTTCAGAGGCATTTGAGGACTTTTATAGGTGTTTTTCCACAAATTACCTCAAGGAAGCTCAAGGAAACATGTAGAAGAGGTCATGCCCGGATGAGCCATGATCCGTTTTCAGAGTTCTATTAGTCATTTTTGGGGTTTTTATGTATTATGAACCCAATGGTATAGTCGGTATTTCCATTGGATTTGAGCAGCATCTTGTAAAATAATCTTTGAAAAATTAATCCCAAAGAGCCAAGTCCATTGATGGAGGCTCAAGGAGATGTAGCCCAGAGAGGGGTGAACTCCTTTATCATCTTGTTCTTGTTGTGAATGATTGCTGGTTATTATTTTCTACAAGTTATTTTTGCTATTATATTTATGAGAACAACATATTTAAGCTTGCGAGGAAGGCTTGATCAAAATCTGGACTAGGGGTCAAAATCTGGACTAGGGGTCAAAATTTAGCTCAAAAATTAAAGTTCTCATAATTTCCTCAAAACGAATGGGTGTGTAGCCCTCATCATCATGAACCCATCACAACTTGTTTGGGTTCAAACGAATGTCAGATGAGTGAGATATCGCGTTCTATTCAAATCGTCAAACAAGCAAAAAAAATTGTGCTTATTGTACGGTCCGTACAGTCCGTATGGATGATGACGTGGTAGAGGCCGTATGATGATGTGGCATGTCCATATGCTGAGGTGGTAGTTGGTGACATGGCAGTCATTGATTGGTAGATTTTGGATGAATTCTGTTGTGACACATCGCATCTTTTTGTCCAATGGTTTGGTGCCATATGGCCTAGGCATGGGCTGCCACGTGGCGCCCTGTTATTGGTTTGGGTGTTTGGTTAAGTTATTATGGATTCCATGGGGATCGAACCCTAGACCTCCCCCATTGGAAAATCTTTGACAAAGTCTGACCAACTAGCACACCACATGTTAAGTCTTGTTATATAAACGTGTTTATTTATATTTAACTTTGCTTTGTTTTATGGTTGGCCCGGGGGTCCGGGCTGGGGCTTAGCCCCAGCCCCAGGTTTTATATGTCCGCCCATATGACCTATCCACAACTTTGTGCGTGAACATATTTGGCTTGAAATGGTTACAACAAACACCTGCCACTTGTCCATTACACATTCGCTCTTGGAACCTAGCTTTTTGTGCGGGAAACGAGGTCACATGGTGACCCCTCTGACCACAGCTTTGGCGGTTAGGGGCTAGGCGCACCTATAACCGTCCTACATTTTCTCCCATCTTACGATTATGTGTCGGTGCTAGGTTTTAGCACAATTTTGAGAGTGTGTGCTAGGTTGGGCACATAGAGGTGCGTTTTGGCGAACCAGAGAGAACAAGCTTGAAGGAAGAAAATGGCAAGAGGCCTATCTTCTTCATTTTTTGGCCAAACGAGGTGCCGAAAAAGCCTAGCTAGGGTTTTTTTCACATTCTAAATCCATTGGAACTATTTTCAAAGGCATTTGAAGACTTCTTTTCCATGTTTTTCACCATTGAAGTTTTAGAGAGCTCTAGGGAGCTTGAAGCCCTCATTGATTGAGGTCATGCTCAGATGAGCCCAAGTCTATTTCCTGTGAATGAATAGTCATTTTTGGCTAATTGTTATGCTCTTAACACATTGGGATAGGTTTTAGAGGCATTTGAGGATTTTTATAGGTGTTTTTACCACAAATAAGCTCACTGAAGCTCAAGGCCACATGTAGAAGAGGTCATGCCCGGATCAGCCATGATCCGTTTTCAAAGTTCTATTAGTCATTTTTGGGGTTTTTATGTATTTTGAACCCAATGGTATAGTTAGTATTTCCATTGGAGTTGAGAAGCATCTTGTAAAAGAATCTTTGACAAATTAATCCCAAAGATCCAAGCCCATTGATGGAGGCTCAAGGAGATGTAGCCCAGAGAGGGGTGAACTCCTTTATCATCTTGTTCTTGTTGTGAATGATTGCTGGTTATTATTTACTGCAAGTTATTTTTGCTGTTATATTTATGAGAACAACATACTTAATCTTGCAAAGACCTCACACATAAACATTTAAAAGAAGATGCATAAACTTGGCA
This sequence comes from Picea engelmannii, assembly GCA_009831015.1. Taxonomy (NCBI): domain Eukaryota; kingdom Viridiplantae; phylum Streptophyta; class Pinopsida; order Pinales; family Pinaceae; genus Picea; species Picea engelmannii. The sequence continues at coordinate 122,240 of ML800378.1, read as the reverse complement.
CATAATTTATCTTGCATAATTGAGACATTGAGCAAGGTCCTGAAAAGTTTATTTTAATGAAATAGAGGGTGCTTGCATAGCATAACAAGTCAGCCCCCTATTTTCAGATCAGGTGGTATCAGAGCTTAGTTTGTTTTTCTCATGCGATTGCCATTGATAGCTAGAGTTTTAGTTGTTCGTATTATTGTGCAAGTTTTGTGTTGAAGTTCGATATCTTGCAAGGATGGAGGAAGCTTCAAACATTGATAGTTCTTATACATCTTCATTATCCAAGTTCTTTGACAAAGAGATGTTGAAGGATTTTGTAACCATGAAAGATATGGTACAAGAGTTCTGGGAAGATAGAGAAGAGAGAATTTCCCTTCAAGAACAGTTCATGGCCATGAAGGAGGAGAAAGACTAGCTTCCTGAAAAGTTGCATGAGATGGAGACTCAACTCCGTGAGGCAAAAGAAACCCTTACCAAGTATATGCATGAACATGAGGTATGTAATGTTAGTTTATCTTCAAATTCCTCTAAAGATGAATGCTTTGGTGTTTTTGAAAATCACACAAGAGGAATAGGGTCCAAGTAATTGTTAAAAATGGGCTATGAAGGTAAAGGATTAGGCAAGCATGCACAAGGCATTGTTGAGCCTATTGTTGTTGAAGAGAGACCCAAGTATTGTGGTCTTGGATATGAATAGAAAAATGGAGAAAATTCCAAAGTTGAGGAGACAAGGGAAAAAGTTCAAAGAACAAATTTTGTTTCAAGTTCAAGAACTTTTGTTGCACGTTCAATCCCTCTAGCATGTAAAGTTTGTCTTCAAGATGAATGCAAATGTGTGAAACAAGCGAGTTGTGACAGCCATGAGGACAAGAAAATTGTTGTTCGTCTTCAAAGGAGAGCTTGCAACTCTTCAAATTCACCTCCTCAAAGAGGCGATAAAGGTGAATGTTCAAGGTATAATTCTATCTATCATTCGGTTGCTTTTGATTATGTTAAGCATGATAAATTTGCATGTAAAAATGGCAGAAAAAATCCATGTACATATTGTGGTTTATATAACCATCATATTTCAAAATGTTGGAAAAAATTGACCACTTTTAGGAAACTTTACAAGAAAAGTGAACGTGAAAAGAGGATGCAAAAGATTTGCTCTCATTGCCGGAAGAGGGGTCATCTCATTGACCAATGTTGGACATTACATCCAACCACTCATCCACAGCACAAGAAGCAGATGGATAAAGAGATTGGCAAGAATGGAAGAGGAGATTCCATCATTGATGTGAGTCAAGATGATTCACAAGAGGACGATTTACAGCAAAAAAAATTACCATTGAGTTGGTTTGGTAAGAAATGGTTAGATTTCTTGAGCAGGTAAGGCTTTCATTTTCTGTTGTAGATGCACATTTCAGCCTTATGTATTCATTTCTGTTGAAAGCTTGACACGTTGCAACAGTTTATCATAAATTGTATGATGCAAGTTGCATGTGAATGCATTCTTGCTTGTTGCACAACTTCGCCAGGAGGATGTAAAAGAGGGGTATGATGTTCACTTGTTATAGCCATATATCTTTTTCATATTCATCTCTTATGTACCCACATGTTTCAGGTTTATGTACATATGTTTGTACTTGAAGGAGAGTTGAAGAGCTATCCACATACATGTGTTTATATGTGTGTGTAAACAATGAACCTAGTTGAGAGACATAGCTAGTTGCAGTGCAAGGCATGTCAAGTTATTCAGGTGATGGTCAAAAAGTCTTTTCAAGTAGAATCAGTTGTCAAAACTTGGAAGTAGAAGAGTATTAGATCTTAGACAGATAATCATAAGCTTTTGTGGGTGCAAAGGCCATTTAGTGGGAAGGCGTGATCAAAATTTGGACCAAGGGTCAAAATTTTGCTCAAAAATTAAAGTTCTCGGAATTGCCTCAAAACGAATTGGTGCATAGACCTCGTCATCATGAACCCAATGCAACTCATTTGGGTTCAAACAGATGTCAGATGAGTGAGATATCACGTTCTATTCAAATCGTCAAACAGGCAAAAAACATTGTGTTGAATGTACAGTCTGTACGGATGTTGACATGGCATAGGCCATACAATGACATGGCACATCCATACACTGAGGTAGAAGTTGGTGATGTGGTAGTCATTCAGATTTTGGATAAATTCTGTTGTGACACGTTGCATCTTTTTGTCCAAAGGTTTGGTGCCACATGGCCCAGACATGGGTTGCCAGGTGGCACCCTGTTATTGGTTTGTGTGTTTGGTTAAAATATTATGGAGTCTGTGGGGATCGAACCTTGGGCCTCCCTCATTGGCAAACATTTGACAAATTTCGACCAACCGGCGCACCACACGTTAAGTCTTCTTATATAAATGAGTTTATTTATATTTAAATTTGCTTTGTTTTATGGTTGGCACGAGGGTTCGGGCTAGGGCTTAGCCCCATCCCCCGGTTTCATATGTCCACCCATATGACCTGTCCACAACTTTATCTGTGCGTGGATTTGGTTTGAAAAGATTACAACACACGCCCACCACTTGTCCATTACACATTCTCTCTTGGAACCTAGCTTTTTGTGCAGGAAACGAGGCCACATGGTGACCCTTATGACCACGGCCTTGGCGGTTAGGGGCTAGGCACGCCCATAACCATCCTATAGTTTTGCCTATTTTATAGTTATGTGTTGGTGCTAGGTTTTAGCATGATTTTGAGTGCATGTGGTAGGTTGGGCACACAGAGGTGCATTTTGGCAAACCAAAGACAACAAGTTTAAAGGAAGAAAATGGCAAGAGGCCTATCTTCTTCATTTTTTGGCCAAATGAGGTGCCGAAAAAGCCCGGCTAGGGGTTTTTGGATATTTTGAATCCATTGGTACTATTTTCAAAGGAATTTGAAGACCTCTTTTGTAGTTTTTGCATCAATGAAGTTTCAGAGAGCTCTAGGGAGCTTGAAGCCCTCATTGATTGAGGTCATGCTCAGATGAGCCCAAGTCAATTTTCTGTGACTGAATAGTCATTTTTGGCTAATTGTTATGCTCTGAACACATTGGGATAGGTTTTAGAGGCATTTGAGGACTTTTACAAGTTTTTTTTCCACAAATAAGCTCAGGGAAGCTCAAGGCCACATATAGAAGAGTTCATGCCCGGATGAGCCATGATCCATTTTCATAGTTCTATTAGTCATTTTTGGGGTGTTTATGTATTCTGAACCCAATGGTATAGTCATTATTTCCATTGGAGTTGAGCAGCATATTGTAAAAGAATATTTGACAAATTAATCCCAAAGATCCAAGTCCATTAATGGAGGCTTAAGGAGATTTAGCCCAGAGAAGGGTGAACTCCTTTATCATCTTGTTCTTGTTGTGAATGATTTTTGGTTATTATTTGCTACAAGTTATTTTTGTTGTTATATTTATGAGAACAACATATTTAATCTTGCAAAGACCTCACACATAAACATTTAAAAGAAGATGCATAAACTTGGCAAATAATTTATCTTTCATAATTAAGACATTGAGCAAGGTCCTAAAAAGTTTATTTTAATGAAATAGAGGGTGCTTGCATAGCATAAGAAGTCAGCCCCCTATTTTCAGATCAGGTGGTATTATAGCTTAGTTTGTTTTTCTCATGTCATTGCCATTGATATCTAGAGTTTTAGCGATTGGTATTATTGTGCAAGTTTTGTGTTGAAGTTCGATATCTTGCAAGGATGGAGGAAGCTTCAAACATTGATAGTTCTTATACATCTTCATTATCCAAGTTCTTTGACAAAGAGATGTTGAAGGAGTTTGTAACCATGAAAGATATGGTATAAGAGTTGTGGGAAGATAGAGAAGAGAGCATTTCCCTTCAAGAGCAGTTGATGGACATGAAGGAGGAGAAAGACCAGCTTCTTGAAAAGTTGCATGAGATGGAGACTCAACTCCATCAGGCAAAAGAAACCCTTACAAAGTACATGCATGAACATGAGGTATGTAATGTTAATTTATCTTCAAATTCCTCTAAAGATGAATGCTTTGGTGTTTTTGAAAATCATACAAGAGGAATAGGGTCCAAGTTATTGTTAAAAATGGGCTATTAAGGTAAAGGATTAGGCAAGCATGCACAAGGCATTGTTGAGCCTATTGTTGTTGAAGAGAGACCCAAGTATTGTGGTCTTGGATATGAATAGAAAAATGGAGCAAATTCCAAAGTTGAGGAGACAAGGGAAAAATTTCCAAGAACAAATTTTGTTTCAAGTTCAAGAATTTTTGTTGCAAGTTCAATCCCTATAGTATACAAAGTTTGTGTTCAAGATGAATGCAAATGTGTGAAACAAGAGAGTTGTGACAACCATGAGGACAAGAACACTGTTGTTGGTCTTCAAAGGAGAGCTTGTAACTCTTCAAATTCACCTCCTCAAAGAGGCGATAAAGGTGAATGTTAAAGGTATAATTCTATCTATCATTCAGTTGCTTTTGATTATGTTAAGCATGATAAATTTGCATGTAAAAATGGAAAAAAAAATCCATGTACATATTGTGGTTTATATAACCATCATATTTCAAAATGTTGGAAAAGATTGACCACTTTCCGGAAATTTTACAAGCGAAGGAAACTTGAAAAGATGATGCAAAAGATTTGCACTCATTGCTAGAAGAGGGGTCATCTCATTGACTAATCTTGGACATTACAACCAACCACTCATCCACAACACAAGAAGCAGATGGATAAAGAGATTGGCAAGAATGGAAGAGTAGATTCCATCATCGATGTGAGTCAAGATGATTCACAAGAGGACGATTTTCAGCAAAAAAAATCACCATTGAGTTGGCTTGGTAAGAAATGGTTAGATTTATTGAGAAAGTAAGGCTTGCATTTTCTGTTGTAGATGCACATTTCAGCCTTATGTATTAATTTATGTTGAAAGCATGACAAGTTGCAACAGTTTATCATAACTTGTATGATGCAAGTTTCATGTGAATGAAATTCGTTTGAAGGCATTCTTGCTTGTTGCACAACTTCGCCAGGAGGATGTAAAAGAGGTGTATGATGTTCGCTTGTTAAAGCCATAGATCTTTTTCATATTCATCTCTTATGTACCCACATGTTTTGGGTTTATGTACTTATGTTTGTACTTGAAGGAGAGTTGAAGAGCTATGCACATACATGTGTTTTTGTGTGTGTGTAAACAATGAACCTGGTGATAGTTCATCATGAATGACTCATGATTGTAACATGATTGTGTATCACAAATGTCAACTTGTCATTTTGGGAAGGTCGATATGTTTCAAATGAGTCTTGACTTGTGTCGATGTTGTCTTGATGACTATGTTGTGTTGATCATGTTTTTCGACTTATGTTTAGTCGATGGTGTTTGTTGGTTTGTACATCGATTTTGAGTACACCAAGATGCTGGAAAACGCCATGTGCTTTGATGAAGTACAAGATGCGACCATTTGCTTGAAGAACAAAAAGACTTTGTTGGCATTATTTTCAGTCTTGTATAAATTTGTTTTCAAGATTGATGGTTTTCTTGGTTTGTGACAAGATGTCGCAGGAAAGTTTTTGCAACCATTGGAGAGTGGATTGTGTTGACGTCAAAGAGTTCAAAAGAGGGACTTGATTCTCAGTGGGAAGGTTGGAAGTCTTCCAAGAACAAGGAGAACAGTGGGTTAGCAGCCAGAGAACAATGGTTGAGAGACATAGCTAGTTGCAGTGCAAGGCATGTCAGGTTATTCAGGTGATTGTCAAAAAGAATTTTCAAGTAGAATTAGTTGATAGAACTTTGAAGCAGAAGATTATTGAAGCTCAGACAGATAATCATAAGCTTTTGTGGGTCCAAAATCCTTTCAGTGTGAAGGCGTGAACAGAATCTGGACTAGGGGTGAAAATTTAGCTCAAAAATTAAAGTTCTCGAAATTGCCTCAAAATGAATGGGTGTGTAGCCCTCTTCATCATGAACCCAACACAACTCATTTGGTTTCAAACGAACATCGGATGAGTGATGTATCGGGTTCTGTTCGAATCGTCAAACAAGCAAAAAAAATTGTGTTGACTGTACAGTCCGTACGGATACTGATGCGGTAGAGGCCGTATGATGACATGGCACGTCCGTACACTAAGGTGGAAGTTGGTGACATGGGAGTCATTGATTGGTAGATTTTGGATGAATTCTGTTGTGACACGTGGCATCTTTTTGTCCAATGGTTTGGTGCCATGTGGCCTAGGCATGGGCTACCATGTGGCACCCTGTTATTGGTTTGGGTGTTTGGTTAAAATATTATGGAGTTCATGGTGATCGAATCCTCAATCTCCCCCATTGGCAAAGCTTTGAAAAAGTCCAACCAACCGGTGCGCCACACATTAAGTCTTGTTATATAAACGAGTTTATTTATATTAAAATTTTCTTTGTTTTATGGTTGGCGCGGGGGTCCGAGCTGGGGCTTAGCCCCAACCCCTAGTTTCATATGTCTGCCCATATGAACTGCCCACAACTTTGCGTGTGTGCATATTTGGTTTGAAATAGTTATGACACACGCCCTCCACTTGTCCATTAGACATTCTCTCTTGGAACCTAGCTTTTTGTGCAGGAAACAAGGTCACATGGTGACCCTTATGACCACAGCCTTGGCGATTATGGGCTAGGTGCACCCATAACCGTCCTACAGTTTCGCTCATTTTATGGTTATGCGTTGGTGCTAGGTTTTAGCATGGTTTTGAGCTTGTGTGCTAGGTTGGGCACACAAAGGTGCATTTTGGCAAATCAGAGACAACAAGCTTGAAGGAAGAAAATGGAAAGAGGCCTATCTTCTTCATTTTTTGGCCAAATGAGGTGCCGAAAAAGACCAACTAGGGGTTTTTGGACGTTATGAATCCATTGGCACTGTTTTCAAAGGAATTTGAAGACTTATTTTGCAGGTTTTTCACCATTGAAGTTTCAGAGAGCTCTAGGGAGCTTGAAGCCCTCATTGATTGAGGTCATGCTCAGATGAGCCCAAGTCTATTTTCTGTGACTGAATAGTCATTTTTGGCTAATTGTTATGCTCTTAACACATTGGGATAGGTTTTAGAGGTGTTTGAGGACTTTTACAGGCATTTTTTCCACAAAGAAGATAAGGGAAACTCAAGGCCACATGTAGAAGAGGTCATGCCCGAATGAGCCATGATCCGTTTTCAAAGTTCTATTAGTCATTTTTGGGGTTTTTATGTATTCTGAACCCAATGGTACAGTCATCATTTCCATTGGAATTGAGCAATAGCTTGTAAAATAATCTTTGACAAATTAATCTTAAAGAGCCAAGTCCATTGATGGAGGCTCAAGGAGATGTAGTCCAGAGAGGGGTGAACTCCTTTATCATATTGTTCTTGTTGTGAATGATTGCTACTTATTATTTGCTGCAAGTTATTTTTGTTGTTATATTTATGAAAAAAACATATTTAATATTGCAAATACCTCACACATAAACATTTAAAAGAATATGCATAAACTTGGCACATAATTTATCTTGCATAATTAAGACATTGAGCAAGGTCCTAAAAAGTTTATTTTAATGAAATAGAGGGTGCTTGCATAGCATAACAAGTCAGCCCCTTATTTTCAGATCGCCACATGAGATTAGGGTAAAGCACAAAAAAAGGGGGTCATCCCCCTTGATTTTTCCCCTTTACAATTTAAATTTGAATTTTGCACAAAAAGAAACCCTAAAGGTGACGTCAAGCCCTTCTAGGGTGACGTCTTGGCATAATTGGAAAGTTGTTGAAAATATGAGGAATTCGTTGGGCCTCCAAATGCCTTCCCTTCATGCGCTAGGAACTTCTCCATGGTGCAAGGGGTCCTCCTCATAACAAGGTTCCAAGTGTCCATCAAATCATCATCATCGCCATCAAATGCTAGCCTAGTCAAGACGTCAAGCCCCGAAAGTGTGGTTTAATGCATCCAAAGGGAATTCATTGGGCTAGATAGGGATAGGTGTCATCTCCAAGGTCTCATCTCTTGCCTCCAAAGGTAACGTCAATCCTTTGTCTTGTCCCAAGGTCTGGGTCATGGCATCCAACCTGTGGGCCTCCTACCCCAATGAAGGCCCTAGCTTAGCTTGTTCCTCCAAAACATCCATCAGACAAGGTCCTGCAAAGACAAATGAGTGCGCCCTCCAAGGGTCTTGTTATCCCATATCCTAGACATGGAATATCGAGAGCCATATGACTTAAGATTGGCCCTAGAGGGCCCATATTTTCTTAAGTGCCTCCTATATATCAACAACAACGACATCCATCCCATCGGCCTAGTTCTGAAGTAGAAGAGGGTCTTGATCCATGAGGTAATGAGTCCCGGTATCATGGTATGTGTCACTCTGATTCTCAAAAAAATTGAATATGTGCCTTTAATTATCTTTTGTTTCAAGACGTTTTCTTGGAAATTATGCTCTTTAACTTGTCCATATCCGAGGGGGATGACAAAGTTCCCTAGTAAGTTGAATCCCTTGGGGATGAGTTTCCACTGGGTGGGTCTATGAAAGGTCATCATCCATTCCTTCCATACTTACCAATTTTCATCATTATCCCTCTCATCTTTCCCCTACATTGGTCTGAGCATTGGGTTTGCCAAGCTAGTAAGGGTTGTACATTGCCTTGTGGGAAGAAGGGGCTAAAGGCCTAGAGGGTAAAAGTAGCTATAAAAAGTTAAAATCCTAGATGAAACCTTGATATGCTTCACCCATGGATTCCCGAGAAAGAAATAAAAGGCTTCTCAGCAAGAAAAGGGCCCCGTCAAATAAAATAAAACTCAAGACCTAGTTGGTGGATAGGAGGTCTCATCATGAGTCTCACTATTAGGTCCATGGACATGTAGTGGTATGACAATTCAATCCATTTGGTCACCAAACCAGGGTAGTGGCTCTTGGTGGCATAGCCAAAATAAATGGATTCTCATCACGATCCATCCTTCTCATCTCTGTGAACTGCTTGTGGGTAATGCTGTCACCATTGGTCACCACGTCAAGACAGTGTCCTCCATCTATCCTCTTCAAAATAAAAAGTAATAAGATAGAGTAAAAGACATTTGATGGGCTAGGAAATAATGGCATCCATGACAAGGTGCATCTCACCCTCTACAGAGGCACCCACAGGTAAGACCTACATTTCCCTATTATCACTCCACCCCTTTGCCCAAACATTCGCTACACCATCTCATATATCTACATGACCTAAATTGGTCTTCACCTGGGAAAAGCCCCAAACCTGAGGAGGATTAGCCCAATAGGATGTCCTAAGAGCCTCTCCAAACGTGGCTTGTTAAATTGCATAACGTCTTTGAGCATTTGTCTCAGTAAAGGGGGGTTTCATGCACATATTTGGGTAACTTGATTATTAGACGTGATTGGCATTGTTATGATTCTTGTGACTTATGATTCCATGGAGGGAATACTTGTTATTGTTGCAGTACCATGCTCGACAGACAGGTACATATGCAGAGATGATTAGTTTGGACCTCCATGGGGATAAAATCCCACTAGCTGGATGTTGTGACCCCAGCCAGGGGCAGAGGGACACCATAGGCTTGCACCGGAGAAAAAGAAGGATGTTCCACCAAATAAAATTTCATAGTCCTGGACCTATGGGGGTCTTTCTCTTCCACAATGATATTGGCCCTTGAAGGCCCCTGATGTCATCATTTTGAGCCTTGACATCATCCAGTTAGGGTTTTGGCACGAGGATGGCTTGGTTGGCATGTGTGGCAGCTTCTGAGGGATTTTGAGGCGTAACATTTCACTTTTGAGGCCAAACGTTTCAGGATGGGGCCTAATGTCACTCTAAGAGGGGCATGACATAATCCCTAAAGACAAATTAGGGTTTTAAATTGTTAATTTTATGTAAAACTGGATTTTTGATGTAAACTGGCCATGTCAACCTTTTTTGACCTAAAATGTAATTAAAGGTCAATGATATTGTATAAATAGAAAGTAAAAAACTCCCATTTTTTCATCTTTCACTCACACAAGTGTGAGGTCTAAAATTCGGCCCTCTTTAAGGGTACTTGGATGAAATTAAGTGGTGCACAACTCTTGGGGGAGGCTATAATTGGTGTATTTTAGCATTTTCATGGTGCAAAGTATTCAACTAGGGTTTTGTGGCTAGATTATTCTTGATGAAGTAAGTGAAATCTGCAATTCTTCTTTATTTTGAATGGTTATGGTACTTTTTCTTAATCATTTCTAAGATTATGAAATTGCTAGTTTGAAACCCTAGGAGAAAAGCACATGTTATTGTCCTTTTCTTTATAATTTTCACCTACTTGATTTTTCTAAGTACATATCCCTTGAAGAATGTGCTAGAGCCCTACCTTTGAAGAACTCTAGTAGCATTGCTTCATTAGCTTCACACATTTTATTCCAAGCTTGATATAAAGAAGAAGGAAATCTCTAGAGCCTAGGGTTAACTAATTTCTAGCATTTTTCCTTCTAGGGTTTTAGATATTGAGGCCTTAGGTTACTAAAACCTCTATCATCTTACCTTCCTTTAGTTCATCCATTATCATTTTTTGTTTTCCTCTAAGAATTGTTGCTGCAAACTTTGACTCCATTACCCTAAAAGGAACTAAAAGGAACTAGTTCACACCTTGCAAGTGATTGATTAATCAAACAAACTCTTAAACCATCTTCCTTAAGATTTTTACTAACTCTTACTAACTTTGGATTAGTCTAACTCACTAACTAATTTTATGCTATTGAAAAATATTTCTACAACCATCTATAACAGTAGAAAAATCATCTTCAAAGAAAGATTAAAAGCTGATAATACATTGCCATCATTGCTTCTGACAATTACTATCATTTTGTCAGTTTTATGTTATCATTTCTTGTCATTTTTGAAGCATTATTGAGGCATAATTCTGTGGTTGTTTCTAAATACATATTGTTGTTATAAATACTTATATTTCTTCATATTTTATATCAGCTTGTTCATTTTATCAAACGTCTATGGTTATATGAAGCACTAACATCATATGGTACTTGAAAATAACATCTTTCCTTGGTGTCTTGTTCTGCGCAGGTACACTTAAATATTATTTTTCTTCATCTCATTAAAACCCTTGGAAATTTTGATCAGAGTGACCTGTGGGAGGGGTGGGACTTTCTTAATAATTTTTCCTTAGCCTTCTCAAACCCCCCAGTCACTGGGGACGTCTCCCCTGGGGTACTACTCCTAAATAGAAAGAGGTGTCTTATTAAGGTGACATCGATAGGACATCCTCCTTATTATTCCAATTTAGTATCCACTTGTATTTGGATTTGGGCAAGTACAAATTGCATGATAAAATTTTGGCACCGTTGTCGGGGAACACTGAGTCAATATTCCTCAATGACACTTTTTCGGTAAGCCTTTATCCAAATCCTTTACATGAAAAAGATTGCCTAGCGACTCCAATGAGGGTGATTCCCTCTTTTCTCTTTGATGATCCCTATAGGGATTATCTGGCGACTCCACTAATGACAAAGCCAACCATGGCTTCTCAATGGGACCTAGGAAATTTCAAACCCTTAGACATGAGTAAAATCGCGAGATACCCTCGACAAGTGCCCCCGAGGTATGAAAAATGGCTCCCTAGATTCACTAGTAGTGATGGGGTTAGAGACGACAATCACATGGATCATTTTTGGACTTTCTTTCAACTCCACCTTATTAGTGATGATGCTCAAGATTCGGAAATGAAACTTTTCTCTGCCACTCTTCATGGAAATGCTAGGAAATGGTATGACGATCTCCTTGATGCTAGCATCACATCTATGGACCATTTAGAAGAAACCTGTAACACCCTGTTTCCCCCAGTCTGTAAAAATAACTATACTGGCCAAGTATTGTGGAAAACTAAAAAATGTGAATGTGTGATGTGAATGGACCTTGTGAAAGAGGTTGATGAATGTGAATAATATCATGAATATATATATATATATATATATATATATATATATATTGCAGGACCGTTGAGAGGGGATGTGCTGAAAAAGATATCACGTTGGCTGAAGAAAGGTGGTGGAAGGCACCTAGAAAGGTGGTGTTAACTTCCACTAAAACCAATACCGTATTTGGACTTCACTGGCCCAAAGAACAAAAAGTGGCTCACTAGCCCCGAATTAAATGACTCACCAGGTTGGTAGGTAAATGGCTCCTCATGAGTAATGAGGGATAGGGGTGAACCGCCCATCCATATAGTCCTCAAACCTGACCACTGCGAGGAAGATCGTGCCACACAAAACCTTGCCGAAAAGAGAAAAGGTAGGAAGAGTGGACAATCAAGGGGAAGACACGAGGAAAAGAAGAGGAAGAATTCTAGAAAAATACAGAGTGAGTGATAGTAGAGAACAAGGAGAGTAACCTTTGTTCTCGGTCACTGGAAAACAAAGACTTAGTCTTGCATCATCGTGGTCTCAGCTCGGGGGTGGCTAGTGGTAAATCCGTTGGGAGTCACTGAGCCTATAGTTGGGTGGAAATGAGCACCCCTCTCAGCAGTTGCAATCACACCTGGTGTCATTTCTGATAAGTTTTTTATATCTTGTATCTTGAAGTTTATATGTTGATATGTATGCTCATAGTCTGTGCAATTTATGAATGGTTTGAGCATAAGACTGTCTGGGTGGTGTTTTGACCAGAAATGGTGGTTGCATGCTTATAATGGAAAGACCATGTATAAATTATGTTTTATGAATTTATATTTATATGCTTACCGATCTAATTCATATTTCAAGTCTATTCTCAGTAAATCTATACCCTTATTCATTTCCAGGAATACCCGGAATAGATCCGCATGGCTTATGTTTATAGATAGATTTATATATATGTATACCGATCTAACTTGGAATTCAAGTTTTCTTTCGGGAAATCTATGCCCTTATTCGTCTCCAAGAATACCTAGAATAAATATCTCCACAGAGATACCCTCTCTTGGAAAACTTACCAAGAACCTGAAAAAAGGATTTGAAGGCGCAAGTCTTAGTAATCCTGTATGAGGAAGAATGGGCCTCTCAAAATCCCAAAATAGTTGTGTAGGGATAAGAATCGATTGATGGATGAGATCCTGTCAGAAGATCTGCATCCATTCATGACTGTTAGATTGGAAGAAGAAACAAGGGTATCAAATGCCTTAACCCTTTTCCTTTATCTTCATGAGTAGTGAAGAAATGGGGACTGTAGATCCCCAAGGTCCGTGGGAGTATCTGGACTGTGGTTTTTCCATGTCCAGGGAGTAGCAGGACAGTGCACAGCATGGGATAGATCTGAATTGTCAGATATTAGTTAGAAAACCCAACAGCCGTTGGAGCTGTCAGGAGATGCATCGAGCAGAACCTCGCAAGGGATGGAAACAGAAGAATAGTTCAAGATTTCAGAAGAGGGGAATTAAATCCCCTTGATTTAAGAACTATAAGAAGAACCCAGGAATGAGCTTCCCAGCCCAGAGTATGCACCAGCAGAATTTTCCCTCCTTTAGCGGAAATAAAACTTCTGGACCCATATCAATGAAGACTGATAACCCAAAGAGAGAACCTTTGAAATGTTGGGGTTGCAGGGAAGAACATCTATTTAGAGACTTTCCACACCAAAAATAGAACAGTCGGAGGATTTATAACATCCAAGAAGCTACTACTATCAATGATGTGGCCAAGAGTGAGCCACAAATTTACGCAGCCTTGGATAATAACCAAGCTAACCACCAAGCTTTAGTGGTGGAAATAGAAGGTATGATTTCCAACCATCTAGTGTCTGTTTTGATTGACCCACAAAAACATACCAATCCATGGTTGGTACGGTTAGTCACTGGCACCAAAAGAAGGGTAGCATAGGTTATACCAACCTACCAATTGATGTTGGGGAAATTCCCCACCCAAACAACCCTTAACTTAATACCCCTGGGATCGTATGATCTATTGATTGGTATGGACTGGCTAGCCACCCATAAATCCATACTGGACTGTTACCATAAAACCTTAGAATGTGTAAGTAAAGAAGGGAAAAAGATAACCCTTCAAGGGATCCGAAAACCTGTCTCGATGAGACAAATATCAGCTCTGCAAATGAGAAAGTATTGCCAAAAGGGATGTACCCTATATGTAATACAGGTGTTGAAAACAATCGAAGGTGACAAACCAAGCCCTGATGATCACCCTATCCTGAGAGAATACAGAGATGTGTTTCTGAAAGAGGTATCGGGTTTACCTCCGAGAAGGGACATAGACTTCTCAATAGAACTTGCACCGGGAGTGGTGCTAGTGTCTAGGACACCCTACCAGATGAGCACACCTGAGTTAGTTGAACTCAAGTTTCAATTAAAAGAAATGATGGATAAGGGCTATATTCAGCCCAATGTATCTCCATGGGGAGCACCAGTCCTGTTTGTTAACTCCCAAAATAGCACCGTCATTTTGGTCAGGTTTTACGGTGGATAGCATGGTTATTGATGGTTTCCTCAATTCATTGTTGAGTCTTTTAGCTGCAAAATTTTAGATTTTGGTTTGACTTAAATTTGGATTATAAAGTCTTCTTTTTCAAAATTGTCATTTTTTACTTTCCACAGCTAACTTGTTTTCAAAGGTTCATTGTGCGCTGTGGAAAGTGCCCACTTTCAACAGCTAAGGAGATCGTTTCACCAGTTGGCGCGCTGTTGAAAGTGTCAAATCTTAAAAGGTTCTTAAATCAGTTCTCTAGTGGCGCGCTGTCAAAGATACATGCTTTCAACAACTAAGGAGGGTCTTCTACAAAGTGGCGCACTGTGGAAAGTGCATACTTTCCGCAGCTAACAGGGGCTTACAAAGAGGCACGCTGAGGAAAATCAAGATTATCAACAGCTAACAGAGGTTGTACTCCCGAGTTGGCAATATCAAATCAAACCTTTGTTTCCATATCAGACACTGTTCACAAAGGATCGTTTAGGATTTTTGAATTGCAAATGGAAAAATGACACTTAAACTTGAAGGGAACTTTTCAATCCCTTCCTAAGCTCCAAATTAAGATCTAACAACACCATTGGAAATATGAGATTCTGTAGATGTCGATCGACTATTCATATGTGAAAAATGGATTTTTTATGACCGAGAAATTCAATTTTGAAAATCTGTCCGCTTTCAACAGCACAGAAGGCAGAATTTTTTACCCGTTAG
>ML800378.1:80215-96425 GCA_009831015.1 Picea engelmannii | reverse complement strand
ATATATATATATATATTGCAGGACTGTTGAGAGGGGATGTGCTGAAAAAGAGATCATGATGGCTGAAGAAAGGTGGTGGAAGGCACCTGGAAAGGTAGCGTTAACTTCCACCGAAACCAATACCGTATTTGGACTTCACTGGCCTGGAGAACCAAAAGTGGCTCACTGGCCCTGAATTAAATGACTCACCAGGTTGGTAGGTAAATGGATCCTCATGAGTAATGAGGGATGGGGGTGAACCGCCCATCCATAGAGTCCTTAGACCTGACCACTACGAGGAAGATCGTGCCACATGCAACCTTGCCGAAAGGAGAAAAGGCAGGAAGAGTGGACAATCAAGGGGAAGACATGAGGGAAAGAAGAGGAAGAACTCTAGAAAAATACAAAGTGAGTGATAGCGGAGAAGAAGGAGAGTAACCTTCGTTCTCGGTCACTGGCAAGCAGAGGCTCAGTCTTGCAACATCATGGTCTCATCTCAGCGGTGGCTAGTGTTAAATCCATTGGGAGTTGTTGAGCCTATGGTTGGGTGGAAACGAGAACCCCTCTCAACAGTTGCAATCACACCTGGTGTCATTTCTGATAAGTGTTTTAAATCCAGTATCTTGAAGTTTATATGCTGATATGTATGCTCATAGTCTATGCAATTTATGAATGGTTTGAGCATAAGACTGTCTCTGTGGTGTTTTGACCAGAAATGGTGGTTGCATGCTTATAATGGAAAGACCATGTATGGATTATGTTTTATGAATTTCTATTTATATGCTTACTGATCTAAGTCAGACTTCATGTTTGTTCTCAGGAAATATATACCCTTATTTGTTTCCAGGAATACCTGGAATAGATCTACATGGCTTATGTTTATAGATAGATTTATATATATGTATACCAATATAACTTGGACTTCAAGTCTTCTTTTGAGAAATCTATGCCCTTATTCGTCTCTCAGAAAACCTAGAATAATTCTCTCCACAGAGATACCCTCTTTTGGAAAACTTACCAAGAACTTGAAAAAAGGATTTGAAGGCGCAAGTCTTAGTAATCCTGTATGAGGAAGAATGGGCCTCTCAAAATCTTGAAATAGCCATGTGGGAATAAGAATCGATTGATGGATGAGATCCTGTTAGAAGATCTGCGACCATTCATGATTGTTAGATTGGAAGAAGAAACAAGGGCGTCAAATGCCTTAACCCTTTTCCCTTATCTTCATGAGTAGCGAAGAAATCGGGACCGTAGATCCCCAAGGTTCATGGGAGTATCTGGACCATTGGTTTTTCCACATCCAGGGAGAAGCGGGAGAGTGCACAATGTGGGATAGATCTGAACCGTCAAATATTAGTTAGAAAACCTGATAGCCGTTGGAGTTGTCAAGAGATGCATGAGGGTTAAGCCTCGTGAACAGAGGTGAAAGTCCCGAAAGAGGAGTTGATATCGGGGCTTTGTACTTTGGGATTTCAGAATTCCTGATGACGAGAGATCGGGACGCTCCATGGTGGAAGTCCCAAAATAGATTTGGACCGTCCATCTGTGGAGGACACATGGCAGAGATCAAGATTCCATCTGTATTTCGGATATTGGGGATTCAAATTGACAAAGGATTTGTGTCACTGGGGGTTGCAAGTCGCAAAATCCTGATAAACGAAACTCTGGATCGGTTTAAATGTGAATAAGTTTGAGAAAGACGAGATTTGATAGTGACCATTGATCATCCTGAAAAGATCATAGCAGTTGATCGTTGGTAAAGGTCATAGTCGTCCATCAGAGGGACACGTGGCTACCGATCTACATTTCGACATTTCGGCACCCGAGAAACCAAAGGGCAAGAACCCTTGTCTTCGCAATTCGTAAAATCCCGGTACCCGAAACCCCGTTGTGCTCTGTGGAAGAAAGGAGGAGTCTTGAAAGGGATCTAGATCATCCATCGGAGGAGACGCGTGGTGAGCGGTCAGAGTTCAAGGAAAGCTCTAAAATCCCATGGACTGTTGGATCCAAATCCTCAAGGACCGTTTATCTCCTACATGAATCCCCATATCGGGATTCGGGGATTGGAGTGACAAGAGTTTTGAATTCATTGCATCGTGAACTCCTGGTTCATGAAACTCTGAAAATATCCGAACCGTTGGATCCAAGACATCGAGAGTCATTGGATCTCATATAAGAACTCGAGTATCGGGTTTCGGGGTTTGAAGAGTCAAAAGACTTGACTCTCTTTCATTTCAAACTCCCAATTACCGAAATCCCGATATAGCCAGGACCGTCGGATCAGGGGAGGATTATAGCCGTTGATCTCCCTTTGGAGGGGAACTTCGAAGATTACAGAGTTTCGGGGATTTGAAAGGGAGAGGAAGAGACATCACATCGTGATTCCCCGAATCATGAAAAGCTAGTAAGTTATTTGTCAATTTAGTGCGTGGTCATAGAATAGGGTCACGTGGACATGACCCAAGTGGGGAGCTTGTCACTCGCTAGTCCTTTCGGGGTTCAGAATTTTGACATTTCGGGGTCTGCAGAGTCAAAAGACTCGACTCGCTTATACCGCTGAGTCACGAAATGTGAAAAGATGCCTAGTTGTTTGGCTTCTGACCATGATCAATGATCACACAGAGGTGGGGAAAAGGGAAAATCTAGCCTGTGATAAGCCCCATAGGATTTTGGGGATTCTGTCCCTCGAGAAGAGGCGAAAAATTTATTATGCCGCAGTGGGTGTGTGAAAAAACCATTCTCAAGAGATGGGGTATTAAATTGGAAGATATACAAATGCTACTAAAAAGACTCGAGTATATAAAACAAACTGAGAATGAGACTATCAGGGAATTCCAGGAGAAGGTTGAGAACTTCCTAGACAAGTACCTTGTTTATCTCTATACAAATGCACTCTTAGTGCACTTAGGGTTCCTCCTCAATAAAAAGGGGCAAAAAACAATCAATGATGCCTATTACATGACCATGCAAATCGAGGGGAATATCTCTTTGTCCAAGAAAAAACACATCTTTTCTCTAGAAACCAAAGTTGATGACCCCAAAGGTACCGCATATACCCTTAGCCTAGAAATATTAGTTTCCATTGATATCTTTGAAGGAAGGGAACAAGTCATCGACCAACAGGAGGTTGAGGAGAGAGATCCTATTGAGGGTTTCCAATCCCATGAGGAAGGGAAAGAATTTACTCATGATTCTACCGAGGATAACGAGGACATGGTTGAAGAGCGAGAGCCTGAAGATATCAAACACAATGATGAAGTATTGATGTGTGCTCCTCCCTTTGATGAAGCCATCCATGAGGCTATTCCCCCTGCACAAGAAGAAGAGGATGAGGTTAGTCACTTTCTTTCTCAAGTTTTTGATGATACCTTGTACTATATTTCAAAAAACGAAGAAGAAAGGGAAGCCTTGGACAAGACAGATCCTCCTTATTATGAAGTCGAAGAGACAAGTCATGAGGACGAGACAATGATGCATTCTCTTCCATTTGATGAAGTTGTCCAAGACCTCAAAGATCTTGCACACGAAGAAGTAAACATGGTAAGTTATTTTCCTTTCCAAGAGTCTGATGATGCTTTATTTTATGATTTGGAAAGTGAAGAAGTGTTGGAGGATCCCTCAGATGTTTTGAGCCCTTCATGTTATGATAAATTTGATGACTATGTTGATAATATTGATGAATTCATACATGTCAGAAAGCGTAAATGGGATGTCATTGGATATGATGGGGATCCCATTTACGACATTGAGGGTAGTTTCCAAAATTTTCCATTACAATTATCATATGATATTACTAATAAATTTGACATTTGGCAACAAGGAGATGATGTGGTTACAAATGTCTGATAGGAACGATTTTTACAAGGGGAGGTTTGTTAAGGAACAAACTGATAAGGTTTTGGAGTTCAATATAGGAACTAAGTTCGAACCAAGGATGATAAAGATAGGATAAGGTATCACTGAGGTGGAGAGAAGTGAAATACTTGATCTTATCAGACAATTTAAGGATGTTTTTTCCTGGACTTATGATGACTTGAAGTCCTACAAGGGCGATTTCATTCAGCTTTTCATTCCCCTGGTAGAGGGAGCTAAGCCATTCAGGTAGAAACTAAGGCATATTAAACCAAATTTTGCAAACCAAATCTAAAAGGTCACTATAGCATTGCCCATTCTAACTGAAAATGTAATCTAACTATCTTGAATTGTGTTGCTATGAATAACCAAATGATTTTAGGAAAGACTGCCTTTGAAATAATTGCACACTAATGTAAGGGTCAAAGGATATACAAGGTGAATGACTTGCACCTAAGATATTATACATGCATTGAAATCACATTTGCATTCAACACAAATTGTAAGAAGGAAAGGGAAAGATGTCATTCCCCAAAAGAGGATGAAGAGAATCCATTCTCCCTCACTAATTTCATGGGAACCTTGAAGGAAATCATAGCATCATTCATTCTCATTGACAATTTACTCATCCACTATCTGAATTTGTGTTGCTGTGAAAATCAAAATGAGAGAATGAAAATCCACCTTTGAAAAATAGAATACTAATGTAACGATCAAAGAATATATAAACCAAATGATTACACATGATATATAGCTTGGACATGAACATAACAGACACATTAAATTTAAAGTGTGGGAGACGAAAATGAAAGATGTCATTCTAGAAAGTGTTAATCTTTGGTCATGAATAAAATTTTCACGAGAAATATACCAGCATTTGATGCCAAATAAACAACTGCCATTGTAATATCCCACTTTTATCCCAACCTATAAAAAGGTTGCTTAAATTGAGCATTATCTTTTATTTCCCTGGGGACAAGTTTTTCCATTCCTAGAGTATCTCTGATAGTCCCAGGTGCAATACTATTGACATGTATATCATAATATGTTCCCCACTCTAATTCCAAAATACCTTGTGATACTATCAACAGTTGCCTGCAAACACAACAAAACTCTGAGATATACCTTTCAAGTCATTGAAATAATTTTTCTCTCATGTTTATACCAAAAAAGTTACATTTCTTGAATTGGTAATATAGTAGGAGGAGATCATAACATGAGGAATGTTTACATAGAAACCCTGGTTGCAGAGACAAAAATTTGATACCATCTTGTTGTACAATGCATCACACTTATGTTCAAAATAACACCAATTTCCAAAGGAGCCTTTCCAAGTCTAGCTTTCGTTAATTATTGCAATGTTGCACTGCACATTGTAAATGTGCCAATGGAGTCAATGTCCAATACTGCAACCACATAATATAAGTTAGAAACAAGATTAATCTACCAACAACCATATATCTTCAGAAATGATTTCATATAAAAAATCCTTCCTAAATATTTAATGACTTTAACATTTCCTAAAATCACTGCTTCCCACCCTAGAGGAAGGTGGAAAGTACATCGAGGTACTCAAATATCTTTATACCTAAGGTAAAAGTTTGAATACAACACCATTTAGGTTGAGAAAAACCATGAAAATTCTGAATTTGGTTGATAACTATCATGAAAATTGCTATCATTATAAAGGAATGGAAACACAAAATTTGAAATTAAATTACTTTTAGAGGAACTACAAATTAATGGAACAATCATTATCAATTGTCAGATATACACTAACACAACATAGATGGAGGAAATGAAAACAAAAGATCAAGATAGCATGATCAAATAAATTAAAACTATTACGAATTAAAATATTAATAAAAAAATAAATTATATAATTAGAAATTAAAAAGAAAAAAAGAATTAAAATAAATATTAATTATTAAAAATAAATTTAATAATTATAAATTATAAAATATAAAATTAAGGAAAATTTAAAAAAAATATTTATTATTTACAAGAAATTATGTTATTAAAAAATATATAATTAAGTAAAAAAAATTATAAAAATATTAATTATTAAAAAAAAAACTCTATAATATAAAAGATATAAAAAATTAAATGAATAGAAAAAAAAAATTTAAGCAAAAAGTGGAAGAGATTGTAAAATAAATATGCCTATTGACCTTCATGAGTGCGCTCTACTATTCTAACGCTCAAACAATTTAAAACTTAATGAATAACTTTACAACATCTCTAAGAAAATGGAAAAAGAGAATAACGGAATAAAGTCCGCGATCTCTCAATTTCGATCTCATCTTGGGATACTTTTGCGATCTCATTTGAAAGTAACTCTATTATCCCTTTTAGTGTCCAAATACATCTCTAGCTTGTCTTTGAAAGCAACAAACAATTAATAATATACAATGATATAAAAGTTTACACAATTTATAACATATTATGAGTTAGAAACACACTAAATGGTTCATTAATCAATATGAACTCACTCAACCATTATAAAAATAAAAATAGTAAAACATATTTATAAGGTTTTCCATCCTCCTATCGCAATTTGCCTTCTCTCATATAACTTTATTCTTGGATAATCTTCAAGATCCTTAAAGATATAAAATCTTATATCATAGAACCATATAACCATATGCACTCAAAGTTATAAATATATTCATGCTAACCCTTCAAAATAAAACGGTCAGTGAAGGGCACAAAGTGAATACATGGCAATTCCTTTAGTGGAATGGATAGAAATTCAAAATATGAAATCCACTTTTTAAGCCCAACCTAAAATAGAGCTCTCCAAATATAATATTCAAATCAGAGCAAACTCTCCATCTATAAATTAGCTTGGAAACAATATATGTGGAATTCAAAGAAAAATGGATAAAGAGATTATAACATATGTAGAGATGGTTCTTACTGTTGGAATATATAATTCCTACTTATCTAATATGCTTGCTAATATATTGATAAGTAGAGTCAATTTCTACTTGAGTTGTATGATTTTATTCTTAGGAGGTTCTTTGAGAGTTGGATTTGTGAGATCCATGTTTGATGTGTTGTTGAGATGTTATCTCAACCTCTCCATTTATATTTGGAATAATTTAGATGCGATAATAATCAATGAGCTCAATATAATGAGTCACAAATCATTATACAAGTATTCATTCATTGATTCAGTAATTCAATAGAACTTTGTGTTCACAATCATTTGTCTCTACTCTCCCATTTTATCATGGTATCAGAAGGTCTGGGTGCGACTCCCTCATGAGCTTGCTCAAGATCATGCAAATAGTAGAGTAGTGTGTAATGTGCCTCTCACTCGTGATTTCTACCAATCATTTGTCTCTACTCTCTCATTTTATCTCCTGGCTTTTAGCTCCTGAGAAAGGAGACCGCTATGTCTCAAGACATGTTGCCCCAAGGATTTGCAGGTTCTAAAAACTTGGAAATGATGGCTATTACTGGATACTGGATAGCAAATTTTCCCTTCTCCAAAACCTTCTCCACAATTATTTCATCTTCCAAATGTCAAAACTCTTAACATCCTCGATGAACAAATTTGATAATTACAAGTGCGGACAAAGAGATGAAATGGTTGAAGGATATTTTATTAAGCATTTTGAATGTCTGTCAATATATTTCACCCCAATGACATTTCATGTCAATATATTTGGTGTAAGGATATTTTATTAACATTTTGAATGTTTGTCAATATATTTCACCTCGATATCATTTCAAGTGCCAATTTTATTATCACCTCTAAGAAGTATCAATGTTTAGAATTGACAATAGAAATCCACAGGGAAAGGAAAACAAACTGTGTTATGTGGAATGCACACATAAGAAACAACTTCCAAAACCAATATCTTTTTATTAATATTCACAAACTCTCAACATTAAAAAGATAAAACCCCAAAAATAGATAAAACCCTAAAAATAGGAGGTGAGGTTGAATGCATGTTGGAGAAAGCATCTCCAAAGCCTATATGTTTGTACTAATATTCATGAATGTTTTAAAAGACAAAACCCATAACTCAATGGTAACGTTAAAACATTAAAAAGCCTCAGCTCTAACCTGCAAGGTTAAAGCATACAAATTTTGGCATGAAGAAAGATATACGGTTGGTTAATTGAAATGGCTACACAGATAGTGGGACACTTCACATACGCCTGGTTAATTGAATCACCTAGTTAATTGAAATGGCTATGCGGGTAGTGGGATGCTTCACTGCGTCCAAAGTCTCATTTTACAGTCCACTATGAGGGAGATGTGTAATTCCTTATTAACTAACATAGATTCATCTTAACTTCAGATCTATCATGGACATAGAGACATCAAATAGATAGAGATGCAAAAAAAGAAAATAGTAAAAAAATTGAAGAAATGTTTACATTTGGAAGGTTTTAATGACACTAGGCCCATGACACATTCAAAGTTAAGATGGATCTACATTTATATCGTAAATGAATCATGTCATGAATCTTTATAACATAGAAATATATTTATATAATAATGCATGATCATGAAATTTATGTTATGACGAGGAGAGTTCGGAGGTGTCCCTGGTGACTCCAGTGCAGATTACAGAGGAAAAGGAACCTGAGAAATCATCTACCCCAAGTCCCGATGCTTCAATTCAAAACCTTATGCAGAGAGACCATAAGGTCTAAAGTGTCTTAGATACTGAGCTACTCAACTTGTCGGGATTCCCAATAGAAAACTTGAGGGATGATCTAGGATCGAGCGACCAAAAAGAGGAAATTACATAGCAAGAAATCCGCACTTTGACAACCGATTACCAAGTAAGTACCGAACCTACCCCTGGTTCTTTAGTTTTGGCTGATACCTCACCAGTCGATGAGCAAAAAACGGAGGTCTATCCATCAGGACATATGGAAGAAGTTCAAGAACCCATCCTAGAATAGATACACACAGCCAAGAGCCTGGGAAATACTCTAACCCGCAGAGAAAAACAAATCCCCGAACTTGTTGATGAGGTCACCGACATACAAGCAATCAACTATGACAGGAAAATAAAATCCATCATGAAGAGGACCACTAAGAAGAGGAGGCTCATGTTATATAGCTCGATTCTCATCACTACAGAGAAGAATATTCTCAGCACAGAAAATGCCAAGATGTATGAGCTTATCGACACAGGGATGGCTATCATGGATGCCACATTGGATAGAGAAAGAAGAGATGAAAAGGAGTTGGTTTTTGTGCTAAAGGAGTTGGAACATATGCACCATTTGGAGAAATACTATCAAGACTCAATACCGGCCATGGTGTTCCTGAGAAGTGAGTTCCAAGAAGCTTATACAAAATTCACAAGTGAATGACACCTTTTCACTGCAGGCATAGCCGATTTCCAAGATGATACCCTTATGGTGCTAACGACATGCAAGGATGTGGAGAGGTGGTATGAAAAAGATCATCAAGCAGTAGAAATGATAGATTACATCAACACAGTACAAAAGGGTTGGGACGCCGAAGAGCAAGATATTCTGGTGCTGAAGGATAGCAACATGGATCAGATCAGGAGAGCAGTTGAATACTCGGTAAAAAATGGCCCAGGAACCTCAGCAGGAGATTTAGGAGAAGTGGGCCAAGTGCAAAAAGAGTTGGGAAAAGATTAATCTGGAAATGAAAGGAATCGACCCCCCAGAATTTGTCTCACCTGAAGACTTTTTCGACCTGCATGACATAGTCAAGAAACATGTGGAACATGACTCGGCATAAACAAAAGAGATAGAAAAGGTGGTGAGCATAGCGTTAGGTCAAGTACAACAGTTCATGGAGCATTCTATTAAGGCTCAAGTAGTTTTGCAGAGGTTGAGTGTTAAAATAATCAAGTACAAAGAACTGATAGTAGAAGTGAAGGAAATTCGTTCAATCCTGATGGACCAGCACATGTTCTCGTATGAAAACACATGCGAGGAACCCTTCATCAAATGGTGAGAATATGAGAAGATTCATCCACTTCAGTAAAACTATTTGATGATTCTTAGAGAAAAATGAGATTAAAGCGCCATGTGGCGATATTTTGTTTTGCTTATCTTGCACTTGTAATAGCTATTTTTAGTTAATGATTCATTATAAATAAGAGGATTGACCTTTTAGCAGGGGTTGATGGTTTTTGGAAAGACCCTCATCTTTGGAATTGTAAAGAACTATTTATGAACTACCTTAATTGAGAAGTCTTGTTTATAACCGGAGAAAAATTTATGTTTTTTTTCAAAGGTGTTGTGTGATTGGATTAAGGAGGAATTACTTCCAACTTTATTTCATTAATGGATGTTGTAACGAGTAAGAGTTTCTGACTCTATTTATAAGTTAGTTGTTTCAATATTTTTTTTAGTTCCTGTCTCTAATGCTGAAAGCAAATTGTTTTGTTAATGTGTGATTAATGCTAGAGCTAAGGAAACTATTTTTTTTTCCATCATCTTATTGCATGCGTTTTTTCTTACAATAATTGTATCTCAGTCAATAATTGGAATACCAACAAGTTAATGTATTAGTACTAAGCTTGTCACAGGTGTGAATATATTTGTCTGCATTCTTGAGCACAAGGGTTATCCCAAGCTCAACCTTCTTCAGTAGTTAAGAACCCCTTTTACTAGCTGGTTTATACCAGCACACATATTTTGATCATACCCATATAATAAAAGAAAAAAAAAAAGAGAACGTTTAAACTAAAGGAGGAACTTTCATAAGAATATATCATGTCAAACACTACGTAAAACCCATCGATAAATTGGCTAGATCAAAAGATCTAGAGAACCATTCTACCATCAAACGTTGTAGAGTCTAATTGGGCCTTCATGGCAGGTTTGGTTCCTGCTATTGAGTTAAAGGGATTTATGACCCCTCAACAAAATTTGCACTAGAAGGAGGGCCTGTGAATGAATGGCTAACAATATTTCTGATATAATATTTCACACAACTTACAGATTAAAAGTAGCTCACATGCATGACTCGTCATTCTCAAGACAACCCACATACACTGAGTATTGTTGAATCGAGTAACTCACCCCAACAAGAGGAAGAATGTATATTCCCTTAAACACCTTATTCTCTTCCTCACGAGGAGTTGAACTAGTTTAGAAGAATCACAAGATCTTACACCCGACAAATTGGATCATTACCCTTAGATCTGTTACTTCCTTGTAGAAAACAAGTAAGCATACCAGTGGTCGACACCCCCGACTAGGTTTTTGTTCACATGGTAGAGGACTTGATATATCTTTCCCTCACTGAGATCAAACATCCCCTTAATCTGATCCCCAAAACAACAGTTGGAAAATACTCTAAGCCTGACGATTTTGAATCTGACAAGGAAGGTCTTAACTCGGATCGCTCAGCTTCAGATTTAGACAACATGGAGGATAACAATGATCATAATGAAGAAAGGGTAACCTGCCTCAAAATAATCAACCATGGTTGGAAAGAGATTCTCTGGCAATCCCCGGATGGGTACATAACCTTCCTCTACATCCAGAAAAGTTACTTCCCAAGTTTGACTTTGAAACCTATGGATTTCCTAAAGACCATATTAAAAAGTTCATACTAGTTATTAGATTGATGAATGTCCAACATGAGGACGTAGTATGCATGATTTTTCCCTATATCTTTGAGAATCCAGCCTCAACGTGGTATTTTAAATTTTCTCTAAGGTCCATAACTAGTTGGACCAAGCTCCAAAAATATTTTTTAGATGAATTTGTAGAAGAAACCACTATAGGATCTTTAATGGTTGAACTATTCATCACCACCATGAGTTCAAAAGAAAAGGTTAAATACTTCAATCAACGATTTACCACTATCCTGAACAAGTTTCAACCCGAAGCTAAACCCACTCAGGAGTTGCAAATTTAGGTATATGCTAATGCTCTCCTTGTTTCTATTTCCATGTTTGTAAAAAGGGATGAAAAGCACACCCTAGCTGAAAATTTCAAGGAAGCCAAAACAATCGAGTTCCAAATGAAGGGGTGTAAAGAGGGCTAGGTCTCACTAGTTAAGAAGGAAGCTCAACCTACACCCAGGAGAGGACTCTTGTTGAACATACCCCCAAGAAAACAAACAAAACAAGGTCCCAAAAAGGGAAGTGGAGACATAGAAGACCTACAACGGATGATAAATAAATTGTCAAATGATAAGCCAACTTAAACATTGACCTGGGAAATGTAGCATCCAACTCTTTCTGTACCTATCATCAAGAGAAACATTCTAAAAGAGACTTTCCAAAATGGGTGCATGCCATGAACTTGATGGTGAATCGGTTCCTAGACAAAGTTTCCCTTATCGAACGATCAAGCGACTCAACGGTGAATATTTTCGATCAGGAGGAAGTTGATCCTCTGGAAGAAACACCCATGATGTTGTAGGATCCTGACTTGCCAATGCCTTCTGATGATATATTTAAGGTTCAAGAACCACCCGCTGAGATTTTGTCTATGCAAATGCGAAGTAGGGGTCAGTTGGACTCAAATGAACTTACCATTGTCCAAACTTTGCAAGGAAAACAAAAAACTGATCACTCTAAAGAACCTTTTGTCTCCCAAAAAAATCCTATAAATATCCATACGCGAAAGTCACCCAAGCTAGACTACAACATAGTGGAAGACTTAAAAATATTGAAGGCTAATGTGTCGGTCATGGAAATGTGTAGAATTCCCCAGGAAAAGGACTTTCTGCTACAAGCCTTGAAATCAATAGAAACCCCTATAAAAAGCATTGATCAAGGGGAGGTTCCCTCTCCCAAAGACCTAAAAAATAAACCAAATGTGAATGCTTTCTCTATATATAAAAAAGGAAAGCCTTTTGTCCCACCATTCCTTTTAGCGTTCGAAGTCTTCAACAAAAACCTTCATAATTGTTTAGTTGACTCAGGGGCATCCTCTAATGTTATGCCATTATCTATCTACAAGAAATTAAACACAGTCTCGATCAGAAGTGATAAACACGTTATACAATTGGACAAGACTCAGGAGAAAGTTATTGGGAAACTCAAAAACATCATCATTAGAATGGCTACACACCCAGAATTTGTTCAAGTAATTGACATCATTGTAGTGGATATACCAGAAGCTTATGGACTGCTACTTAGTCGATATTGGTCCGAGAAGTTGAATGGATACTTTAGCATAGAATGGGCTCAGCTCTGGTTGTCATTAAAGGGACACGCAAACATGATTAGGATCGATAGGGAAAGGTATCTCAAACATACTCTCACTAATTTAGAAGCCTTCAACGAACCCTCGTCGACAGATTTCCTCGTGCTAGGCAACTACTCCTGTGATTCTGATTTCGATAATTTCTCCCCTCTCTCATCTGATGTACCTTTTACTCAAAAATCCTAAATGACTTTTCAAGTAAATCTACTGGTAACAGAGGGAGAAAATTTCTTATGTCAAGAATCTTTGTTGGAAACTACAAACAAAATAAGAGGAGGAAGTTAGTAGGCATGGAGAAGCTGATTATTTTCTCTCACAAGTTTGGACCCTGTACTTTGATGGGTCTAAATCATAAGAAGGGTTGAGAGCGGGATGTATCCTCATTGACATGAAGGGGAAACAAAATTTCCTATCTTGCAGACTAGAATTTGAATGCACTAATAATACTGTCGAGTATGAATCTTTAGTACAAGGACTAAAGAAATTGATAAACTTAAAAGTTAAAGAACCAAAAAAAATTGGGGACTCTGAAATTATCATCAAGCAAGTAAATAATATTATACATTGCAACTCTCCCCACCTGAGGAATTATCAACAGGAAGTGCACAGGATAATAGAACTTTTTGAGGCCTTCAATATAACATTGATTCGCAGGACAAAGAATACTCTTGTTGATTCCCTGGCCACTAGTACCTCGAGGCTATCTCCTTTAGAAGACTATGAAGCCTCCATGGTTCACTGTGGAACTACTCTACAAACCATCAATTCTGAACAATATTTCTAATTGGAAGGTCTTTGAAGGAGATGAACAGATTGTAAACTTCTTGACCAATCAGGAAACTTTTAAAGACCTGGCTATTGACGATGAAGTATTCCAAGATAAATTAATAGAAACTGATTCCCATGAACAAAGAGGTTAAACATATCACTCTAGTAACAAACCAAAGTTTCACACAATACCAAAAAGGGTATCCAATTTGGAGAACCTTTTTGACTTAAGGGAAATATTTAAAGGGTCAACAAACACAAATATAGGGAGTTTGTTTCCCATGTATGAGACTATAAATATAGGAACCCTGGAAAACCCTAAGAATATAAATCTAGGAAAAATAGTTTCTAAAGAAGAAAGGAAAGCCTATCTCAAACTTTTCAAAGAATATCAATATGTTTTTGCGTGGTCCTACCGAGATCTGAAAACTTATGAAACTCGTATTTTTCAGCACACAATCCCATTAAAATCTGGAGTAAAACCATTCCAACAGAAGCTCTGGAAGTACCACCCATATATGGAACCCCTCACATGTCAAGAGTTAATGAAATTACTAGATGTTAAAATTATCTTTCAAGTTAGACACTCTTCTTGGGTAGCAAATTTGGTTCCTGTCAGGAAACATTCTGGGGAAATCTGCCTGTGTGTGGATTTCAGAAACCTCAATAGAGCATCAGAAAAGGATAAATATCTAGTCCCACCGATGGAACAACTTTTGCAGACCGTGTCTGGTTTTGAAATTTTCTCCCTGTTAGATGATTTTTTAGGTTACAACCATGTTCTAGTTTCAGAGGAAGACCGATTGAAAACTACCTTCCAAACCAAGTGGGGAACCTTTTCTTAGAAACATGTGCCCTTTGGGTTAATTAATGTAGGGGAAACCTTCCATAGGGCCATGGACATAGATTTTTGGGGATTGATCAACAAGTTTGTAGTAGTATATTTGGAAGACGTGATTGTGTATTCAAAGAATAGAGAAGATCACATCCAACATCTAAACCATATTTTTGAAAGGTGTAGAAAATATGGTATATCTTTAAACCCTAAGAAAACTATGGTGTTGAGGAAGGAAAATTAACAGGTCATATTATATCTCAAGCAGGAATTCGCATAGACCCGAAACAAATTAAGGCAATAGCTCAACTTCCCTTACCCCAAAACAAAAGGTTATGCAATCCTTCTTTGGGAAAATCAATTTTGTGAGGAAGTTCACCCCCAATTTCGTTGAAACTATCAAACCCTTACACAAAATTATCCACAAGGATGTTGGATTTAAGTGGGATGACGAATGAAAAAATTCTTTCAACAATATTAAGACTGCAATATGTCAAGCTCCAGTGTTGCGAAGTCCCAACTTTAGAAAATATTTTTTCCTCTATACTTTTTCCTCCGACCAATCTTTAGTTGCAGTAATGACTCATAAGGATGATGACAACAATGAGGCCCCAATCTCATTTATGAGCACTAATATCCAAGGGGTTGAACTGAATTATCTTGTTATATACAAGCATGCTTATGTGGTATACAAAGCAGTAAAACATTTCAGATCTTACATTCTAAAAAATCACACCAAAGTCATGGTGCCTAATCCCTCAGTCCGATCCCTATTCACTCAAAAGG
Source organism: Picea engelmannii (assembly GCA_009831015.1). NCBI lineage: Eukaryota > Viridiplantae > Streptophyta > Pinopsida > Pinales > Pinaceae > Picea > Picea engelmannii. The sequence continues at coordinate 81,025 of ML800378.1, read as the reverse complement.
AGATGGAGGAAAGAAGAGGAAATTGGATGGAAGTTGTCCAAGAGTTTTATCTAGATATAAAACCTTCCAAACTGGTTAAGGGACATGGATTGTGTAAACTGGTCACTGAAGCCCAAGACCAAGTATATGAATACTCTGGGTGGGTGAATGAATTGGAATTATGGTGTAGTGAAGATTTATAAGTTGCCCCGGGGCAAGAGTCTTGGTATGGAAAACTAATTTATCTCCTTCATCATGGGAATTTCCTAGAAAACCTAAACCCTAAGGAAAGGATAGCTCTTAGACTCAAATCCACACAATATCGCCTCATAAATTCAGTGCTTTGCCATGTAAATTATGACGAGGTACTTTTGATATGTCTCGAACGTGAATATGCAGACAAGGTTATAAAGGAGCTACATGATGGTCCCGCAAGTGTACACTTTGCAGGGAATACCACCTCTCACAAGATACTGAGAGTCATCTATTACTGGCCTACTCTGTTTAGAGATGCTCATACATACGCTAGAAACTACAAAACTTGTCAAATAAGCACGGGGAGGGAAAAAAGAGCAGATGTCCCACTCCAACCAGTGGCCATATCCAGACCATTCGAGCAATGGGGGTTAGATATCATAGGGGATATTACCCCAAGTTATTCAAAACAACATAGATACATATTGACTGCTAAAGACTATTTCACAAAATGGGTAGAGGCCATCCCTCTGACTCACGTAAATGAAAAGGTGGTAATCCAATTCATAGAACAATAGTTGATCACAAGGTTCAGTATGCCTTCCATTCTTGTTTTTGATAATGCCACTTACTTTT
>ML800378.1:0-74484 GCA_009831015.1 Picea engelmannii | reverse complement strand
GCCATGTGGCGATATTTTGTTTTGCTTATCTTGCACTTGTAATAGCTATTTTTAGTTAATGATTCATTATAAATAAGAGGATTGACCTTTTAGCAGGGGTTGATGGTTTTTGGAAAGACCCTCATCTTTGGAATTGTAAAGAACTATTTATGAACTACCTTAATTGAGAAGTCTTGTTTATAACCGGAGAAAAATTTATGTTTTTTTTCAAAGGTGTTGTGTGATTGGATTAAGGAGGAATTACTTCCAACTTTATTTCATTAATGGATGTTGTAACGAGTAAGAGTTTCTGACTCTATTTATAAGTTAGTTGTTTCAATATTTTTTTTAGTTCCTGTCTCTAATGCTGAAAGCAAATTGTTTTGTTAATGTGTGATTAATGCTAGAGCTAAGGAAACTATTTTTTTTTCCATCATCTTATTGCATGCGTTTTTTCTTACAATAATTGTATCTCAGTCAATAATTGGAATACCAACAAGTTAATGTATTAGTACTAAGCTTGTCACAGGTGTGAATATATTTGTCTGCATTCTTGAGCACAAGGGTTATCCCAAGCTCAACCTTCTTCAGTAGTTAAGAACCCCTTTTACTAGCTGGTTTATACCAGCACACATATTTTGATCATACCCATATAATAAAAGAAAAAAAAAAAGAGAACGTTTAAACTAAAGGAGGAACTTTCATAAGAATATATCATGTCAAACACTACGTAAAACCCATCGATAAATTGGCTAGATCAAAAGATCTAGAGAACCATTCTACCATCAAACGTTGTAGAGTCTAATTGGGCCTTCATGGCAGGTTTGGTTCCTGCTATTGAGTTAAAGGGATTTATGACCCCTCAACAAAATTTGCACTAGAAGGAGGGCCTGTGAATGAATGGCTAACAATATTTCTGATATAATATTTCACACAACTTACAGATTAAAAGTAGCTCACATGCATGACTCGTCATTCTCAAGACAACCCACATACACTGAGTATTGTTGAATCGAGTAACTCACCCCAACAAGAGGAAGAATGTATATTCCCTTAAACACCTTATTCTCTTCCTCACGAGGAGTTGAACTAGTTTAGAAGAATCACAAGATCTTACACCCGACAAATTGGATCATTACCCTTAGATCTGTTACTTCCTTGTAGAAAACAAGTAAGCATACCAGTGGTCGACACCCCCGACTAGGTTTTTGTTCACATGGTAGAGGACTTGATATATCTTTCCCTCACTGAGATCAAACATCCCCTTAATCTGATCCCCAAAACAACAGTTGGAAAATACTCTAAGCCTGACGATTTTGAATCTGACAAGGAAGGTCTTAACTCGGATCGCTCAGCTTCAGATTTAGACAACATGGAGGATAACAATGATCATAATGAAGAAAGGGTAACCTGCCTCAAAATAATCAACCATGGTTGGAAAGAGATTCTCTGGCAATCCCCGGATGGGTACATAACCTTCCTCTACATCCAGAAAAGTTACTTCCCAAGTTTGACTTTGAAACCTATGGATTTCCTAAAGACCATATTAAAAAGTTCATACTAGTTATTAGATTGATGAATGTCCAACATGAGGACGTAGTATGCATGATTTTTCCCTATATCTTTGAGAATCCAGCCTCAACGTGGTATTTTAAATTTTCTCTAAGGTCCATAACTAGTTGGACCAAGCTCCAAAAATATTTTTTAGATGAATTTGTAGAAGAAACCACTATAGGATCTTTAATGGTTGAACTATTCATCACCACCATGAGTTCAAAAGAAAAGGTTAAATACTTCAATCAACGATTTACCACTATCCTGAACAAGTTTCAACCCGAAGCTAAACCCACTCAGGAGTTGCAAATTTAGGTATATGCTAATGCTCTCCTTGTTTCTATTTCCATGTTTGTAAAAAGGGATGAAAAGCACACCCTAGCTGAAAATTTCAAGGAAGCCAAAACAATCGAGTTCCAAATGAAGGGGTGTAAAGAGGGCTAGGTCTCACTAGTTAAGAAGGAAGCTCAACCTACACCCAGGAGAGGACTCTTGTTGAACATACCCCCAAGAAAACAAACAAAACAAGGTCCCAAAAAGGGAAGTGGAGACATAGAAGACCTACAACGGATGATAAATAAATTGTCAAATGATAAGCCAACTTAAACATTGACCTGGGAAATGTAGCATCCAACTCTTTCTGTACCTATCATCAAGAGAAACATTCTAAAAGAGACTTTCCAAAATGGGTGCATGCCATGAACTTGATGGTGAATCGGTTCCTAGACAAAGTTTCCCTTATCGAACGATCAAGCGACTCAACGGTGAATATTTTCGATCAGGAGGAAGTTGATCCTCTGGAAGAAACACCCATGATGTTGTAGGATCCTGACTTGCCAATGCCTTCTGATGATATATTTAAGGTTCAAGAACCACCCGCTGAGATTTTGTCTATGCAAATGCGAAGTAGGGGTCAGTTGGACTCAAATGAACTTACCATTGTCCAAACTTTGCAAGGAAAACAAAAAACTGATCACTCTAAAGAACCTTTTGTCTCCCAAAAAAATCCTATAAATATCCATACGCGAAAGTCACCCAAGCTAGACTACAACATAGTGGAAGACTTAAAAATATTGAAGGCTAATGTGTCGGTCATGGAAATGTGTAGAATTCCCCAGGAAAAGGACTTTCTGCTACAAGCCTTGAAATCAATAGAAACCCCTATAAAAAGCATTGATCAAGGGGAGGTTCCCTCTCCCAAAGACCTAAAAAATAAACCAAATGTGAATGCTTTCTCTATATATAAAAAAGGAAAGCCTTTTGTCCCACCATTCCTTTTAGCGTTCGAAGTCTTCAACAAAAACCTTCATAATTGTTTAGTTGACTCAGGGGCATCCTCTAATGTTATGCCATTATCTATCTACAAGAAATTAAACACAGTCTCGATCAGAAGTGATAAACACGTTATACAATTGGACAAGACTCAGGAGAAAGTTATTGGGAAACTCAAAAACATCATCATTAGAATGGCTACACACCCAGAATTTGTTCAAGTAATTGACATCATTGTAGTGGATATACCAGAAGCTTATGGACTGCTACTTAGTCGATATTGGTCCGAGAAGTTGAATGGATACTTTAGCATAGAATGGGCTCAGCTCTGGTTGTCATTAAAGGGACACGCAAACATGATTAGGATCGATAGGGAAAGGTATCTCAAACATACTCTCACTAATTTAGAAGCCTTCAACGAACCCTCGTCGACAGATTTCCTCGTGCTAGGCAACTACTCCTGTGATTCTGATTTCGATAATTTCTCCCCTCTCTCATCTGATGTACCTTTTACTCAAAAATCCTAAATGACTTTTCAAGTAAATCTACTGGTAACAGAGGGAGAAAATTTCTTATGTCAAGAATCTTTGTTGGAAACTACAAACAAAATAAGAGGAGGAAGTTAGTAGGCATGGAGAAGCTGATTATTTTCTCTCACAAGTTTGGACCCTGTACTTTGATGGGTCTAAATCATAAGAAGGGTTGAGAGCGGGATGTATCCTCATTGACATGAAGGGGAAACAAAATTTCCTATCTTGCAGACTAGAATTTGAATGCACTAATAATACTGTCGAGTATGAATCTTTAGTACAAGGACTAAAGAAATTGATAAACTTAAAAGTTAAAGAACCAAAAAAAATTGGGGACTCTGAAATTATCATCAAGCAAGTAAATAATATTATACATTGCAACTCTCCCCACCTGAGGAATTATCAACAGGAAGTGCACAGGATAATAGAACTTTTTGAGGCCTTCAATATAACATTGATTCGCAGGACAAAGAATACTCTTGTTGATTCCCTGGCCACTAGTACCTCGAGGCTATCTCCTTTAGAAGACTATGAAGCCTCCATGGTTCACTGTGGAACTACTCTACAAACCATCAATTCTGAACAATATTTCTAATTGGAAGGTCTTTGAAGGAGATGAACAGATTGTAAACTTCTTGACCAATCAGGAAACTTTTAAAGACCTGGCTATTGACGATGAAGTATTCCAAGATAAATTAATAGAAACTGATTCCCATGAACAAAGAGGTTAAACATATCACTCTAGTAACAAACCAAAGTTTCACACAATACCAAAAAGGGTATCCAATTTGGAGAACCTTTTTGACTTAAGGGAAATATTTAAAGGGTCAACAAACACAAATATAGGGAGTTTGTTTCCCATGTATGAGACTATAAATATAGGAACCCTGGAAAACCCTAAGAATATAAATCTAGGAAAAATAGTTTCTAAAGAAGAAAGGAAAGCCTATCTCAAACTTTTCAAAGAATATCAATATGTTTTTGCGTGGTCCTACCGAGATCTGAAAACTTATGAAACTCGTATTTTTCAGCACACAATCCCATTAAAATCTGGAGTAAAACCATTCCAACAGAAGCTCTGGAAGTACCACCCATATATGGAACCCCTCACATGTCAAGAGTTAATGAAATTACTAGATGTTAAAATTATCTTTCAAGTTAGACACTCTTCTTGGGTAGCAAATTTGGTTCCTGTCAGGAAACATTCTGGGGAAATCTGCCTGTGTGTGGATTTCAGAAACCTCAATAGAGCATCAGAAAAGGATAAATATCTAGTCCCACCGATGGAACAACTTTTGCAGACCGTGTCTGGTTTTGAAATTTTCTCCCTGTTAGATGATTTTTTAGGTTACAACCATGTTCTAGTTTCAGAGGAAGACCGATTGAAAACTACCTTCCAAACCAAGTGGGGAACCTTTTCTTAGAAACATGTGCCCTTTGGGTTAATTAATGTAGGGGAAACCTTCCATAGGGCCATGGACATAGATTTTTGGGGATTGATCAACAAGTTTGTAGTAGTATATTTGGAAGACGTGATTGTGTATTCAAAGAATAGAGAAGATCACATCCAACATCTAAACCATATTTTTGAAAGGTGTAGAAAATATGGTATATCTTTAAACCCTAAGAAAACTATGGTGTTGAGGAAGGAAAATTAACAGGTCATATTATATCTCAAGCAGGAATTCGCATAGACCCGAAACAAATTAAGGCAATAGCTCAACTTCCCTTACCCCAAAACAAAAGGTTATGCAATCCTTCTTTGGGAAAATCAATTTTGTGAGGAAGTTCACCCCCAATTTCGTTGAAACTATCAAACCCTTACACAAAATTATCCACAAGGATGTTGGATTTAAGTGGGATGACGAATGAAAAAATTCTTTCAACAATATTAAGACTGCAATATGTCAAGCTCCAGTGTTGCGAAGTCCCAACTTTAGAAAATATTTTTTCCTCTATACTTTTTCCTCCGACCAATCTTTAGTTGCAGTAATGACTCATAAGGATGATGACAACAATGAGGCCCCAATCTCATTTATGAGCACTAATATCCAAGGGGTTGAACTGAATTATCTTGTTATATACAAGCATGCTTATGTGGTATACAAAGCAGTAAAACATTTCAGATCTTACATTCTAAAAAATCACACCAAAGTCATGGTGCCTAATCCCTCAGTCCGATCCCTATTCACTCAAAAGGAGATGGAGGAAAGAAGAGGAAATTGGATGGAAGTTGTCCAAGAGTTTTATCTAGATATAAAACCTTCCAAACTGGTTAAGGGACATGGATTGTGTAAACTGGTCACTGAAGCCCAAGACCAAGTATATGAATACTCTGGGTGGGTGAATGAATTGGAATTATGGTGTAGTGAAGATTTATAAGTTGCCCCGGGGCAAGAGTCTTGGTATGGAAAACTAATTTATCTCCTTCATCATGGGAATTTCCTAGAAAACCTAAACCCTAAGGAAAGGATAGCTCTTAGACTCAAATCCACACAATATCGCCTCATAAATTCAGTGCTTTGCCATGTAAATTATGACGAGGTACTTTTGATATGTCTCGAACGTGAATATGCAGACAAGGTTATAAAGGAGCTACATGATGGTCCCGCAAGTGTACACTTTGCAGGGAATACCACCTCTCACAAGATACTGAGAGTCATCTATTACTGGCCTACTCTGTTTAGAGATGCTCATACATACGCTAGAAACTACAAAACTTGTCAAATAAGCACGGGGAGGGAAAAAAGAGCAGATGTCCCACTCCAACCAGTGGCCATATCCAGACCATTCGAGCAATGGGGGTTAGATATCATAGGGGATATTACCCCAAGTTATTCAAAACAACATAGATACATATTGACTGCTAAAGACTATTTCACAAAATGGGTAGAGGCCATCCCTCTGACTCACGTAAATGAAAAGGTGGTAATCCAATTCATAGAACAATAGTTGATCACAAGGTTCAGTATGCCTTCCATTCTTGTTTTTGATAATGCCACTTACTTTTATTCCACCCTACTAATAGATTTTTCTCTAGACAAACGAATCATAATCAGATATTATGAAAATTACTATCCACAGGGGAATGGAGTGAGTGGAAGAATCAACCAATAAGAACCTAGTAAGGATATTGAAGAAAACAGTTTTAGACAATCAGAGGAATTGGCATAGTTCGCTTCATAATGGCTTATGGGTCGATAGAATAACACCCAACGGATCTATAGGTAACTCCCCATACTTTCTGGTATACAAACAAGAATTCATTCTCCTGAACGAGCTATATCTTCCATCTCTTCATATTTCACAGGGATCTAGAGGACAAACCTCATTGGTTATTCAACAGAGAAATGATACCCTCCTCATGCTGGAAGAAGAAAGGGAGAAAGAAAAATCAAAGTTCTTCACTCATCAATAGATAGTTAAAATATGGTTTGACAAGAATAAGGCCAGAGAGAAAAATTTTGAAGTAGGAGACTTAGTCCTAAAATGGGATAGAGAAAATGAACCGAAGGGGAAACATTCAAAGTTTTAGAATCTATGGCTCAAACCTTTCTAGGTAGTCGAGAAATTTAGGGAAGACATGTATCGGTTGAAAATATGAGGGGGAAACTTGATGCCCTCCCGATGAATGGCCAAGCCCTAAAAAAATATTTATATATGTGTCTGTGTGTGTGTGTGTGTGTGTGTGTGTGTGTGTGTGTGTGTGTGTGTGTGTGTGTGTGTGTTTTCATGTTATTCTATGTGTAGGTGCTAGGTAGACTGATTGTAGATTCCTTTATTTTTGTTTTTCTTTTGTGTGCTATTTTTTTTGAAATAAAGTTGTGTTATGCAAGGCATTGGTTGACCTTAATCAATACAGTGTAGCAAACTCTGCTTCTAACTCACGCTTACATGCAACAAAAGAAACGCTGGGAAAATTGTGTTTTCTTAAAAGAGTTTTGTATCTAACCTTTGCGGACAAATGACATTGGAAAATGATGAAGTGTCCACTTGGTGTTTTGGTACAACCTAAAGGGATAGATTGAAAGCTAGAAAGGACCACATGTACCTTAAGACAGAGCTAGGAATAATTTCACATTAACCATCTCTTCTTGCAGATAACAGACATCCTCCTCTCCCACTCGCTCAAGGCATATATGCTAAAAATAAATCAATTATATCAAATGAGTGCAAAGTAGGAGAGGGTATGCATATAAATCCATCGGGGATATGGACACTCGTTGGCAGCAGATCAAGGTATGTGACATAGGGGTGACTCCATCGGGAATATGGATGCTTGCTGGCAGTGGAGAAAAACCGCAACAAGTGAGTGATGATAACTAAAAGTCATGGTGCTAGTGAATGATTTAATTAGATATTTTCAAGAGGAGGCATGGGTCATTATTAAGAGGAAAAAAGGTGGATAAAACATTGAAACTCCATAGGCGGGCCCAGAGTCACGAACTGGGGAAATTGTAAACACAAGGATAGGAGAGACTATGATAAAATCAAAACCAATTATGTTCTTAACCAACTTCTGCATCAGCTAAGCCTGGGGAAGGAAAATAGATTTTGGTTTAGCCCAATAATTCGCAATTTGGTGAGGCTCAACACACCCTAAAAGCCTTATGAAATTTTATCACTTTTTGGGTACCACTTGTTTTCTTTTACTATATGAATTGAGTTCACTATGGGGGGGATGGTTTATTTTGTTTTCATGACTCTTATCGATCAAGTTAAATGTGTTTGAACTTGCTAAAAGAAACCTTGTTTCTAAAAGAACTTGACATTCTAATTAAGAATCTGAAGCTAACATTGCGGCTAATGAAATTATGTTCAGTGTCAACAAAATTCAAGCAGATAAAGTGGTCATGCAATTACACTAATCGTCAATCACTGATGCATCATCGACTTCGGTAGAAGAAGGATTTGGTTTGTGTAAGTTATTCTCCACGAAAACTCAGAAGATAGTCGATCCCCATCGGTGTCGATAAAGTACGGGAAGGATAGACATTGACAAAATCCATAAAGAAACCACACATAATCGATGGCATATGCTCTTTCTCGGAGTCAGGGAAATCTAGAAGGGTTAAAAAAATCAATTTTTTCTGTGATAAACATATCATCGATCATCGCACCCCCATACACTTTCGACATCGGGATATTTTCAAGAGATTCAATCCAGGAGCACTTTGGTAGGTTTTTCACCGATCACTGATCCTTGATACCTTTCGGTGTTGGCGAGATAGGATCAGGTTTTAGAATGTTTAGCTTCATAAAATTCTCCATTCTAAATAACATGGGTAAAAGAAGACGTTGGTCTCGAGTGCCATGTGTCTTTGTCACATAGGGGTGTCATATGACCTAGTTTCGTCTCAAGTCATCTTAAGGTTTCCTATGTCCTAGTCACACCTCGAAGTCATCCTTGCCACATCATCTCTATATGAAAATATCTTTCGGCATCATAGCTTTTGCAAGGAAATATCAACGAGAATTGTTCAAAGTGGAACCCTAACCCCTGACTCAATAGCTATACTAGAAAAACGATGGGATGTTTCTGGCATAAGATACAATTAGATTCCATAATTTAATAGACTAGTTAATGCTTCATCCCCCATATATTGCTACCCCATGCACTGATTGAACAACAACGATTTGAAATCACTGATAGGCCACGTCACAACCCATGCCTGCGCTGTCAACCTACGATCGAATTTAATTTTAAACGTCTTTGAATATCTGGTGGAAGATTTAATAGAACTAAACTCATAACCTAAATTGAATGGATGATGAGACAAGGTAAGTTCATCCCTGTTTAAATATCTAGAATGAATTTGAAAAATTTCATTCTGTGCACAAATTTGAATTCCAGAGCATCTGAAGAAGAAAAGGAAGCATCTTGAGACTGTGTCGATTCTCAGATTATCAAGACTAGGTTAAACAAGCAGTCGAGGTATTTGTTTAATCTTGTCAATTCGACGGTCATGATTTGTTATATATACATCTTATTTCTTTCACAATCTCTAAATATTTTCTAAGCTGCAGAGAAAATTCCTCCAAGAAATCCAACCACTAGACACTCACTGAGAGAACCCAAGCTAAAGGAAGTAGAAACAGGTTAAGGTTCTTCTCTTGGTACTACAAGGTAATTGGAGTATGCTCCCAGAGAAGAGTTGGTTGTAAAAACCTCAACAAATAAAGTTTGTGTTCAACCTTTGGTATTCGGTAATACAAAACAAAACACTAGATACAAAGTAACTCTCCCACAGTGGGGATACCTATTCAACAAAATCATCCAAGAGAAGTACCCAAAATATATCCCAAATAGCAACCCAGAAGTAAGGACGCTTGACGACTAGGTGTTCCCAAATATCTGGCAGTCATATTTTCACATGGTAGCTTGTAGAACCCTGGTTTTCCCATGCATGGAGGTTTTGAAGTGGCTAATCGACCATACAAATGCACAAAAGTGATTAATCAATGATGAGAATGGTAGGTGTGTCAGATTTTTCCTCCCAATAGAAGTCCATAAGTACTACAAACTTAGAGACCTAGAGGAGCGACTAAACATATACTTTGTGGTGAATTTCTACAAATTCCATGACACTAGCCGGTTGATGGCCTCATGGTGTAAGGAGGACACAAATTTTAAAAACTAGAGCAATGGCTGGTATAGGACAGTTAACCTGAGGGAGCCATACATCCACTTGATGGCTCTCATCTGCCGACTGTATGGAGAGAAGGACCACTTGAATTTTTCGGAAGCATGAATGCCCTTGGAATACACAGTGGTGATATCTAGAAGCATCTTCAACTATGGAGGGATAATTTCCAAATAATTGAGAATCTATGTACAGGAGGCTCAGATGTCGAAAGAAGGGGAAGCACCCACTTTCCACATGGCCTCGTATCTGCTCGATGTGATCTGTGTGATAAATGTCTTTGTCGGCATGAATTTAAGATGGCATGTTGCGGAGCTCCTTGTTCACTTTTATTTCAGCATACTATGGGAGAACATGTACAAAAAATATTATGCAATCATTTGCAATGAATTCATCGCCCATATTCATTTTATTGTATTTAAAAAGAAGTGCCTGAGACTATTTGCAATAGCCAATAAAATGGTAGTGAAGGTAGGCCACTAATATTTAGATGAACACACAACCTGTATCAAGATTTTTGGGGCCACCAGAGCACTGCATATTCTCCCTGATCACGTCCCAGACTGACTCATTGTGGGATAAATATGCTATCAGACTATCCTGTAGGGTTGTAATGCCACGCTAGTCAAGGACAAGAAGCATGCTTTCATACCCTACGATTTGCATGTGGGGTTTTATTTGGTAAAGGAAAATACTCAAACCAAACAAGAAGGGTTGAGCCAACTTGAATTTAGGTTCTCAACAGGCTGATTCTACAAGAATGACCCTAAAGGCCCAGTCTCCCAACATGTTTCACAGGTATCCTTCTGTTGGCCATACGCACATGAAAAATTTGAGGATGAAATTTACACAGAATGCGATCAAGACTGGGAGGAAGTAGTACAGAGGATGGCCAACCCAAACATGACCAGGTTCAAGGCTATGAGCATGGACGAATAGGTGGAGACAATAGATTTGTCGTCTCAAGAGGCCCTCAGAGTTAGGGAAGAAATCAGAGCAACAAAGACTACATAGGCACATAGAAGAGGATTTCTCTTGTTAGAAGGGGCATAGAGAAGGATTGATCAACTACAGAATGACCTTGATCTCAGAGAGATATCGAGGATTATCACTAATGACCCAATCGAAAGTAGAGGATAACCAAGTGGATTAGAGCCAATACGACTTGAAGAAATCACCGGGCCAGAAAACCCTGAAGTTCCACCACCACAGATCATATCACTTGGGGGAATTTCAACCCATCTCGAGATAGTAAGGACACCAGGTAGGAAAAGTGTACCAAACCCCTTTTTTGACTTAATAACCATCTATGATGGTGAGGAGAGTTTGGATTTGTCCCTGGTGACTTCAGTGCATATTACAAAAAAAAAGAAACCTGAGAAAGAATCTACCCCAGGTCTCGATGCTTCAATTCAAAACCTTCTGTAGAGCAACCATGAGGTTGAAAGTGTCTTAGACACTAAGCTACTCGACTTGTCGAGAACCCCAATAGATAGCTCAAGGGATGAGCTAGGATCGGGTAGACAGAAAGAGGAAATTCCACAGCAAGAAATCGACACTTCGACAACCGATTACCAAGTAAGTACCGAACCTACCCCTAGTTCTTAAGTTTTGGCCTATAGCTCACCAGCCGATGAGAAACAAACGGAGGTTGAGAAACAATACACACAGTTGAGATCTTGGAAAATACTCTAACCTGGGGAGAACAACAAATCCTCAAACCTGTTTATGAGGTCGCGGACATACAACCAATCGCCTATGACAGGAAGAGAAAAACCATCATGAAGAGGACCACTAAGAATACGAGGCTCACGTTAGATAGCTCGATTCTCATCACTACAAAGGAGAAAATTCTTATCACATAAAATGCCAAGATGTCTAATCTTATCGATGCATGGATGGCTATGATAATTTCCACATTGGATAGAGTAAGAAGATATGAAAAGGAGTTGTCCACCACACTAAAGGAGTTGGAACATCTGCACCAGTTGGAAAAATACTAGCAAGACTCAATGCAGGCCACTGTGTTCCTGAGAAGTGAGTTCCAAGAAGCTTATACAAAATTCACAAGTGAACGACACCTTTTCACCACAGGCATAGCCAATTTCCAAGAGGATACCCTTATGGTTCTAGCGACCTGTAAGGACATGGAAAGGTGGTATGAAAAAACTCATTAATCAGTAGAAAGGATAGATTACATCAACACAATACAAAAGGTTCGAGACACTGAAGAGAACGATATTCAGGTGTTGAGGGATAACATCATGGATCAGATCATGAAAGAAACTGAATACTAAATAAAAATGGCCCAGGAACCTTAGCAAGATATTTAGGAGAAGTGGGACGAGTGTGAAAAGAGCTAGGAAAAGATTAATTAGAAGATGAAAGGCTTCAGCCTCCCAAAATTTGTCTCACTAGAAGACTTTTTCGACCTGCAGGACATAGTCAAGAAACATGCAGAATAAGACTCAGCATGGACAACATAGATAACAAAAGTGGGGAGCATGGCGCCAGGTGAAGTACAGTTCATGGAGCATACGATTAAGGCTCGAGCATTTTTTCAATGGTTGAGTATTAAAATAATCAAGTACAGAGAATGGGCAATAGAAGTGAAAGAAATTCATTCATTCCTGATGGACCAGCATAGGTTCCCATATGCCAACACATGCGAGGAACTCTTCGTCGAATGGTCAGAATAGGAGAAGATTCATCCACTTCAGTAAAACTATTTTATGATTCTTAGAGAACAGATAGATTAAAGCGCCATGTGGTGATATTTTGTTTTACTTAGCTTGCACTTGTAATAGCTATTTTTAGTTAATGATTCATTATAAATAAGAGGATTCACCTTTTAGCAAGGGTCTATGGTTTTTAGAAATACCCTCATATTTGAAATTGTAAAGAACTATTTCTGAGCTACCTTAATTGAGAAGTCTTGTTTAGGACTAAAGACAAATTTATGTTTTTCATCAAAGGCGATGTGTGATTGGATTGAGGAGGAATTACTTCCAAATTTATTTCAGTAATGGATGTTGTAACGTGTAAGAGTTTCTGAATCTACTGATAAGTTAGTTTTTTCAATATTTTTTGTAGTTCTTGTCTCTAATGGTGAAAGAAAATCATTGTGTTAATGTGTGATTAATGCTAGATCTAAGGAAACTATTTTTCTTGCCATCATCTTATTGCATGCGTGTTTTCTTACGATAATTGTATCTCAGTCAATAATTGAAATACCAGCGAGTTAATGTATTAGTACTAATATTGTCACAGGTGTGAATATATTTTTATGCATGCTTGAGCACACAGTTTATCCCAAGATCATCCTTCTTCAGTAGTTAAGAACCCCCTTTACTATTTGGTTTATACCAGCACACATGTTTTGATCAGACCCATATAATAAAAGAAAAGACAAAAAGAGAACTTTTAAACCGAAGGAGGAACTTTCATAATAAGATATCATGTCAATCACTACGTAAATCCCATCGATAAATTGGCTAGATCAAAATATCTGGAGAACCATTCCACCATCAAACGCTACAATGTCTAATTGGGCCTCCATGGTAGGTTTGGTTCCTGCTGTTGAGTTAAAGGGATTTAGGACCCCGCAACACACTATGAGGGATGTTCTATTGTCTACTGAGTCCACTTGTCTCACTAGTTCGGTAGTCTAGTTCTTTGACACAATTGTTCTATGTCTACCAATCTTTTCCATAAATATTTCCATCCATTCTACTAAAATATTAGGAAATTCACCTAAAAATACCTCATGCAAGTATGTATACACATACCTTTGAAGCCACTGCTTATTCTTTATTGGAGGGTTTTTATTCTCCTTCTAAGAAAATTCTTGTTTTCTTTGCTCCAACCATTCAGTTATCTCTTTTCTCGTTGGTATCCAAAACATTTCCTCACTTTCAGATTTTGGGTCCCGACAAAGGAACCATTTTTTGGGCACACATGGACAGGAAAGTTCAATACCCTAGGTTCAAAGTAATTAGTGCAACAAAAACCTACAGATACTGACCCTTCCAACATCACCTGAAAGTAGGTGAAGTCTCACCCTAAGTATCTTTATGGCGACTATAGGAACCAAGATTCTACAGTAGTGAGGGAAAGAAGCGAGGTGTGCTCTGTCATACATACAAGATCCTTTCATGCACTAGATCCCAGTTAACCTGGCCTAGTTACTTAACTCTATATGCATATCAGTCTATATTCTTGTCATTTAGTGGATTAAACATACAATTAATCTACTGTGCATGAATCTATCAACAATATCAACACATATAAGAATTCATCCATAGTAAAGGTAGGAATTAACACAATACAAACATGAATTAGCATAGTACAGGCATCAATAACCATTCGACTATACAATTTATACAAAAATTATACAAGGAGGTCACATAAGTATTGATGGTGGTAGAGGCCACGGTCGAGGAACAAGTATTAAATATTATCAAGGCTATCTAGGGCCTTCACACAAAGATTACAGAATTGGAAGTGTGCACAACACTAGAGACACCACCGGAAGAAAGAGCGCAAAGGGGATAAAATGCATAGACATCAGTGGAGAAGATAAAAATATTAGAACAAGAATGTATAAAGATATGCGATGAAGTCACACACATGTGGAAAAATCTAACGAACACCCCAGAGATGAAAGCTCTGAAAGAGAAAATAAGGTTTGCACAGGAACAAGAGAATCAAGCCACTGAGAGCACAAATAATCTCCCACCAACTGAAAGAATGAAAAACCTGTTGGCTAACATGAAACTATACCTTGCACTGGAACAACTAAAATAATAAAAACAAAATATCACACAGGAGTTGTGACCATGACACGACTAGGTCCTTGGGGTACTAGAAGAACTAGCTACCGCGCAAACCAGCACGACATTAGCATTGCAACACATCAAGGAAAAATTAAATATCTTCACAACGCAGAAAATGGAGGAAATTTTGAACAAGGAAGCTAAAATCACAACAGCAGTATAGACAACAAAGGATAGACTCTAGAAGTTCATTGAGGCATGGAAGAGCATGACACAATAGGCCTAAGTGGCTTGATATCAACCACATGTGAGTGTTGGGGGCCTGCTGGGTAGACATTATCAAATAGAGAATACTGAGAAGAGACAAGGCATATATAAAAGGTGCAGGATAAAGGAGATCAAGAGGATCAAGAAAGAAGAGAGAGGAAAGAGAAGAATATGGGGGATAGGAAGAAACAACTAGTGCAAAATCTAGGAAAACCAGTTGAGCATGAGTTGTATCCAACTCATAATGAGTTGTCTCCAACAAAGAATGAGTGGTATCCAAGTCATTATGATATAGCAATCAAACCAGATAAAAAGGGAGCTGAAATATGTAAAAGATCATCAAATATCAAGGGCACATGAGGAGGAAGCAGAGGATAATTCTGAATAGTTGTTGTGACTGTAAGATTTTATGTGTGTAAAGAATCCATGAATGATCCTAATTTTATGATCAAAACAAAATGAACATAGATTATTAAAAGATGCTTAACACAAAACAACAGAGATAGAATAAAATTGGTTTTCTATTCAATAAGGAAATAAGATGAAATTGTAAAATGCAGCGGAAAACAAGCTTGTTGGAATGGTGGTAGCTTATCTCTGAGAAGAGATGTGACGACTACACTCATTCACAAGAAGATCATTAAAATGAGGCTCTGAAGGCCTTTTTACAATGAACAAGAATTTCAAAAACCTTATACATCCAAAAACCTAACCCTAGGAGATGAAGCGCCAAAAGTCATGTGGGCCCCATTTGGGTAAGTTAGTACATCAACTTCCAGAGGTCATAACGTTTGCATATGATATCTATTTTAGGTGCACGATAGCCTATTGGAAAGGTCTATTTGAGGAATACACATTTTTTTGCAATCTATCGAATCAAATATTTGACTATGGTGAGCCATAAAAATGTTGTTTAGGGCCTCAAAACGACCCCGCAAGTCAGGGACCCGAAAACTAGGAAACAAAAACTGCCAAACTCAAAAAATGCCAAAATGAATTAGTTGGAATAGGTGGGAGACCATTGACATCCATATGGATCAATCCTCCCCCCTTAGGAATAAATGGTCTCCATTGCGTTGAGTTCCCCCATCAGATGAGGAAAATTATGCTGAATTTGGCCCTCGGTGAGCCACTTGCCTTGGTGCAGAAGTTGCCTTACTTTGACAACTCGATAAAGTTGGATCCTTTGATGTCAGGTGCCCTTGATATGTGTGTCCACAATCTGATCATTGGATGCATGTTTCATGCATTCAGAGTTGAGATCTATTGGTGTCAACTTCTCTGCTATCTCTGAGGTGTCCAATAATGGTGGGAAATATGGCCAAAGGAGAGCCACGTTGAAGACTAGGTGCAGGCCAAGGAAAGGGGGAATGCTGAGCACAAAATAATTTTCACCCACAGCCTTGGTGATGGTGTATTTCCCATACCGAAGTGGTAGAATATTCCAATGGGGCCCTGTAATGCGTTCTTTCTGCAAGTGAAACCAAACTTTATCGCCCACTTGAAACGTGTGTGGCACCTGATGTTGATGATGGCCCTTATTGTACTTGGCATTGGACTTTTGTAAAATATCATGATCCTGTTGGCATATGTGATGGATCCACTCAATGAACCAGGTGGCTTTGTCATCTTTTGGTGGAGCGGGGGATGATTCAACCGAGGTGTCCTCCATGGGTAGTGCAACATCCATGGGGTCCAATGGTTGGAATCCCAACCCCACCTGAAAGGGTTGTTTCTAGTTGAGTTATACAAGGCTCGGTTGTATCTATCATGGACATAGGGAATACTCTCATCCCATGTGCAGGGGTGATTGGAATTGTACATGTGTAGGATATGTACGATCATTCAATTGACGACATCTGTTTGGCCATCTGTCTGGGGGTGGAAGGCAGTGGATTTGTTGAGCTTGGTATCCAGCAATGACTAGAGGCTCGACCAAAATGTGTTGAGGAACTGACTGTCCCGATCTGAGACAATGGGTTTTGGAATCCCAAAGTGTACCTAGACGCGTTCAAAGAAGATCTTGGCAGTGGCCTCATCGGTGATATTCTTCTTCCAGGCGGCTAGAATCACCATCCTGGAAAATCTGTCAACAACCAAAAAAACAAAGTCATTTCCCCTCTTGGTGGACGAGAGGCTTGACATGTAGTCCATTGAGATGGATTCCTACTGTTACAACAATATTTTCCTCACCCTTTGCAATCTTGAACAGATGGCCTTATTCCATTTCCCTATGAAGACTTATCTTCCCTGTTGATAAAATCTAGAGACAAAAATTAATAGTTTTCCACATATACACATATTGCACACTATACAACATGCGTATATGCAGGCTGCTCCACTATAGCCCCCGTACATCGGGATTTGTGCCAAAAAATGAAATTAAATGTCGGGTTTCCATGTCACGACTGGAGATCTTTGATCTTTGGCCTTCCATATACTGGAAACGTTCTGACTCGACCCTTCAGTTCCATTTTGAAGGCTATAAAGAGGCCAATTCCAAGCTATGGAAAAGGAGAAAGAATTCAACTTTGAGAGAAAAGTTATTCTAGAGGAATTATTTACTTCATATTGAGTCTGCATCCCTTTGTCCTTTAAGTTTGAACACAATGTTCAACCCCCAAGCTCTTCCCTTATTGATTGAGAACCTCATTGTTTCTCTGTTATGATATTGCCTTTGGTGGAGGATTGAAGTGGTGGAGGCCCAGCTGGAAGGAACTTATTTTCTCAGTTTTGAACTGTATTGACACAGAAGTATGTGACATTTTCACTTCTACTAATCATTTATTAATAGAAATACTATTTTCCCATCTAATTAATATCTAGAAAATATATGAATTATTATCCATGGGCATGTTTGTTGTGTTGTTTAACAGATTATGATATCTAATGTGCTAACCTTTTATATTATCACCATATGCTTGCTTTTCTTGTTTGTTGAGAGCTTGTCGCAGGTATATAGATTTGGGTTGAAGTGCTCAACGATGGACTTCATCGAACATCTAGACGAGGTAGGACTCTTTCTTATCTTGGTTGCATATTGATTTATATAGCCTGTTATTGGGATAGAGTTGATTTCTGCAGTCATTTCCATTTATTGTGGTTTACCCTAGCTTTAGAGATATTTTCCTCATAACAAAATTGGCAACCATACTAGGGATTGAATCTTCTTTCTTAGGGTTTGGATTACTTTTCTCCTTAGATTGCTCTCATTTCAATAGTGTTTCTTGTTGCATCATTTCTTGACAGTTTCTGGTCACTTTGGGTATGAGTTCTCATCCTTTCTCCCTTTCCTAGCCTTGTTTTGAAGCATATATGTGCCTTTTTCCTTGACATTCGCGTACATACGCTGGCTGTCTGACTACAAGATGTGTATATACGCTCTGTTTTTCTGAACAATCATGTGCATCAGTATGCCTTGCTTGTTAGCTGGGTCTGGTGGTTGATGGGTGGGATTTGATGTTTTTTGAGTCTTCTCGGGTCTCTATAGTGCATGTTAAGTGCTTGTGGGATGACAAGAAACCCTTCTTTGGTTGAATTTCTTGGTGAAGTCTTTCTCATCATCTTTTCATTTTTATTGTCCTCATACATTGGGTGCAGTATTTTGTTTCTTGGTATCCTACTTGAGTTGTCTCTTTTTATACATAGTAGGGTTATATATCAAGTTACTTTTCAGTCCATGCATTTTCAGTTTTGTTATATTGAAAATACAAAAAAATAGGCATTTTGCATTGCTTGGCATTTTTGTCCTTTGAGTCTTTTTCATTAGCTTAGTGCATACAATGAAAGATTGCATTTTTACTTCTTAATTGCAGAGTTGAATTTGAGAATTGCATTGGTTTTTAGAAGCATATCATTCACTGAAAGTTAAAGTTAGGACTTTGCATTATTTCCATATTTACTTTTCTTGCAGAGTCATAACACCATGAGTTTCACTACCATACATTTTTGAGTAATCATAGTCATTAAAATCAACGCTATAATTTAAAATTAATTAGTCACGATTTTACTTTCTAGGGTGCACAAACTAGACTAGGATTTAGTGCCTTGGAATAGGATTTTGAGTAAAATTCTCCAAGGAAATTAAATAAACATGTGTCTGAGTAAGGGAGTGGAGAAATCCATTGTATAATTGGTACGATCAGGAGGCTCCTCTCACACTAGAATTAATCATGAGGTCACGTGAAGTCAGTTGAAGGGATATCCCCCCAATACTTTCCTAGCATCAGATATATTCTGGGGATCTATCCATATATGGGGATCTTGCTATTTCCTTTACCTCCGTGAGAGGCGGTAATTTCAAGGTTTCAAGATTTTCTACCCTTCCCATACGGTGGACCTGACTTACGACTACTTTCTTGTGCATTGGTTATACAGTGGTTTATTATTTTCTTGACTTAGGTATCTCATAGGTTAATTGCAGGGGTTATTCCACAGGTACCCTGGGTTAAATAAGGGTCATACAACACACAAACTTTATGGAGGATTACCTCTTTGGGGGGATCTAACCGACTAATTGTTAATCCAACGAGGGATATTATAACTAATTCTGTTACCTCCAATATTTAGC
This sequence comes from Picea engelmannii, assembly GCA_009831015.1. Lineage (NCBI taxonomy): Eukaryota > Viridiplantae > Streptophyta > Pinopsida > Pinales > Pinaceae > Picea > Picea engelmannii. The sequence goes on along the minus strand of ML800378.1, from coordinate 54,893 downwards.
AGGGAGTCTCAAGCCCCTCTTGGGTGAGACATGCCTTCTTTAGGGAGGGAGGCCACTCAACCACTTTACCCCGTTTGCATGGATTTTGGTCATTTGAATTTTGGTGTGCTCTTTGATTACTAGTAGGACTTAGGATATATTTTCTATATTTAGAGTCTTGAGTCATCGTGGAGTCATACAGAACACTAGGATCCATTCGACTCCCACACCCACGATAGTTAATGGAACCCCTTCGAATATTGCAACCTCAATGGTTGTAGTGCTAGAGGAACCTATCATTACTATGGCTCAGCCTATACTAAATTATCAAGCTACTGCCTCAAACCCCTTTGGGTCTCTTGGCTACTCACTAGGCTACAATGTTCAGTCCATCCCTATGGCTTCTACTCCCTTTTATTATGGTATACCCAAATTTACTTCGTAGTTTTTGAACTCCATCCAAGCTGTTGGCCCTAATGCTATCATTGGGATTGGGGGAGGTACACCTCCCTACACTCCCTTTTCATTTGGTGGATCTCAAATCCCTCAAATGAATCCTAATATGGGAGGCATTCCTTCTTTTAACCTCAGGACCAATCCTCCTACTTCTAGGTGGAATAATCAACCTAGAGGATATGCTTCAGCTCAAGTTTCGTCCTACAATCCTACCTCCTTGGTGAAGATTCCAACCAATACATTTGGCATGACGAATCTACCTATATCCTATGGATTCCCACCTGGAGAAGGTTAGTTTTACACTTTGGGAAACCCCCAACTTGGATCTAATTTGGTCAGGGGAAATTTCTATAACCCTCAATAGAACATTCCTGCTGGAATTATGCCCAACCAACCTTTTATGAATCATCTTGAAGGAGGGCCTTATAACGCCAAATAGGGCCATGGTGCTTACCAGAACCCTATATGGACTACAGTTCCTCAGGCACAATATTTCCCAGGAGCTTGGGGCCAGATGTCGCAACCCCGTCTCCCTTTTTTGGCCACGCTTAATCGTCTAGACTTGTCTAAGTTAAAGGACGAACATCTGAGTCATGATATGATATAGCAGGAAAACCCCTCCACAGGATACACCAGGGTTCTAAAATGTAGGCAAAGCTAACCATCTAAAGTCTCCTACTTTTAACAACAATCCCGACATAACCCCACCATCATACATAGAAAGAAAAAACTAGGGATCTGGTAGGCCTACCTTGAACTTCATGTCCGGTGTCAATCCCTTTGCGCTCAGTTGTTTCTTGATTGTAGATCTCCTCCAAGTCCAACCTACATTCACCAAAAGACAAACAAGAAACTACAAGCATGAATTTTATATAAGGATTAGTGGGTTAGACATCATAATAAAAATGTAAACAAATAATAAAGATTTAAGATGTCATTTGGCAGGACGGAAAAAGTACTTCTTTATATTAATCTTACAAACATCACTTACAATATGAAACCGACAAATGATCCTGAAACTCGGTCTTGGGATCCTCTTCACCATGCACCAACTACTTCCACGTATTCTTCTCCTCTTTAGTTCTCTCTAGGGAAAAAGCAAGGGATTTGCAAAGGAGGAAGAAGGAATTATGGCTCAAAACTCACAATGTGGTTGCAAAATATTGGGACAAAGGGGGAATACTAAAATGGGTAGAGTTTCTTTACTCTCTTGCTTATTTTTTGAATGGGATCCCAACCCCTTCTTTTATAGTCAAAAAAGGGCTAGGTATCCAGTTTGGAAACCGACTATGGGCGGTCAAACGTTTTAGGAAACTTACCTGAAAGTTTGTATTCTTTTGTCGCTTTCTATTTTTCGTGCTTTTGTGACTGTACGTGGGATGTAGTGGTTTGGAAAGCATGTGTACTTGGGCATTAGTGGTGTAGGGCATGTACACCTTCAAAAATATAGTTTTTAGAAGAGTTGTTCAGTGATGGCTTGGAAAATATAGAAGGTGAGATGGTCTGAGGCCAGGTATGCATGTCTAGTGCAATTTAGGATTATAATAGATGCCCCCTAATGTGTGAGGTCAGAAGAGCATCTGATGGCAAAAATAAACTAAAAATCATCATGTCTGTCCGACGGTAGTTTACCCCTTTTTCAGTCTGGATGGTCAAAAGTACAAACAAAGGTATACTCTAGGAACCTCGGTTCTCTAGAAGAGTATTCTCAGATATAGATTTAACCCTTTTTTAGGCCTGAGGGACTAAATTTGTGAAAAAGGAACCCGTACAGAGTCCATAGTTAATCTCTTTTCAGACTCCCTAAAATTGAAAATATGGTTGAGTGACCTTGTTTCTTCACACTCGTTAAACTGGTCCAGAAGAACATTCTTTACGGAGTCCATGGTTAATCTCTTTTCAGACTCCTTAAATATGAAAAGATTGTCGAGTGATATTGTCTTTGTCACACTTGTTAAAATGGTTTTGAATAGATGTCTTTTCGGTGCTAGTTTACCCCTTTTTTCAAATTGACTATACTACTTTCGAAAAAGGTACCTTAGTGAAGTCTCCTTTTACGTTTTTTCAGACTCTCTAAAAATGAAAAACCGTCAAGCTTACCTTCTATGGGCTAGTTAAAATTACATCGAAGGATGTTATCATTGTGTCTTATTAATCGCATATGCATTATCTAGGGTTATAAAATGTAGGCAGAGCTAACTGTCTAAAGTCTCCTACTTTTAACAACAATCTCGACATAACACCACCATCATACATAGAAATAAAAAACTAGGGATATGGTAGGCCTACCTTGAACTCTGTGTCCATTTGTCTATCCCTTTGTGCTCATTTGTTTATTGACTGCAGATATCCTCCCAAGGCCAACCTACATTCACCAAAAGAAAAACAAGAAACTACAAGCATTCATTTTATATAAGGATTAGTGGGTTAGACATCATAATAAAAATGTAAACAAATCATAAAGATTTAAGACGTCATTTGGAAGGATGGAAAAAGTACTTATTTATATTAATCTCACAAAAGTCACTTACAATATGAGACCGAAAAATGCTCCTCCAACTTGGTTCTGGGATCCTCTTCACCATGCACCAACTGCTTCCACATATTCTTCTCCTCTTCAGTTCTCTCTAGGGGAAAGGAAAAGGATTTGCAAAGGAGGAAGAAGGAATTCGGGCTCAAATCTCACAATGTGGTTGCAAAATATTGGGGCAAAGGAGGAATACTGAAATGGGAAGAGTTTCTTTACTCTCTTGATTATGTTTTGAATTGGACCCCAACCCCTTATTTTATAGGCCTAAAAGGGCTAGGTATTCGGTTGGGTGACCGGCAATGGGAAGTCAAACGGTTTAGGAAACTTACCCGAAAGTCTGTATTCTTCTGTTGCTTTCTATTTTTCGTTCTTTTGTGAATGTACATGGGTTGTAGTGGTTCAACAAGTGTGTGTACATGGGTAGTAGTGATGTAGGGCGCATACACCTTCAAAAATATGGTTTTTAGAAGAGTTTTTCAATGATGTTTTGGCAAAGATAATAGGTAAGATGGCCTGAGGCCAGGTATGCATGTCTAGTGAAATTTAGGGTTATAACAAATTCCCCTAATGTGTGAGGTCAGAAGATCATCTGATGGCCGAAATACATTACAAATCCTCACATATGTCCGGCGGTAGTTTACCCCTTTTTCAGTCTGGATGGTCAAAAGTATGAACAAAGGTATACTCTAGGAGCCTCGGTTGTCTAGAAGAGTATTCTCAGATATAGATTTAACCCTTTTTCAGGCTTGAGGGACTAAATTTGTGAAAAAGGAACCTCCACAGAGTCCATAGTTAATCTCTTTTCAGACTCCCTAAAATTGAAAAGATGGTTGAGTGACCTTGTTTCTTCGCACTCGTTAAATTGGTTTAGAAGAACATCCTTTACAGAGTCCATAGTTAAGCTCTTTTCAGACTACTTAAGTATGAAAATATTGTCGAGTGATCTTGTCTTTGTCACACTCATTAAAATGGTTTTGAATAGACGTCTTTTTGGTGCTAGTTTACCCCTTTTTTCAATCTGACTAGACTACTTTCGAAAAAGGTACCTCAGTGAAGTCTCCTTTTACATTTTTTCAGACTCTCTAAAAATGAAAAACTGTCAAGCTTACCTTCTATGGGCTAGTTAAAATTACATCGAAAGACATTATCATTGTGTCTTATTAATCACAAATGCATTCTAAACAGGGTTATAAAATCTAGGTAGAGATAGCCATCTAAAGTATCCTACTTTTAACAACAATCTCGACATAACCCCACCATCATACATAGAAAGAAAAAACTAGGGATCTGGTAGGCCTACCTTGAACTCTGTGTCCATTTGTCTATCCCTTTGCGTTCATTTGTTTATTGACTGTAGATATCCTCCCAAGGCCAACCTACATTCACCAAAAGACAAACAAGAAACTACAAGCATTCATTTTATATAAGGATTAGTGGGTTAGACATCATAATAAAAATGTAAACAAATCATAAATATTTAAGACGTCATTTGGTGGGACGAAAAAAGTGCTTCTTTATATTAATCTCACAAAAGTCACTTACAATATGAGACCGACAACTGCTCCTCCAACTTGGTTCTGGGATCCTCTTCACCATGCACCAATTGCTTCCATGTATTCTTCTCCTCTTCGGTTCTCTCTAGGGGAAAGGCAAGGGATTTGCAAAGGAGGAAGAAGGACTTCTGGCTCAAAACTCACAATGTGGTTGCAAAATATTGGGGCAAATGGGGAATATTGAAATGGGCAGAGTTTCTCTACTCTCTTGCTTATTTTTTGAATGGGACCCCAACCCCTTATTTTATAGGCCAAAAAGGGCTAGGTATTCGGTTGGGTGACTGGCTATGGACGGTCAAACAGTTTAGGAAACTTACCCAAAAGTCTGTATTCTTCTATCACTTTCTATTATTTGTTCTTTTGTGAGTGTATGTGGGTTGTAGTGGTTCAACAAGTGTGTGTACATGGGTAGTAGTGGTGTAGGGTGCATACACCTTCAAAAATATGGTTTTTAGAAGAGTTGTTCAGTGATGTCTTAGCAAAGATAATAGGTAAGATGGCCTGAGGCCAGGTATGCATGTCTAGTGCAATTTAGGGTTATAACAAATTCCCCCTAATGTGTGAGGTCAGAAGATCATCTGATGGCCGAAATACATTACAAATCCTCACATATTTCTGGCGGTAGTTTACCCCTTTTTCAGTCTAGATGGTCAAAAGTACGAACAAAGGTATACTCTAGGAGCCTCGGTTCTCTAGAAAAGTATTCTCAGCTATAGATTTAACCCTTTTTCGGGCCCAAGGGACTAAATTTATGAAAAAGGAACCCCCACAGAGTCCATATTTAAGCTTTTTTCAGATTCCCTAAAATTAAAAAGATGGTCGAGTGACCTTATTTATTCACACTCGTTAAACTTGTCCAGAAGAACATCCTTTACTGAGTCCATATTTAAGCTCTTTTCAGACTCCTTAAATATGAAAAGATTTCCAGGTGATCTTGTTTTTGTCACACTCGTTAAAATGGTTTTGAATAGACGTCTTTTCGATGCTAGTTTACCCCTTTTTTCAAATCGAATAGACTACTTTCGAAAATGGTACTTCAGTGAAGTCTCATTTTACATTTTTTCAGAGTCTCTAAAAATGAAAAATTGTCAAGCTTACCTTCTATGGGCTCGTTAAAATTACATCGAAGGATGTTATCATTGTGTCTTATTAATCACATCTACATTCTCGAGGGTTCTAAAATGTAGGCAGAGCTAATCGTCTAAAGTATCCTACTTTTAACAACAATCCTGACATGACCCCACCATCATACATAGAAAGAAAAAACTAGGGATCTAGTAGGCCTACCTTGAACTCTATGTTCAACATCGATCCCTTTGCGCTTAGTTGTTTCTTGAATGCAGATCTCCTCTCAAGGCCAACCTACATTCACCAAAAGATAAACAACAAACTACAAGAATTCATTTTATATAAGGATTAGTGGGTTAGACATCATAATAAAAATGTAAACAAATCATAAATATTTAAGACGTCATTTGTCAGGATGGAAAAAGTACCTCTTTATATTGATCTCACAAAAGTCACTTACAATATGAGATCGACAAGTGCTCCTCGAAATCAATCTTGGGATCCTCTTCACCATGCACCAACTGCTTCCACTTATTCTTCTCCTCTTTAGTTCTCTCTAGGGGAAAGGCAAGGGATTTGCAAAGGAGTAAGAAGGAATTCTGGGTCAAAACTCACAATGTGGTTGCAAAATATAGGGGCAAAGGGGGAATACTGAAATGAGCAGATTTTCTTTACTCTCTTGCTTATTTTTTGAATGGGACCCCAACCCCTTATTTTATAGGCCAAAAAGGGCTAGGTATTTAGTTGGGTTACCGACTATGGGCGGTCAAACAGTTTAGGAAACTTACCCGAAAGTTTGTATTCTTCTATTGCTTTCTATTTTTCATGATTTTGTGAGTGTACCCAGGCTGTAGTGGTTCAAAAAGCGTGTGTACGTGAGAAGCAGTGGTGTAGAGTGCATACACATTAGAAAATATGGTTTTTAGAAGAGTTGTTCAATGATGGCTTGGAAAAGATAGTAGGTAAGATGGCATGCAACCAGGTATGCATGTATGTTGTAATTTAGCATTATAACATGATCCTACATGGCCCCCCATCCCCACCAATCTTCCTTCAGAAATCCCAAAGCTCAAGGGTAAGAATGGAGAGGATCATGTTGATCACGTCAATACCTTTCACCTTTGGTGCTCATCGAATTCCCTTAATGATGATTCTATTCTATTAATATTATTTCAATGCACCCTCATCGGAGTTGCTGCGAAATGGTTTATTGAGATACCTAGGGGGGAATATGGAAATTTTAGTCAGTTGGTGATGGTATTCCTTAACCACTTCCAATTTTCCATTTGCTATGATGTTGGATTAGAATTGTTGTCAACTTTATGCCAGGATACCGCCATTCATATCTCGGACTGTATCGAAGAGTGGTGTAGATGGAAGATGTTGATTAAGACCCATATACCCCCTAACTTTCTTTTAGAATGGTTCCTTAAGTCTTTTCATGCTCCTATATCAAAGGAAGTTGTGACTTCCTGGGTTACCACTGAGGAAGAGGCGATCTTTAGAACCCAGTAATTAGACTTGATATACACTCAGTTTTGGATGTTATATCACCTTCTTTCAGATGCACCATGACCAACTTACGAACCTAGAAAAAATCCCGGACCTCATGCCAATGGATTTTTAGGTCGTGCCAATGTAAATTCCATAGACGCGGTGACAAGCCATATGAAATATTTTTCTCTTAACCCATCTGCAGGAGGGCCAACTTTGTATGTGTCTCCCAACCCCACTTAGTCGGTGGATGTACATTCTGTGCAATCGTCGACCAACCCAAATGGTAACCAACAACCAGGAGGGAATAAGAAGAAAGGATGTAATACTCGTAAGGGTGGGGAAAAAGGTAATAAAACCAAGGGCAATGGAAATAATGAGAAGACAAATTGATGCAGATACCCTTCCCTCCTAGGGCTATGTGACCTCCCAGTATCTAGATATTTCCTTCTTCTGAATCAAATTGAATCTTTGGGCTCCTGGTTGAGCCCAAATCAAATGTACACAACACCCTCTTTCCCTTTTTGGGCCCAGGCCTTGTGGTACCTGCACCCCTTTGTCTGTGCGCTCTAGCACTCTTCAATTTTTGGGCGCTAGATATTTTACACTAGCCCCTTCCTTCAATGTTACCCTAGGTCACAACCTTGAGGAAATGTGTGTTTGTGGGTGCTAGCTCCTTTTCCACTAGCCCCTTCTTTCATGTTCCCTTTGGTAGCAACCCACATGACCGCGCGATTACCCGTTAAACTTCATGCACCTCCAATCCCCTGAAATGTTTCAGGACCGTCGATCTCCGATCTTGATGGTACCTATGGATTCATGGTTCACATATTCCCTCTCCAAATCCTTAGACCAGATTTGTCTCTTCGAAATCAATGGACGAGATCTATTCACAATTTCAGACTTCGAGGTTTTGAAATCTCAAACCCTCGCCACCTATGTATGGAAATATTATGGAACAGAAGATCCTTCGACACCTTTCCCTTCAAATGTGTGGCTAGGATCTCCTCCACAAATCTAGATTTTGGGAATCTCAAATCTCAAATCCCTATCGTTGTTGACTGGTTATCTTCCGGAGTGGAATATCTACTGACACATATCCTCCCAAATCTACGGTTGTGCTCCTGCTTCGGGACTTTGGATTCCTCAACCAATATATTCTCTGGGTCTTTGGACTTGTCCTTCCTCCACTTTCCTCCAGAGTCTTAGATATGGCATCACATGTCCTCCTTCACCACAATGACTCTCATCATTTCTAGGACTTCGGCCTTCAACGTTCTCAAATCTCAACAACCACAAATCTCTGAAGTGAAATCTTATGGAGTGTTGGATCTTCTGACATTTATCCTATCTTGATCCAATGGTTGTCTAACAGAGTGAATATATGTCCTCCACATGTCCCTTCACATATCAATGACCCCCATTCTTCCTTTGGTATCAATGACCCTTAATCATTTCTGCCTTCGATGCTTCGAAACCTTCTGAAACTTATTTCCATAAAACCCCATAGCGCAATCCTCTGAAATCCATGATCTGGTGACACATGTCCTCTTCCATATCGATGACTATCATTCGCTTTGGGTGTTCAGGATTCGACGATGTCAAACCATTCTCTTTTTCATTCTCCCAGAGTGACTTCACTCGAAATTCATGATCTTTCACCACGCATCCCCTTTCTAGATCTGACAGCTCAGATTCTCTTTAGGCATTCGTGATTCAAAAGTTTCAATTCTCAAACTGAAACTCCAATGTAAATTTCTCTGGAGCTCGCGATCTGGTGACAAGTGTCCTCTCTATAGATCAATGAATCTCGGCTCTTCGGTCTTTGGGTGTTTCAACCTTCGCCCCAAATTGATGGATTTCTGCCACGCATCCTCCCAATTGATGGACGGTCCCAAATGACTTCAGGACTTCGGGACTTTTATCGATTCCACTCTCCTGCATATACACAATGCTAAATCTTGTGCACCTTCTCATGATCAGACGATGGTTGATACTCTATGCTCAGATCCAACTCTTGAGATCTGGTTCCTCCTCTACGCTTCCTTATGTCATTGGACATTGATCTAACGGTCCAAGCTCCTTTCCCACAACCAATATAATGGTTGTTTTTTCTCCTCTTCCTGAGCTTCCACCTTCTCTCGACTTGGAAGATTTTTAAAGTGTTCAAAGTTCTTGGCCTTTAAACTTTCTCCTGTGAACCCAACTATCTAGGGTGTCACTTATGCTCTTGAACGCATTGTATCTTCTGAGCTTTAGGAATTAGAATAAGTCTGCTTCCCATGCACTCCTTGTGTTATTCTTTCTGAGCTTGATATCCTCGAATATTTCTATCTCCCATGCACTCCTTGCATTTATGGGATTTCATCAAACTCAGACTCAAAGGATTTCTTGAAAATGAATTCTTCTCTCCCTCCTGGTGATCTCTTTTCTCGATGCACACCTTGGAAAGCTCTTCCTTATAGAGTGTTTAGTAACTTTGGCTCCTCCTGAAATGAACACAGAGTTCCCTTTGTGCACTCTTTCACTCACTCAATGCCTGCTTGGAAGAGCTCTAGAGAGTTATCAGTAACTCTGTTTTTCTGTGCTCCTTCTGTACAGTTCCCCCCACTAAGGTATTCAATAACCTTGAGGTTCCTCTTGAGTTTGTGATCGCTCTAGTGTGCCCTCCTGACATGTTCTTCTCTGAATCCACAGAGTTCATATGTGCACTCCTTGCACTGGCTACATAACCTCAATTGTTCTGTTGTGCACTCCTTGCACAACCTAAAGAATCCATAACTTATAGAACTCAATGAAGATAAAATAGTTCTATCTCCTACTGCAAATGAAAATTATCACACATCCACATCATTCATTCATGAAAATACACAAACACACAATATGCATGAAAAAGTTCTTTTCTATTATCTCTGTGTTTCTATATAGATGTTTACAAAAACTGGACTGTAACAGGGTCCCAGTTCTCTCAAGCTCTCCTAACCTAACTCTATCCTAAGTTCTCCTTCTGAGACCTCTCTCAATTCTCCTAATTACAAAAGATGGATCTATCAACTTATCCTCTTCACCGCCTTAGTGCTATCATTGTCTCATTTATGACACCATACTCCTACGGCTACATTCCATAAATGAATGTCCAGACCTGGCTACGATCTAGGCCTACTACAAGAAACCATTTAAGGAAACCCTTCCCACTACCTGTACAAAGGCATGGCTTGGATCTTTAGTCCTTACAACACAAATCCCCATGGGATAATATTTTGAATTTAAAAATGGAAGGGTCAATGCCTCTCCCTTTCTCCATTATGCGCCTATGTGTTGTCTTGCTGGTGCTTTTGCTGAGGTCGAGCAATGCTCCCGCATCATGAATGTTAATGTTGGAGAGGGAAAATGAGAAAGATGTAAGGTGAAGTTTCCTTGTAATCTTTTCATAGATGAGCACCTTACCCATTTATGCCCCAAACTTGCAGAATTTGTGAGGCTATTATATCAATCTCCCACCGTGCTAACGAATCCATTCCCACATAATCAACACCTAGCCTCGAGCTCCTCAAATTTCGTAAATGTAGCTGGTGGGAGTCAAAACCTGTAGTTGCAATATGGTGACCATTTATGTATCAATATGGTCTATGTGTGAAATTTAATGTAGCCACTAGATCTCGAGACTATATCTCTTCACAAGCTATTCCTGGTCTAGAATCTCCTCCTCCTCCTTCGAAGACAACTTTACAGATTGAGAAACTAGAGTCATCACCTTGTATTTTAAAAGGAGTACTCAAGCGCTCTACCCATAACTCAAATGCTAGAGACACTCAGAACTACTCTATTTTTGAGGACCTGGGTCAAACCCCTTGTGCGATGTTGGCTTTGGAGGTACTTCAGACATGTCCTTCAGAGAGGAATGCCTTACTCTCTGTTATAGGAGCTCTAGAACCCAGTGGATCAAAAGTTATCAAGTTTGATGTCACATATGTGTTGCCTCGCTTTCCTTACCATGTGTCTTTCCAAATCCACGTGGAGTACTCAAAGTATACCATCAAGCATGTGGTTGTTGATGAAGGCGTTGCTACGTGTGTGATGTCGAAATATCTCGGTTCTTTGACTCTTTCCAAGTCATAGAACATGTTGACTACTTTTGACAATCATTCCTTATTCCCTCATGGTATTCTTCCTACCTTTCCAGTCCAGTTAGGTGGGAAGACGATAGAGGTGGAGGTAGGGGTAGTTGATGTGCCTCTTGATTATAACTTGTTACTAGGATGCAATTGGACCTATGTTATGGTCATCATCGTATCGTCTGTATTCTATACTCTTTGTTTTCCTCATGCATGGAAGATCATGACGATCGACCATTTATCCTTTGCATACTCTAGTCCTAACACATCTATTGGATTGTCGATCCCTATGATCAACAATTCTCAGCCGAAAAATAAGAATATTGGTGTTGGAATGTATTCTTCCCTTATGGGTACTTTCAACTTCATGAAAATGATTCACCACGTTTACGCCATGTCCAGTAGACCCGCCTCGACAGACAGGTCCATTCCTTTCGGCACTTCCTATTTTAGTGATTCGTGGACCCTACCTTCCCTAAATTCATCTTGTGAAGGTCAGTTGCATGCTGGAATGACCATGCCACTATCAGCAACAAATATTGTGTATCAAGTTGTTCTTGAATCTTCTGTCGATCCCGATCTTTTTTCCTCACCGACGGATGAGAAGGATCACATTCTTAGGCCTGCTTGGGTCAGTTCGTTGTCTTGTTCACATGATTTCCTCAGTGGGAATTTTTCTTCAAACGAAGCTATCATCGAATCCATGAATGGTTCCAATAAACCTTGGGATGATATGCATCACCCCTCTTATTTTCTCCCAGATATTGAGAGAATCAAACAAGATGATTTTTTATCTACTTTGAGTGAGATAGTCAGTCATGCCATATTTCCACGTGATGTGCACGATATTTATGTTGAAGGAAACATGGCGAGTATTTCTCCTACTATCATGATGGACATCTCTTGTACCCCTAGCAAGGTTGAAAACATAAATATCGGTCCAGATTGTTCACCAGAATAAATCCTGATCTACACTGAACTCTTCAAGGGATTTTGAGATGTATTTTCTTGGTCATATGAAGATATGCTAGGGATCAACCCTGGTATTGTCAAACATGAGATTAGAACTTATCTAGATCCTAAGCCTGTTCAGAAACATCTTAGAGTTGTCAACCCTCGAAAGGCCCTTGCTATTAAGGTAGAGGTGGAGAAGCTACTTAATGTTGGCTTCATCTACCTGGTTCCCTTGAATGAATGGGTATCCAAGCCCGTTCTTATGGATAAGAAGAAAGGAACCATCCGTGTATGTATGGACTTTCGTGACCTGAACAAGGCATGTATGAAAGACAACTTCCCGTCACCTTTCATCGATCAGATTATCAACGAGTGTGCGGGAAGAGAAGTATTTTATTTTACGGATGGATTTTCAGGGTATAACCAAATTTAAATCAAACCCAAGGATCAACACAAGATGAAATTTATTTGTCCTTGGGGTGATTTTGCATAATGAAAAATGCCTTTCGGCCTTAAAAATGCCGGAGCAACCTTCCAACATGCTATGAATTTCTCTTTTCATGATCTTAAGAACATAGTTGAATCTTACCTTCATGATCTTGCTTCTCACTCTTGCAAGAGAGTAGATCACACTATACACTTTTGGCTTGTTTTTGAAAGATGTCATTACTATAGAATTTGGTTGAACCCTCACAAGTGCATCTTTTGCATAAAGTCTAGTCATCTTTTGGGTTTTCTAGTTTCTGAGACTAGGATCATGGTGGATCCACTAAAGGTTGAGGCAATACTTTGGTTGCCTCCCCCGTGTGTGATTAGACAACTTCAGGGTTTACAGAGGAAAGATAAATTTCTTCGTCGGTTTATAGTGAATTATGCCAATATCACTAAGGGTTTCATGCGTCTCTTTAAGAAGGACACCCCTTTTATCCAGGATGAGCGAGCCCAGGAGTCCTTCAATGCTTTGAAGAAATCCTTGGTATCAACGCCTCTATTGAAGCCTCTTGACTATAGTAGATATTACTTACATTATATCACTATGTCTGAGGATACGATTGGTATGGTTCTGGTTCAGGAAGATGATGAGATCCATGAGCACATCGTCTACTATCTTAGTCGAACCTTGGTCGGTCCTGAACTTAATTATTCTCATGTTGAAAAGCTAGCTTTGGTTGTCGTTCATGCAGTCCAACATTTTCCTCACTATATATTACTTTGCAAGATTACAGTGATTGTCGATGTTAATCCATTTCAATATGTTCTTACCAGACATATCATACAGGGAAAATATAATAAATGGATTGTCATTTTACAGGAGTTTGATATAGACTTTGCTTCCGTTAAATCTAATAAATCCCTAGTCTTCGCAAAGTTGATATCTGATTTTCCATGATTAGATGAGGATGTTATCCATGTTGATTTGTTTGCGGATGAACACATTTTTCTTGTCTCATCATCTAACCCTTGGTATGGATACATTGTTCTCTATCTTCAAACCTTGAAGTTCCCTCAACATCTCTCATGAGATGACTGAAGAAATGTAAGATACCAAGCTAATAAATGTACTATCATCAGTGACATGTTGTATCACCGAGGAATAGACAATATCTTGTGTCATTGTTTAACTCATGGAGAAGCTGAGTTTTTCTTGAATGATTGCCACAGTGGGGTTTGTGGTGGTCATCTATTCGGGCTTGCGAAAACCCAAAAAAAATTGTGAGCTAGTTATTTTTGGCCTACTATATTTAAAGATTGTATTCAAGTAGTTAATAAGTGTCACCCCTACTAGGTGTTCACTCAAAAAATGCACTCACATCCAGCCCCTCTTCACCCAATCATTATTTTCAATCCCTTCACCAAGTGGCGGGTGGATTTTGTGGATTGCAACCCAACTTCGGTTGGGGGGCATCAACACATTATCATGGTCTTCGACTACTTTACTAAGTGGGATGAGGACATGCCTACAGTTAAATCTGATGGGAATACTGCAGCCTTCTTCGTATTCAATCAAATTATCGCTCGGTTCAGTATCCTGAGTGAGATTGTCACTATCATGGCAGTCACTTTCAGAATGAAATGATGGAAGAATTAGCATCTAAGATGGGGTTTAGACATGGTAATTCTTCTCCTTATTACCCCCAAGAAAATGGACAAGTAGAGGACGTCAACAAGTCTCTCAAGACCATTTTGCAAAAAACTGTTAGCTAGAGCAAGTCCAACTGAAACATCATGTTATATCCTGCACTCTGGGCATACCAAACCTAGGTCAATACTGCCATCGGTTTTTCCCCTTTTCAGTTAGTGCACAATGTGGAGTTAATTTTATGTATTGAATGAAAAATCCCTTCTCTTAATTTGGCAGTTGCGCTCCTACCTGATACTTCCGATCTCTAGCGACACCTTGTACACCTAGAGAGTCTTGATGAGCAATGTCGAGACACCTCTGTGACTATCAAGGTGAACACAAAACCTGTCAAGGTTCAGTACGATAAGTCTGTCTGTCCTCGGTTGTACACCGAGGGTGACTTGGTCCTCTTGTATGATCAAGCTAAATAACCACTGGGGGTAGGCAAGTTTAAGCCCATGTGGCACAGTCCTTACATTGTGCGATGTGTTCTAGAAAAAGGAGCCTATGAGTTAGAATATTATGAAGGGACTAGGTTGGCCGAGCCCAAAAATGGTCTCTACTTGAAAATATATTACACTTGAGCCCCAGGCTTGGGAGGAACTCGTTGTATACTAATGTAATTTAGTGTATATATCTTTTTCCTTTCTTTTTGTCTTTGAGTTTCTTATCGAGTTTTCACTTGGTTGACAGATGTCAATGAAGTCTTCAGTCTACCTAGGATTTGTAGATGAAACCAGTCGTCATACATGGAACTTGGCTTTTGCCGCTTGGGTGGTTTACTCACCTGAGGGTCTACTGGTGTCTTCAGGTGGCGTATGCCTAGGGCCATCTAGGAACAATGTGGTCGAATATAGCATCATTATAGAACTTTTTCGCGATGCTATCTCACATGGTATTCTCTCTTTATAGGTTCACCTGGACTCCCAGTTAGTAGTATATCATTTGAACGACAGTTACCGTGAGCGTGATCCTACACTTCTTCGACGATTCCTAAGGGTACATCTTTTAGAATGACAATTTTATTTTATTACATATTATCATATCCCTTGGAGTTCTAATAATGTATCCGATACTTATGCTAATTTCGTTTTAGATTGGCATTTGTCACATAACTAGAGCAAATAAAACCATATCATCAATGTACACATTCTAAAATACAAATAAAGTTGAAGATCCATTTTTATATATTTAAAAAAATATGGTGTTTATAGTACAAAATTGGGGCTAATACCCTAAATACACATATACAGTCAGTACTAAAATATCCCACGACATATATTCCTATGGCGTCGGATGTGTGTCATGGTAACAAACCACGACATTTGTGAGATGCCGAAATATTCGTACCCATGCCCTAGGCACACCAACCACTTGTCGTTGCATGGCTTCAGGCAAATCCACTACCTGAACCATGGGAATCTTGTGAGTCAAACACGAAAGGTTTCCCTGCATGTTTTGTAAGACCCTCCCAATTTCTCCTCCCACCGCCTCATCTCCCTGGTTCCTCCATCAATGTCGAGGGAAACATTTTGGTCATCTCGGACCCACGTCTGTGTTACACAAGTGTCTAATTAATACTTAAGCACCATCTAAAAATATTTTTGTTCTATTATAAAATAATAATAATAAATGAAATATGTAAAAACCTTTGACATACCTATGTCACTGTAGGTATACCCTAGTGGAAGTGGCATGTTTGGATCTCCTCGGAAGTCTATCCCTGCATAGGGGTATTCATCTAGGGAAATGACCTATCATTTCCACCAATAGAAGAAATCCTCATTGTAGGGTGTCAGCACCCTACCTCCCCCCTGCTGCCTCATTACTGTGATCCACCATACCATGGATGGATTGTGAGGTCCTCTAGGAAGAATATCGATTGTAGCTCCTAGACCTAGAACCCGCTCGAAAAATAAACTGCATAGGATAGAGGAAAACCCAAAATTTCTCTTACTCCCTTGTTTTCACTCTGTCAATTGGCTCTTCATATTTTCCAGTAGTGAGGTACACCAGTCATATACTGTGGGTATCATACACTACACTACATAGAACATGAGCGACCTCAATGTTTGGTGCAATGAGGCCGAATCTATGATCCTGGTCAATACAAGGACAATAATCTTCAGGTTGAGATTGTCTATTTCCCGGATAGGGACTTCACGCCATACCTTAGGAGTTCCTCCTACACAATGGGCATCAATGTACTCCTCTATTTTCATCCTGCTCCCTGCTCCCCATGATTTAAGGTTTACAACCTCTCCCCGGCATGATAGACCAGTCAAAAATTAAATGTCCTCTACTTCAATTCTCAATGGTGTCCCATCGAGATTGAATCTTTCACTCTCAGGGTCCCATTAACCCACAAGCATCTCGAGCAACCTCACCTGGGCTCTCATTCCTTTGAGCGCCCAAAATTTATACAAGCCACATCTCTTCAAGGCCATTTGGGCCCTTAGATCTCTATCTACAACAACATCGACCTCCTCGTGTTCTCTTTCTCTCCATTCAAGAACCATCCTGCCAAGGACAAATAAAAAATTGAGTTAAAACCCTTGAAATTCTTTGTTTGCATGCATGTATGTGGTCTATTTCAATTATAGTCACGTGTAGGGATTGATATATGCTCCCTTTATTTTAAACAAGAGAATATACCTCATCGCATACATGACCTGAATGAAGTCAGCCTACGTACACCGAAATTCACATTTTTCTCCTTCAATAACTAAAAATTTGAAACCTAATTCAAAAACTTAATCCACTGAAATTGAAGAGGAAGGGAAGTAGGTTTACCTAATCTAGACAGTTGATAATTTTGTTTCCTGATGCTCCCACAATTGCCTTTTGAATCTCGGAGGTATTTTGGTCCAATTTGCACTAGTTGGGTAAAAAATCAAAATGGTACAGTAATTTTTTATTTTGTTACTATTTATAAATTATTTTTACCTACTTTCTATAGTTTTAAGCCATTTTTTCACCTAATGGACTAATACAAAGGTGGATTGAGTGGGATTTTGTAGTTTTAACCTAGGATTCTTGTAGATTTCAATGTTATGTCTATTGTTCATCACCATGGGCAGGTATTTTCATTACCCAACATATAGGATAGTTATCCACTTCGTTATGCATTTTTCGCATTATCCTATAACTGTCACTCTTTATGCCTTAGGTATGAACCCATTTGTTGCAACACTGAACCTTCCACATGCTATAAGTCACATCGTTATCAAGTGGTAGAGACTTACCAAACATGGGTTCCCTAGCTAGATCCCCTACCGCATTTGGTACCCATGCAAAGTTTTTCCATATGACCGGGAGTCCCTCATAGCTCGTACATGACTTTATGTTGAGCCTCATTTCTCATTCATGAACATGTGGCCCTATACCTCAAGGACTCCCACATGAGTTTAATTTAATCTCTTTTCCAAATCGTCTTTAAAAAAAGAAAAGATTGCCGAGTGATTTTTCCCTTTCACACTCGTTAAATTAGACTTGAAAGGTCGTGAGTCTTAGTTAAGCTCTTTTCTGACTCGCTGTCAAAAAGTGAAAATATTGTCAAGTGAACTTGTATTTTTCACACTCGTAAATTGGTTTTGAAAAGACATCTATTTGGCACAATTTTATCCCTTTTTCACACCAGGTAGACTAAAAGACATAAAAAAGGACATTTTTTGGCGTTAAGTTGTGATTGCATCTCATGCCCTTGCTTGTAGTATTGAGCCTATAGTCGGTTCTCTATTTGTGTTATAAACCGTTTGGCTCAGTAGTTTTTCATCCTCAACCAAGCAGATCCTTGTTTATATCCTTCGCAATTTGACACCCTATACCTAGGAGGGAACATTCCTCTGAGTGTCCATCTCTTGCATGCATTTCCCTGTATTGAGCATAGGTATGTTCCACTATTGGAACCAATTTTTCTTACTTGTGACAGTCGTTTCCTCCTCTGTATCATAAAATTCATTTTTCTACGAAAAAAAAATATATATGGGCGGGAAGGGAGTATTATCCTATATTGGCAGAAGTCGTGTCACCTTTGAGAAGAGAATAAATTTATTGAGTCCATTCATCATCATAATTTTGGGATTAGCATGGCCTTAGGAAGTTGAGCTCATCACAGAGTATTCTCTATCGACTGGTTACTCTTTCAGTCCCTATAGAGAATTTCATTCATACCCCCTGCATCTTATGGTTTCATCGTCAGGTCTATCTTGTTGGAGTCCTCCATATGTCTCATGCTCTTGTTCAAAGGAATTCAATCAACCTGTGTTAGACACACCTCATAACTCTTGACTTTGCATGTTGGTCATACCTTCAGTTTGTCTCAGAATCACATGATATTATAGCCCTATCATGCACCCTAGCCCTACTTTCATCATTGGTAGGTAACCTTGAACCCAACAATCGACATTTCATCATTGGTCATTGACTGGGTGGTTTCCCTTGTGTTCGACGGCAAGAAATATATTCACACATTGGGATTCATGTAGTGTCTTGGATGCCATTAGCCTTATTGGTGGTTTCCTCTCCTTTGTCGATAGCTTTCATCATTAGCTACTATTTAGAGGGTCTTTTTTCTGTACTGCTTGCACTTGGCACACATGAAAGATGCATAGGGTCGTTGGTTCATGAACATGCTCTTCATCTGATTTCCACCAAATCATGAAGCTCCTTCTTTGTACCTCATGCTAATAGATGAGGGATGCCTTAATTCTCTCCTTTCAGCGAGTCTCCTTCCATCAAATTCAGCTCATTTATTCTGGAAATAGGACCTAGAGTCTTATGAGTACCTTGAGGCTTGTAGTCATCAATGACAGGCTCTCTCAACATCGAGAGTTGGGAATACATCAATTTATCCTGATCGATGGATTTTTCAGGTGTTCGACACTGACTCCTCTATTCATACTTGTAAGAATGTACTCGGTGCCTTGATACCTACTTTCATTATCGGTAGGCTGTCTCACATTTGTTAATGGTATACATCAATGAACAGTAATCAAACGATGTCTCATTGTGTTCAAACTCAAATCCTTTATTCACATGATGTAGAATTGCACCCTTCGTGGATTTTGTAGAAGACTTGAAGACATCACTATGTGGCTCCAACTTTCCTGAGATGTTGCTTTCTTTTCATTGTACCAGTACCTATATGACTTCAATGATCATGTGAGATCAGATTGTACTCCATGGTATACATATATCTTCATATTGGTTTTGAGAATGGTTCTACTAGGTCTTGTTCATGACTATGACAACTATTGGCATGTAACCACATTTATATTTTTCTATTCATGGCCACAAACACTTGTTTGGTATATTTTTCACATGTATATGCAATGAAATGTTTCTAGAAGCAATGTATGAAAAGTCAGTGTAGAATGTAATGAGCAATGAGTTCGTCCAGTTGGTTCCCTACCACTCCACTTCTAGGTTATTTATAATGTATTTCTTCCTTCAAAAATACTCCTTTGACCTCACACATTAGGGGCATATGTTACAACAAGATTTGCCGCACCCTATGAAATATTGAATAGAAGGCCTTATTCCATTTCCCTATGAAGACTTATTTTCCTTGTTGATGAAATCTAGAGACAAAAATTAATATTTTTCCACATATATGCATCTTGTGTTGGGTATGTGTTATATTATTTGCATGAGTAGTAGTGTCTGAGCGGTTGCGTTGGGTGCATGGGGGTGTTAGAGGGGGGTGGATCCCCCCGTGCGGGGTTCGGGGGCAGCGCCCCCGAATTTTTTTTTTTGGGGCTGACATATTTTCGTCGGGCCGACATATTTCTGGGATGACATATTTTCGGGACGACATATTACCGGGACGAGATATTTCTGGGACCACATGATATTAGGTGGTTTTTCGGCACATGGTTTTTTTCCGATGGTTTTCTATTTCCGGTTAAGGAATTAGGGTTTCTGGACTAATCCAGGTCATTGGGTTAGGGTTTTGGATGCCGCTGGCTCCTATATGTATATTGTATTGTAAACAATGTAACACAATGTATGAATATAATATATGTTGGCTTTCCCGGTTTGGGTTTCCAGGTGAAAAATATCTGAGTAATGTTTGTATTTGCCATTGTATCTTTTCTGTTCTTTTCTGAATATCAGTTTGCAGTAGATATTGTACAAGGTTAGAATTTACATCTTGGACATTATACAAAATGTATATGCATAGGTTTCTCCACTACAGCCCACGTACATAAGGATTTGTGCCAGAAAATGAAATTAAATGTTGGGTTTCCATGTCATGAAAGGATATCTTTGATCCTTGGCCTTCCATATACTGGAAATGTTCTGAATCGGCCCTTCAGTTCCATTTTAAAGGCTATAAAGAGGCCAATTCTGAGCTATGGAAAAGGAGAAAGAATTCAACTTTGAGAGCAAAGTTACTCTAGAGGAATTATTTATTTCATATTGAGTCTGCATCCCTTTGTCCTTTAAGTCTAAACACAATGTTTATCCCCAAATATCTTCCCTTATTGATTGAGAACCTCATTGTTTCTCTCTTATGAGCTTTCCTTTGGTGGAGGATTGAAGTGGTGGAGGCCCAGCTAAAAGGAAATTAGTTTCCCGGTTCCGAATTGTGCCGACACAGAAGTCTGTAACATTTTCACTTTTGCTGATCATTTATTAATAGAAATACTCTTTTCTTGTCCAATTGATATCTGGAAAATATATGAGTTATTATCCATGGATGTATTTGTTATGTTTATTAATGGATTATGTTGTCTAATGTGATAACCTTTTATATTACCACCATATGATTGCTTTTCTTTTTTGTTGAGAACTTGTCATAGGTATATCGATTTGGGTTGAAGTGCTCAATGGTGGACTTCATCGAACATCTAGATGAGGTAGGCCTCTTTCTTATCTCACTTTCATATTGGTTTATATAGCATGTTATTGGAATAGATCTGATTTCTACAGTCATTTATGTCTGTTGTGGTTTACCCTAACCATAAAGAGATTTTCCTCGTAACACCTATGACTTTTCAAGAGTAGGAAGAGGGGTGTACATGCCCTATTTCTTAGTGGTTGTTTTGGAAATAGAAAAGGTGGTGTAGGATATGATATACTTTCCGAAATCTTGTCAAAGTTTTGGCCAGTAGAAATGTTTTTGCAACACTGCCACTGTCTTTTCGATGCCAAAGTGTCCTGCCACTCGACTGTAGTGAGCTTCCCAAATCATCTTCACACTCGCTTGATAAAACAAAAATATGGACCAGAGAACACAACAATTCATCCTGAAGATGGAAATTAGCGACCACTGAGTTTTCTCCCAACATTTGGTAGGTGGTGGAGAACTCAGGGTCTGTCTCATAGAGGTGAGACCATTCAGAGGTCCCATGGCTGCAAGAGGTCGGTTGAGGCAATCAAAAACATGGTTGGTACTTCCTATTTTATACTTGATGTTGAGGTGGAACTGTTGTAAGTATGTGGACCACTTCTGATGGCGATCATTCTGCAATTTTCCTTGGGTCTGCATGAATTGTAGTGGCTTGTGATTAGTATGGATGACTGTCTCCTTCCCCAGAATGTAATGTCTCCACTGGCAGCAGGCTTGCACAATCGAGTACATTTATTTGTTGTAATTAGGGTACTTACAAACAACATATGATAGTGTCTCACTATGATACGCCACAGGGTGGTTGTGTTAAGTGAGAACGACACCCACAACATAGTCTAAATCATTTGTCTCAATCTCAAAGGGATGTTCCAGTTCTGGTAATGAAAGTACTGGGGTTGAGCACAAATGTTGCTTCAATTCATTAATGGCTTGTTGTTGGGACATGCCCCACACAAATATTTCCTTACTTCCACCCACGATTACTTGGCTAAGGGCCCATGAGATATGAGAGAATCCCAACATGAACCTGCGATAGAAATTGGTGAGGCCCAAGAAGATTCGAATCTCAGTGAGTGTGGTTGGGGCTGGTCATTCATGGATGACCTGGATACTGGTTGGATCCACATGCACACCATCCTGATCAATGATGTGTCCTAAGTAATGGACCTTGTCCATGCTAAAGGAGCATTTTTCCAAGTTTGCATATAGTTTTTGCTGCCACGGGGTGTGCAGAACCTACTGAATATGTTGCAAGTGTTCCGCCCAAGTCTTGTTGTAGATGAGTATTTCATCTAGATACACCAATACAAAAGTACTGGCGAAAGGTCGTAGGATATCATCCATCATCCTCATAAAAGTTGTTGGATCATTTGTCAAACCAAAGGGCATGACAAACCATTCAAAAATACCTTCTTTTGAGTTGAAAGTGGTCTTCCATACATTTGTTTGTTCTACTGGGATATGGTGGTAGCCAGACTTCAAATCAATCTTACTAAATTATTTTTCCTCCATGAGGTGATCAAGGAGGTCATCGATTCGGGTAATCAGGTACTGGTTCCAGACTATGATTTTATTCAGGGCCCGATAATCAATGCAGAGTCGCCAGGTCCCATCTTTCTTCTACAAAAGTATGACTGGGCTCCCACAAGGTGATGAGTTGGGATGGATGTTCCCCTTATGGAGAAGATATTGTATCAACCTCTTGATCTCCTCATTTTCTAATAGAGAGTGGAAATAGACTAACCCATTGGCTAGCGGTGTGCCTGGGGTCAGATTGATGGGATGCTTGACCTAGCAATGTAGAGGTACCCCGGTAGGAGAGGAGAATATATTTGAGTATTCTTCTATGACCTTATCCACTTGCTTCTGTTGTGTGGAGAGATCAATCATGGAGGCCCTGGATGTGGTTGCAATCTTTAGCTTACTCTGAGAGAGAATAATGAAGAAGACAAATTTCACAGTCTGAGAGATGACCTTCCTGCATTTCTTGGCAGATATCAAGGAAATAAAACTAGGAGGGAATGCCTTGGGTATCTTGTACAATTTCCTGCTCAAAGTAATAATAACACTACGAGGCCTAGACTAATAGTATGATGTTTCCATAAATAAGTTTGGCCCAAAAGAACATTACAAACTTCGAGAGGAGAAACATTACACAATACCTCATCTTTGAAGGGATTGATGTGATACAACAGTCGACACTGTTGGTTGACGCGAAGATCGTTTCCTTGGCCGAGCCATCCAATGGTGTAGGGATGCAGGTGTGGCATTGTTGGTAGGGCCATCCACTTGAAGACCTCTACTAATATGAGTTTCTTCTGGCTACCTCTATCAACTATGAAATGCATCGGGGTGCCTTTTACCCACATATGTGAATGGAAAAGGTGATCTTCTTCTTCTGGATCGTCTGGCTCACCAGGATGGATATTGGTGGTAGAAACAGTGGCACTGTGTTCTACATCAATGGTATGTCTTCCCCTTTGTGGTTCTGACTCAGAGCTAGAACCCGCATTTGATTCAAAGGCTTTCACTTCGGCCACCAGTGACTGCTTTTAGCGACAATCAATAGTGATATGCCAAGGGCTCTTATGGAAGTTGCACCACTTCCCAGTATCCTTCTTTGTCTTTCCAATGTCATTATTTTCTTGCGGATTGGACCGATTGTCTTGATATTGTCCATATTTTCTCTGTCCTTTGATCTCTAGGTTGAGGCCGCCCTTTCCTAGTTTTTGCTGCGAGGGGTTCCTAGGCCCAAATTGTCACATCTTTTGTTTGAGCTTATACTCAATTTTGACGACATATTGATAGGCCACACCTAAGGATGAGATGTCCAAAAGTTTCATTTCGGTCTATATGTATCTATGCAGAGCACCATGATACTTGAGCACTAGATGTCGCTCTGAATATCTGATACCCAGCTTGGTACGCAGGGTATGGAAGATATTTGTGAAATTTGGCACTACTTGGTCTCTTTCTTGCCGCAGTGTATTCCATTTGGTATACGATTTGTCATAACTTCCGACTGGGTAGTGTTGTTTCTTAATATAATCCCTGAAGGATTCCCAGGTGGTCGCGACTGTAAATAATGAGGGTTACTCTATTTCCTTTTGCTCACAGAAAGTTTCCCACTAATCTTTGACACGGGGAATGACTTTGAGGAGCACAAAAGTAATTTTTTATCTATTTGAAAAGTTATGGACAAAAAAATACCCTTCTAGTAGATTCAACCACTTGTCTACAACATATGTGTCTATCTGACCTTCAAATATAGGAATATCAAAGTTGATTTGTATGTTGAAGGGGGCAGTGCCTCTGCTCGAGGAAGATGCACCGCCTGTTGGTAGTCATCAAAGGATTTGCGCAAAACTATCCATCATCTCGTTCCTCTGTTGCATGAGGGATTCCTCAAGAAACATTTTGAAAGGATATCTTGTTCCGTCATCTTTTTTTTCTCCTTCCATGAGATGTCGTTTGGGAGTGCAAGAGATTTTGTCCTCAAGAGAAACAAGCTCGAGACCCAATTCCTTGTAACCTGACCTCATTGGGGACATGCATTAAGACGACAAGGATCAGACCACTCTGATACCACTAATCCATATTTTATTATAAGAATGAAATGAATACACATTATTAAAATATGCTTAACATAGAATAACAGAGATACAATAAAACGAGTTTTCTATTCAATAAGGAAATAAGCTGAAACTGTAAAATGTAGTGGAAAACAAGCTTGCTGGAATGGTGGTGGCTTATCTCTGAGAAGGGATGTGACAACTATGCTCATTTGCAAGAATATCATTACAATGAGGCTTTGAAGGCCTTTTTAAAATAAACAGGAATGTCAAAAACCCTAGACATCCAAAAACCTAATCCTAGGAGATGAAGCGCCAAAAGTCATGTGGGCCCTGTTTGGGTAAGTTAGTACATCAAATTCTCAGGGTCATAACTGTAACGTTCCCATCCATCCATGATGGGCCACGCTATGCTAGAGAAATCTTTCGTTCTCTTTGTAGAACATACTGTAACATACCTAGTATCCAACTGAGTTATGCCACATAAATTTTTTGAACTTCATGCAATTAAAATATATATGCACATAAATGTTGCGAAAGCATTATATATAAAATGTAAACATGTAAATACATCTTTAAATACACAGATTCACACTTAAATAATAGTAAACATATACATGCAACATATATAGGAAATATCCATAAAAATAAACACAGTTATAACCACACATATGATAACCCATAAAAATAAGCATGTAAATAACAATGCAACATGTAAATTTATCACACAATTGGTACTTGTCTTGGTAAGAATGTCACCAATTGCATGCAGACCTTCCACGAACCTCCCAGCCTTAGACCACATTGTTCATCACTCTCAACAATGAGTCACCCCCGAGCTGGGACTAAACTCCACCTGGGTAAAGGGATTCGTAATTAAGCTAAAGGCTCATAGACAACATGAAAGACTTTGTCTTAGGTGCCAAATCAAACTAAAAACCTATAGTACCTCATTCCCCACATGCCTATCCAACCTAAGAAGTGTGCCCCTTCTCTACTCAATAGTCCTTCGGCTGCCCCACTTCCTTTCCGAGCTTCAACAACATGCCAGAAATGAATTCTTAGAGAACTGTAGTTGCAGTTTAGCACCTTCAGGAAATCAATTCCTAACAATTCTCTCACCCAGATAATTTCTCATGGGCTTGACAACCCGCCTCTTCAATATCCCATGGGCCTGACAAACCGCTTCTTTAGTCCAGCTCTCAAGCTAACCAGATACACCAACACAAAAAGGCTATGGATACAAGTTCAGGTACATGCATGAAGATAAGAAGGATAGCTCAATGCATGTGTGCATTCTCATGGATGATTGACTGGATAACTGGATGATGGAAGGAATGATGGAAAAGATGGGAAAATGAACTAAGTCCCAACAATATGTATGCATGTCCCCAACTTGACACTTGTCATGTTGGGAGCTACTTTGGCCTACTTGTCCCCAAATTTAGAACTTAGGATAAAATAATTATCCATACTTTATGATTTAAGAAATATTAATATAATATTCCTTTTTGGCTTAAGCTCCCTAGCTTAGCCCCTTTTCCTTAACTTTTAGGTCCCTCCCTTTCCCTAACTAGTGGAGTTTAGTCCCCCATCTCTTTTCTCATGGTTGGTCTGCGTAGTGATGTATTTTATATTAATGCTGAGACATTTACAAAAGTAGGTGCATTGACCTTTAACATATAGGCTCTCCGGCCTAATCAAAACATAATCATCCTAGATTATAATAACAACTCACCAACCTATAAAGCACAACAAATACACAAAAAGGCTCCCTGGCCTCAATATCGCGCACACTCAAGTTGTTGTGTGCGGTATAAAGGAATGTGCACACTTCATAATTTTAATGCGCAGTACAAGTGTGCACTATGCAATGAAATGTGTTTACAAAATGATATCAAACAACTCACCAAATTAAGTACATTTTCATTTACATTACAATTGGGTTCAACCTAGGGATATTACGGTAACTTTTACATACCATCTTTGTTTTAGGCACACGATAGCCCATTGGAAAGGTCTATTTGAGGACTACACATTTTTCTGCAATATATCAAAGGGAATTTCTGACTACAGTGAACTCTAAAAACGTTGTTTATGGCCTCAAAACAACCTTGCAAGTCAGGGACCCGAAAACTAGGAAAAACAAAAACTGCCAAACTCAAAAATTGCCAAAATGAACCAGTTGGAATAGATGGGAGGCCACCGACATCCATATGGATCAATGAATGTAAGTGGATTATTTTATATTGAACATGTATTGTAGTGCATAGCACAACCATAATGTGATAACTGATGCAGACCCCTAGACCCACAGGTTGGGATCCGCACAGGATCTTTTCTTTTCGGCCCCTGAGAGCTCGATTGGCTCTTTTATTTCCCTTTCGAAAAATCAAAACCCACAACACACCTTAAGGGAACCCCTCTTTTATTTCTGGATACCGGATTTCATGATTTCGTGAATCTCGTGGTCGAGCACCTTATCTCTTTGACCTCCGAAACCCAAAATATTAATACTTGCCTTTCCTGATGTCAATTTTGGCTTTTCATCTTTCACGAATCCGAGAGATGTGATGACGTGAAACTCTTCTCTTGACCCCTGGAGTCCCGAACTTCTGACTTCCGATTTACCAAAATGAAAATGTTCCATTCCTCCCTTCCTCTTCACTATTTCTTGATTTCAAACACTAAAAGCGCTTCCACTATGTCCTCGGAGTCCTCGAACCTCTGAACCCCGAAATGCCCAAATTTCATCCTCTGAAATCCTTTTGGACTTTTGCGTACCTAAAGTTTGATATGCTAAGGATCGAATGCTCTGTTGCTTCCACCTTTCAGTCTCCAAAGTCCCGAAATGCCGAGATGGTATTTCTCCTCCTCTGCTTTCACGACCCTTGATAGAAAGTCTCCTATCCTTCCACGTGTCACCTTCTTCTTGTTTGAGTTTCTGGGTATTGGGAGTTTTCAACTCTCAAACCACCTTTTGTCCTCGTAATCCTCGATTTTCTGAATTTCCACGTTTCGAAAAACTTATACTCTTCCTCACTCTTTCCACAGAACGAATACTTCTCTTCACGTTTCAGGGGTTTGATCAGCCAAGGATTTGGCTTACACTTCATAATTTCAAACCCCGAAATGTCGAAATGATCTGACATCCCAATAAGTCAAGATCAGCACCCCTTATCCACCTTGCAACTCCTATGGATCCTACGATTCTCTCTATTTCGGGAATCCCCCTTAGAGAATTCTGACCTTTCAATCTCTCCCCAAAGAACCTTCTGTCTCAATCAGACCTGCGATCCTTTTCCTGAATCTGGCCTCTGCATGGTGACCAAAAATCATGTTCTGCTCTTCAACACTTTGAAAGTGATGACCCTCCTGAGCTTCCTTTCACAAACTCAAGTCTCCTAAAATACTTCTACACGCACTCCTTGTGGCACTTCTTCAAATATTCCTAAATATTTGAATCTCTTGATTCTGTGCAACTCTGCAACAACAATCCTTCAATCTCTCAACCTTATTCTATGTGTTCTAAGGTCTTGACTAGCCTGCGCACACCTTGCACGGCTTTTGTTCTTGTCTTGCACTTCAGTTGAAATGAGAACAATGGTATCCCTCCCAAGCTTCTAGAGATAAACTTTGAATTCTATCAACGCACTCCTTGTGGACACTTCACTGCACTCGCAGGAACTCTTACTCAAGAAGAGAAACAATTGAAACTCATTCCCTTACTAGGGATGATTTTAAGGATGGAAATTTATTTTAAAATGTAGAAACTTTAGTGAATCTTACTAATCCTTCATATGTCAACTATAAATGTTTGGTGATATTTTTGTAAAAATATTCAAATTTATAAGTATTTTATATAGTTTTTATAAAATTTTGGCTATTTCTAAGGTAAAATAATTTTATCGTATAAAATTTGGGTAAATCATTTTTAAAATAGCGAATCTCATTTTTGGAAAAACCATGGAAAATTAGCCCATGAGCGAAATTTAGCCCCTAAAATCATCCCTGTCCCTTACTTTCTCTAACTTCAATTACTTAATATGAAATCATACATACATAGCATAAAATCAAATGCACAACAGAAAGAGTAAAACAACCATAAGCATAACACTTAGCATGTATACACAGAAAACATTAGAACCCCATGAGTCTGAATCAAGGCTTCATGTATTAATTTCAGAACTTCTGTACATGGATTCTTCTCTGCTACCCTCTGTTTCTCCTCTATGCTCATGTGCTTAATAATACAATCTCTCTTGATTGATTCAATAATACAAAGACGAGGGTGTCTATAGTCATTTTCCCTCCAGCTCCTAAAATTGTCTAATCTAGAATTCAAATCTACCTACGTTCATTAACTATGCATAAATTCCTCTACACTTTACAAATGAGAGAGAATCGCTCAAGATCTGTTTACAGTATGGAAGTATTCCTTCTTAACTATTTCATTGGTTTCTGTGCATCTAAACTTTCAAAAACATTTCAAACATTTTCAACATGTGCCAAAAATGTGATGGCACTCATCCCTGTTGTCTTTCACCTCCATGCTTGCTTGCTGCTGATGATGCTCCTGCATCATACTCCCTCTCTTGAAAATTTTCATGGACTCCTATTCATGAGCTATTGTACGGTCTGTCCATGCTTATTAATTTGTGCTATATTCTCCTAGTTGGAATCTTCAACTGGATGTCCCTTCTATTTGACCAAGTATTCAAAATACTCTTTTCTCCTGGTCTTATTGTTGACTCTCTTGTCAAGTATACTTTCCATCTGTGGCTTTTCATCTATAGGCATTTGTTTATTCCACTGAACCTCTGTCTTTCCACTATCTTCTTCATCTTTGTAAGGTTACAAATCTGATATGTTAAATATCGGTGAAATTCCGACCCCATCGGGTAATTTAGTCTCGTATGCATTTGCCCCAAATTTCCTTATGATCTTACATGGTCCAATATTTTTCATTTTCAGTTTGTTATATGTTCCCCTTGGGAAACTTTCCTTTATTAGGTGTGCAAGAATCAGATCACCAACTTCAAATTGAAGTTCTCTCCTGTGTTTATCTTCTCTGCACTTGTACTCTTGGCTCAAGTTCTGCAATTGCTCCTTCACTTGGCTATGAAGTTCTTTCATTGCCTCTACAAAATCTTCTGCACTAGCACTTCCGGTTTCATTCTGTTCTGAATCTTTCAATTCAAAAACTCCCCTTGGTTGTATTCCATAAACAATATGAAATGGACTCTGCTCTATGCTTCAGTTGTGTGAATCATTGTAAGCAAATTCCGCCTGTGGCAGAATGTGATCCCATTGACTGTGATGTTCAGTCACTAGGCTTCTCAGTAAATATCCCAAGCTTTTGTTCACAACTTCTATCTGTCCATCTGTCTGAGGATGATAAGATGAGCTAAAAGACAAACTTGTCCCCAACTTCTTCCATAAAGTCCTCCAGAAATGTTCGACGAACTTGGTGTCTCGATCTGAAACTATACTTCTTGCTAAGCCGTGAAGTCTGACAACTTCTTTGAAAAACAGGTTCACAATGTGAGTTGCATCGTTGGTTTTCTGACATGGTATAAAATGTGCCATCTTAGAAAATATTTCTACCACCAAAAAGATTGAATTGAATCATGTTTGTGTCCTTGGCAACACCAATATAAAATCCATGCTCATTGCATCCCACAGCCTCTCTAGTATGGGCAATGGCTGATATAACCTTGTGTTCTATTTTCTTCCTTTTGTGTGCTGAAAAATTCTGCATCTGTCCACAAATATTTTGACATCTGTCCTCATCCCTAGCCAAAAATATGAGCCATTTAATTTTGAAAACATTTTATCCTGACCGAAATGTCTGGCCAATTCTCCACTGTGCTTTTCTTTCAACAGATTCTCCCTCATGGATCATTTTGGAATACATAATTGATTTCCCCTGACTAATAATTCATCTTGAATCCTATATTCATTCCATTGGCTTCTGTCCTTGAGAATTGGATTCTCAGATGCCTCATATGCCTCCTTGAAATCTGGATCATCCTTATACATGTCCTTGAGGTTATCAAAACCCAATGTTTTGACTCTAAACTCCTACATCAACAAACATTTCCTCCTCAAAGCATCAACAACTTTGTTAGCAGTTCCAGAAATATGTTTAATTACAAAAGTAAAATTTTTCATGTATTCAACCCATTTTTCATGCTTCTGGTTCAATTTATCCTGCTGAGTTACAAATTGTAAGGCATGATTATCACTATATAAAATGAACTCTTTAGGAACAAAATATTGCCTCCACTTCTTCAGTGCTTGTATGACCGCATAAAACTCTTTTTCATATGTGGAGTACTTAACCTTTGCCTCATTCAGTTTCTCACTGAAGTATGTGACTGGCCTATCATCTTGGCTCAAGACTGCTCCAATTGCAAATCCACTAGTGTCACATTTGACCTGAAATGTCTTGTTGAAATATGGCAACACCAAAATTCGTTGTTCGGTAATCTTCCTTTTCAACAAATTGAAAATTTTCTCTACTTTTTCTATCCAGTGAAAAGATTTATGCCTTTTCTTCACCGTGTCCATCATCGGTGCACTAATTCCACTAAAATTTCTAATAAATGTTTTGTAGAAACTAGCCAATCCATGAAAGCTTCTAACTTCAAATATACTTTTTGGTGATGGCCAATTCCTAATCGCCTCCACTTTATCTAGATCCATTTTTATCTTTTTTGCAAAGATAACAAATCCCAGGTAAATGAGCTCTATCCTCATGAATGATGATTTCTTCATATTTATCAACAACTTCTCTTGCCGTAATCTTTCCATCACTGTAGCCAAATGCTTCAAGTTCTATATTTCTGTTCTACTGAAAATCAGTATATCGTCAAGATATACAATGACGAACTTTCCTATGAACTCCTTCAAGACTTTGTTCATCAACCTCATGAAATTACTAGGTGCATTTGTTAAGCCAAATGGCATAACAAGCCATTCATACAACCCTTCATCTGTCTTGAATGTTGTCTTCCATTCATCACCTTCTCTCATTCAGATTTGATGATATCCACTTTTCAAATCAATCTTTGAAAAAAAAATTGCTCCACTCAAGAAATCCATCAAATCATCCATCCTTGGCAATGGAAATCTATATCTGATGGTAATATTGTTAATTTCCCTTGAGTCTATACACATCCTCCAGCCTCCATCTTTCTTTGGACTGAACACTATTGGAACAACGTATGGACTCAAGCTTTCTCTAACCAATTCTTTATCCATTAAATCCTGGACCTGTCTCGTAACCTCTTCATTCTCCTATGGCGTCAATCTGTACGCTGATTTGTTTGGTAAACTAGCTCCAGGTATAAGATCGATGTGATGACTTATACTCTTGATAGGTGGTAATGAATGAGGTAGTTCGTCCACTACTATATCAATAAATTCTTCCAGTAGCTATTGGATTTCCTTTGGTAAATCATTCACTCTTGTGCTGGTTAAAACAATTCTAGGCTTCCTAACCACAATGAATTGTGTATCTTCTTTAACCTCCTTAAGAAGTTCCTTCCCACTCATGAGAAGTACAGTGTTTCTTACCTCTTCCTCTTCCTCTAGTTCGAGGAAAAGTATTTATGTCTGCATACTGTCCCCTCTGTGAGATTCCACCTCTCTCAATTTGAGTTTGAGGTTTCTTCCATTCTTCCTTAGGTTTCTGATTTTTGTCTTCGGCAATTGTTTTGCCTCTAGCTTGACTTCTGCCTCGGCCTCTCTGACCTTGTTTTCCGCTTAACTTCTCTTCAGCCTTAAGAGCCATCTGATAAGCATCTTCTATCGTTCGGATGGTCATCATGCTCATCTCATATTGGATGCCATATCTCATACCATTCATATATCTGGCAACCTTTTCATCATCACTCTCGCAATGACCTACCCTGATGTTTAGTTTGTAGAACTTCAGTGTACTCTTTCACTAATATCAGCTTCTATCTCAAATTCTGCATCCTCCGAAACAGAGTGATTTGATAATCCTTGGGTATGAATTTTTCCTTCATCTTCTCAACCATTCTATCCCAATTCTTGATTTTCTGCTTGCCTTTGTAGTGTCTGTCAGCCTGCAGTTCATCCCACCATAATGTTGCATGCCCTTTAAGTCTTGTGATAGCATGTTTGATCTTCTTGTCTTCCTCAACATCCTCATAGTCAAAGTATTTATCTAGAGCTCTAATCCAGTATAGAAGCTCTTCAACATCTAGGTTTCCTTCATATACTAGAATGTCCATTTTTTCTCTAGCACCTATCCTTGCAACAACCCTGAATAGGCATTCTTCTACTGCATCTTCGGCTGCAACTTATTCATTTCCAGTTTCATTTTCACTTTCAGATTCACTGATATCCCCAACATCAACTGTGCGCCTTTGTACTGTCTCCATGGCATCAAGCCTGGCACGTAGTTCACGCATCTCTCTTTCCCTTGCCGGATTAGGTAATTGTCTATCTCTTCTTCTTGGAATTTCTCTATCCTCTGGTGGGTCAGGTATTTTCCTGTCTCTTCTTCTCGGTAGCATTGCTGTAAATTTTCTATTTTCCCTGCTACAGAAAGAAAATAAATTTTTCTATGCTCTAATACCACAACTAACGTAGACCCCTAGACCCATAGGTTGGGATCCGCATAGGATATTTTCTTTTCGGCCCCTGAGAGCTCGATTGGCTCTTTTATTTCCCTTTCGGAAAATCAACACGCATAACAAACCTTGGGGGAAGCCCTCTTTTATTCTAGGATACTGGATTTAGTGATTTCGTGAATCCCGTGGTCGAGTGCCATATCTCTTTGACCTCTAAAACCCAAAATACTAATACTTGCCTTTCCTAATGTCAATTTCAACTTTTCATCTTTCACGAATTCGAGAGTTGTGATGACGTGCAAATCTGCTCTCAACCCCTGGAGTCCCGAACTTCTGACTTCCAATTTACCGAAATGAAAATGTTCTGATCCTCCCTTCCTCTTCATAGTTTTGATATTTCAAACACGAAAAGCACTTCCACTATGTCCTCAGGGTCCTCGAACCTCTAAACCCCGAAATGTCAAAATTTCATCCTCTAAAATCCTTTCGGACTTTTGTGTACTAGAAGTTTGATATGCTAAGGATCGAATGCTCTGTCGCTTCCGCCTTCTGGTCTCTAAAGTCCTGAAATGCTGAGATGGTATTTCTCCTCCTCTGCTTTCATGACCCTTGATAGAAAGTCTCATGTCCTTCCACGTGTCGCCTTCTTCTTGTTCAATTTTTCGTGTATCAGGAGTTTGGAACTCTCGAACCACCTTATGTCCTCATAATTCCTGATTTTCTGAATTTCGATGTTCTGAAACACTTATACTCTTCCCCACTCTTTCCACACACAAATACTTCTCTTCTCATTTCGGGGGTTTGATCAGCCAAGGATTTGGCATACACTTCGCACTTTCAAACCCCAAAACGCCGAAATGATCTGACATCCCAATAAGTCAAGATCAACACCCCTTATCCACCTTGTAGCTCCTGTAGATCATATGGTTCTCTCTATTTCTGGAATCCCCCTAAGAGAATTTTGACCTTTCAATCTCTCCCCAAAGAACCTTCTGGCTCAATCAGACTTGTGATCCTTTTCTTGAATTTGGCCTCTGCACAGTGACCAAAACTCCTCTTCTTCTCTTCAACACTTTGAAAGTGTTGACCCTCCTGAGCTTCCTTTCACAAACTCAAGTCTCCTAAAAGACTTGTGCATGCACTCCTTGTGGCACTTCTTCAAATATTCCTAAATATTTGAATCTCTTGACTCTATGCAACTCTGCAACAACAATCCTTCAATCTCTCAACCTTAGTTTATGTGTTCTAAGGTCTCAAGTATCCTGTGCACACCTTGCACGACTTTTGTTCTTGTCTTGCACTTCAATTGAAATGAGAACAATGGTATCCCTCCCGAGCTTCCAAAGATAAACTCTGAATTCTATCAACGCACTCCTTGCAGGAAATCTTACTCAAGAAGAGAAACAATTGAAACTCATTCCCTTACTCTCTCTGATTTCAATTACTTAATATGAAATCATACATACATAGCATAAAATAAAATGCACAACGGAAAGAGTAAAACAATCATAAGCATAGCACTTAGCATGTATACACAAAAAACATTAGAACCCCATGAGTTTGAATCAAGCCTTCATGTATTAATTTCAGAACTTCTGTACATGGATTCTTCTTTGCTACCCTTTGTTTCTCCTCTATGATCATGTGATTAATCATACAATCTCTCTCTATTGATTCAATAATACAAAGACGAGGGTGTCTATAGTCATTTTCCCTCCAGCTCCTAAAACTATCTAATCTAGAATTTAAATCTACCTACTTTCATTAACTATGCATAAATGCCTCTACACTTTACAGATGAGAGAAAATCACTCAAGATTTGTTTACAATATGGAAGTATGCCTTCTTAACTATTTCATTAGTGTCTGCCCATCCAAACTTTCAAAAACATCTCAAACATTTTCAACATGTGCCAAAAATGTGATGGCGCTCATCCCTACTGTCTTCCACATCCATGATTGCTTGCTGCTGACAATGCTCCTACATCAATAACTATAATAAAGAAGAAAATATTTTTTGGATGTATCCTAGGATGGGGTGAACCATGGTAACTTTGTGTCTAATTATGTTGTTGAATGGTTATTGATGCTTGTACTATGTTAATTCATGTATGTATTGTGTTAATTCCTTCCTTTACTATGGATGAATGCTTATTTGTGTTGATATTGTTGATAGATTCATGTGCAATAGCTTAATTGTATGTTTAAACCACTAAATGACAAGAATCTAGACTGATATGCATTTAGAATTAAGTAACCATGTCAGGTTAACTAGGATCTAGTGCATGAAAGGATATTGTAGGTATGATAGAGCACGCCTCCCTTCTTTCCCTCACCACTGTAGAATCTTGGTTTTTGTAGTCCCCATAAAGATACCTAAGGTGAGACTTCATCTACTTGTAGGTGATGTCGAAAGGGCCTGTATCTGTAGTTTTTTTTTGGACTAATTACTTCAAACATACGGTCTTGAAACTTCTTGTGCACGTGCGCCCAATACCTACTCTCCTTATCATTGCAAGTGATGCCGAAAGGGCTGGTATCTGTAGGGTTTTGTTGGACTAATTACTTTGAACCTAGGGTCTTGAAACTTCGTGTGCACGTGCGCCCAACACCTACTCTCCTTATCATTTCAGTCATGTCTCATTTCACAAACACCTTGGTCCTCTCCCTTAATAAATGGAAATATTTTAGGTTTCATGTTGCTTAATATACTTTTTTATTCCAAGACTTTTACATTATATTGAACTTAGTTTTATTACCTTTTCCATAATTTTCATAAAGGACATTCATTGATTGAAATGTGTTCATCATTTCCTAGCATAGGATTATCCCTTTCATTTAGTATATATTTTCCTTCGATATGTTTAATAATTTTTATTTATGCCTTGATCTCTCCCCTCCAACAATGTAGATGTTAAGGGTTGAGTTGGCTTCAAGAAAAATGCTTAATGTGCAATGTAAATTATAATATAATTAGCTTATTTATATGTGTGAAAAAAATGTGGAAATTATAATAGTTAATATGGCATTATCATTAAGCTATAAGGTATCAAAGTGATATAGTATGGGCTTAAGGTTTTTTAACTAAAATATTTTATAATATATTTATTAATATAAAGTTGAAAATGAAAGTTATATTTATTTTAGTTCTTCATTATCCATTTCCATGGGTAAAGATGTGTATAAGTGTGTTCTTCTTTCAAAGGGTGAATGGTGAAGTGAAAATGATATAGTATGGGTTTAAGGGTTTTTAATTAAAATATTTTATAATATATTTATTAATATAAGGTTAAAAATGAAGGTTTATATTTATTTTAGTTCTTCATTATCCATTTCCATAGGTGAAGATGTGTATAAGTGTGTTATTTTTTCGAAGAGTAAATAGTGAAGTGAAAATTTATAAATTTTTGAAATTAAAAACATATACATATATATATATTCATCTCATATGTT
Source organism: Picea engelmannii (assembly GCA_009831015.1). Classification (NCBI taxonomy): domain Eukaryota; kingdom Viridiplantae; phylum Streptophyta; class Pinopsida; order Pinales; family Pinaceae; genus Picea; species Picea engelmannii. The sequence goes on along the minus strand of ML800378.1, from coordinate 18,136 downwards.
TTTTAAGCATAAAGATAAGTAGATAAATAGTTTAAGTAAAGATATATGTATATATAGTTGAAAACTAAGACATACTTATATTCACCTGTCACTACCCACACTTTATATTCACCTCTCACTACCCACACTTTAAGAGATAAAAATGTGTATAACTTCATCCTAAAAGGATGGTTGGTCGAATAATTTTACAAGCAACTTCTTAAAAATAAAAATAAAAAATGTATGTATGTTGATGAGATGAAAATAAGGGTGTAATTTGGCACATACATATTCAATACCCCACCATCAACCCTTATCAACCCTTATTTAGGTCTTTAATAGTAAAATAACATAATGAAATTAGCGGAAATGATTGTAAAAAATTGATATATATATATATATATATATATATATATATATATATATATATATAATTTGAACATGTTTAATGATTAAAAAAATGATTAAAATATAGGTTCAAATCATTTGCCTAAATTAAATAGTCATTAGTTTGAGGGTTAATTCCTCCCTCAAAATTGGGAAGGTCAAGGGTTTATTTTCTTTATTCTCTTAAAGTTAAACCTTGGTAATGAGGACCCTCTATTTTTCCTCTTAAAAAAGTTATTAATTTTTATTTTTTTTTAAATTAATTTTTTTTTGCCGAAATCTTTTCCTTTGAAAGAATAAGTTATTAAAAATGTCTTGTAATAAAAAAAAAGGGTGTGCAATGACCTTAAATTAAAACAGTTTTTTCTAAAAGAGAAAAGACCCCAAAAAGACATATTAAGAAAATGAGATACTCAATAATATATTGTTTCTTTTGCTAAAAGGATGCTTTTAGGGGCCCGAGAAAGCACATCCACCAACATGTTCATGAGATTTTTCATAAATCCAATGTTAAGTACAAGCATTGCTATGATCAACACCGGGTACCGCACAAATTTCAGGTGGGAGATAAGGACTGGTTACATTTATAGAAAGAATGCCTTACAAGGCCCTGTCAGAAGCTTTGTCCACTTCGCTATAGGCCTTACACTATCATCAATACTTTGGGTGACAATGCTTTTGAGATCAACACTCCCCCCTTCCTTGGCTTGTACCTAGTGTTCAATGTGGACCTCCTCCAACCATATTTTCCACCATTATTGGACACCTCAAGGATCATAGAAAAATTGACACCAACAAATATCAACCCTCACTGCATGGAACATGCATCCACTGATTACATAGTGGACACAAAGTTCAAGGGCACTTGCCAGTAGAGGATCCAACTTTATCGAGTTGTTAAGCCAGGGAATCTCCTGCACCAAGGAAAGTGGATCACCCGGAGCCAAATTCAACAGGAATTTCCTCACCTGATGGGGGAACTCAACACAATGGAGACCATTTATTTCTAAGGGGGGAGGACTAATCCAGGTGGATATTGGTGGCCACCCACCTCTTCCAACTAGCTCCTTTTGACAGTTTTAATTCAATACGTTCTTCTGTAATTCTTTGTAATTGTGGGTTCTACACTTTCAGGGTTGTCTAAATCCCTACAAATATCCCAGGTGGATATTGGTGGCCACCCACCTAATCCAACTGGCTTAGTTTGGAAGTTTTCATGTCAATACATCTTTTTGTACTTCCAAGGTCGTTTTGGGGCCCTAAACAATGTTTTTTTGGATTGCCACAATCAAACTATAGACGAAATCAGATTTTGATGGCATAATGTGTAGTTCTCGAAAATACCTTTCCAATGGGCTATCACGCACCTAAAATCGAGTTCTTAGGAAAAGGTTATGACCCCAGGAAGTTGAGGTACCAACTTACCCATCGGGGCCCACATAACTTTTGTTGTTTCATCTCCTAGGGTTAGGTTTTTGGATGTTTGGGGTTTTGGAATTCGTGAGTAATGTTAAAATGTCCTTTGGAGCATCATTGTAATCATTCTTCTCAGACAGATGCACGTAGAAGCCACATCTTTTCTCAGAGATAACTACCACCATTTGAAGAAGTTGTTTTCAATTCTGCAGTTTTACAGTTTCAGCTTATTTCATTTATTCAATAGAAGTTATTGTTCACTTGATATATTTTGTTGTTCTTTGTATCTCTGTGTTATTGTATTCAGTCTGTTATTCATTTCATTTTGCTCATAAATCTGGATCAATAGCTAACGAATTTATGAATCTTCCTCACGGACCTTTAAAGAAGTCTCTTTCTACTTTAAGCCTGAGTACACTCTATGGAAAATTATGTTACATAGCCTCCCAATATATTTTCCATCCAAAATTCCACTGTGCGGGATGTTCTATTGTCTACTGAGTCCACTCATCTCACTATTTCAGGAGTCCATTTCTTTGACACAACTAGTCTAATTCTACCAATATTTTCCACAAATCTTTCCATCCATTCTGCTAAAATATTAGGAAACTCACCTAAAAAGACCTCATGCAAGTATGTATACACATACCTTTGCAACCATTTCTTATTCTTTAAGTGATTTTTTTTTTCTCCTTCTGAGAAAATTCTTGTTCTCTTTGCCCCAACCATTCAATTATCTCTTTCATCGTTGGTCTCCAAAACATTTCCTCACTTTCAGATTTCGGGTCCCAACAATAGAACCATTTGTTGGGCATGAGTGCACAGGAAGGTTCAAGACCCTAGGTTCAAAGTAATTAGTCCAACAAAACCCTACATATACTGGCCCTTTTGGCATCACCTACAAGTAGGTGAATTCTCACCCGAGGTATCTTTATGGCGACTGTAAGAACCAAGATTCTGCAACGGTGAGCTAAATAAGGGAGGTGCGCTCTATCATACCTACAATATCCTTTCACACCCTAGACCCTAGTTAAACTGGCCTGGTTAATTAATTCTAGATGCATATGATTCTATATTCTTGTCATTTAGTGGTTTATACATACAATTAAGCTACTTTTCATGAATCTATCAACAATATCAACACATATAAGCATTCATCCATAGTAAAGGAAGGAATTAACAAAATATAGACATGAATTAACATAGAACAAGCATCAATAACCATTCGACTATACAAGTTATCCAAATATTATAGAAGGTGGTCCCAGAAGTACCGATGGTGGTAGAGGCCATGGTTGAGGAACAATTAGTAAAGATTAGTGAAGCTATCTAGGGCTTTCACATGAAGATTACGGAAATGGAAGTGTGTGCAACACTGGAGACACCACTGGAAGAAAGAGAGAAAAGGGAACGGACTAGGAAGATAGCGGTGGCAAAGATAAAAATATTAGAACAAGAATGTATAAAGATATGTGAAGAAGGTACACACATGTGGACAAAGATGACAAACACCCCAGAGCTAGAAGCATTAAAAGAGAAAATAAGGGTTGCACAGGAACAAGCGAATCAGGCCATTGAACACACAAATACGCTCCCACCAACTGAAAGAATGAAAACACTTTTGGCTAATAGGAAACTATACCTTGCAGTGGAACAACTGAAAGAATAACAATGAAATATCACACAGGAGTTGCGACCATGAAAGGACGAGGCCCCTGGGGTACTAGAAGACTTAGCTACCATGCAAACCAACATGACATTAGCAGTGCAAGACATCAAGGCTAAATGAAATATCTTGATAGCGTAGACAATGTAGGAAATTGTGAACAAGGAAGCTAAAATCACAACAGCAGTATAGAAAACAAAGGATAGCCTCCAGAAGTTCATTGAGGCATGGAAGAACATGACACAACAGGCCTAAGTGGCTCAAGATGATCCACAAGTGAGTGTTGGGGGCCTGTTGGGAATACAATGTTAGATAGAGAATAGTGAGAAGAGACAAGGCACATAGAAAAGCTGCAGGATCAAGAAGATCAAGAAGATCAAGAAAGAAGAGAGAGGAAAGAGAAGAAGATGGGGGACAAGAAGAAACAACTAGTGCAAAATCCAGGAAAACTAGTCAAGCATGAGTTGTATCCATCTCATAATTATTTTTCGCCAACCAAGCATGAGTGTTAGCCAACTCATTATGAGATAGCAAGCAAACTAGAGAAAAAGGGAGCTGAAATATGTAAAAGATCATCAAAGATCAAGGGCACATGAGGAGGAAGCAGAGGAGAATTCTCAATAGTTGTTGTGACTGTAAGATTATATGTGTGTAAAAAATCCATGAATGTAAGAAGAGTATTTTATATTGAACATCTATTTTAGTGCAGAGTGCAACCATAATTCCATAACTATAATAAAGAAGAATTTTTTTTGTGGATGTAGCCCAGGAGGGGGTGAACCATGCTAACTCTGTGTCTAATTATGTTGTTGAATGGTTATTGATACTTTTACTATGTTAATTCATGTATGTATTGTGTTAATTCTTTCCTTTACTATGGATGAATGCTTATTTGTGTTGATATTGTTGATAGATTCATGTGCAGTAGCTTAATTGTATGTTTAAACCACTAAATGACAAGAATATAGACTAATATGCATCTAGAATTAAGTAACCATGTTAGGCTAACTAGGATCTAGTGCGTGAAAGGATATTGTAGGTATGATAGAGAACGCCTCGCTTCTTTCCCTCACCATTGTAGAATCTTGGTTCCTGCAATCCCCATAAAGATACCTCGGGTGAGACTTCGTCTTCTTGCAGGTGATGTCGAAAGGGCCGATATCTGTAGGGTATTTTTGGACTAATTACTTTGAACCTAGAGTCTTCAAACTTCCTATGAACATGTGCCCAACACCTACTCTCCTTATCATTGCAAGTGATGTCAAAAGGGATGGTATCTGTAGGGTTTTGTTGGACTAATTACTTCGAACCTAGGGTCTCGAAACTTCATGAGCATGGGCACCCAACACCTACTCTCCTTATCATTTCACTCATGTCTCATTTCGCAAACACCTTGGCCCTCTCCCTTAATAGATGGAAATAATTTATGTTTCATGTTTCTTAATAAAAAAATTTATTCCAAGACCTTTACATTATACTTCTTAGTTTTATTACCCTTTCCATGATTTTCCTAAGGGAGATTCATTGATTGAAATGTGTTCATCATTTCCTAGCATAGGATTATCCCTTTCATCCAATATATATTTTCCTTTGAAAGAAAAAATTATTCAAAAATTTCTTGTAATCGAAAAAAAAGGGTGTGCAATGACCTTAAATTAAAATAGTTTTTCCTAAAAAAGAAAAGACCCAAAAAAGACACATTAATAAAACAAGATACTCAATAATATATTATTTATTTTTCTAAAAGGATGCTTTTAGGGGCCCGGGAAAGCATCTCCCCATTGTGGGTTGATATTGTATAAACATATCCTTTCTTCATGTTTACAGACACATACAGAAAGAATTTGAAAACTGTGTTGTGTTTACAGACACATACAAAAGGAATTTGAAAATTGTGTTATGTTTATAGATACTTACAAAAAGAATTTGAAAACTGTGTGGTGAAATGGCTACTAGAATGGCTTCTCCTGATTACGAATACAATTTTGATTGTGAGTATTGGTGCCATCAGTGTCGTGAATATGTAGTCATCGGTTTCGCGAATATGTTTCTTTACAAAATTTACAAAAGGTAAAGCAACTAGGTTGTAAGGTACCAAATCTATTATAATAGAAGAAAATAGAAATACAACAGAGAATAATAGTGGAACAACAAAAATATATGAAACCACAACACCAAAATAATACCTTTATTGATAGGAAACAATGTTCACTTGCCTCTTTGAGGGGGAAACCTTCAGCAGAGTAGTGCTCAATTACAATAATTATCAAGAAAAAAAATCTTATGCCCTCGACTTCTATTTATACTAAATATATCTACCAAAAGAACAATCTAAATGAATATCTTCTAGAAGCGGAAGATATTCAAATGTCTTCTTACATTTGACTTATTCTTCCTTATAACTATGCCTTATTAATATCAACCTTTATTACATGGAAAATATATTATTATACCTATGTGAGGTGTTAGGGAGGTTAGGTCCCTAATATAGGTTCTTATTACAAATTTTGGCAAGGATCCAGTTCAGATCATAGCTACCACTATTCTAGTCATTGTATATGTATAGTTGTTTTCACCATTCTATTAGTGATTGAATTTGATTTTCATTGTATCTCTATGTTTCCTTCTATGTCAATGTTATATTTCATTCTATTCTCAAAATAAATCAGATCACAACATCAATGATAGTGAACCATCTTGTCCACTTCTGAAGACTCAACTCAAGCTATGAAATTTATTTTGACGCATGTTATAATCCAATACCATTTGAAGGAGGAACTTTGCACCTATTAGTAACTTGTACAATACCTTTTCTAGGAATATGAAGCCATACAACTATTGAACCAATTTGACTATATTGCCCTTTTTCTACATGGATCTACACTACTTCTTCTTTTTCCAACTCGCTAGTTGCAGTATCTACCTGACACCATATTTCCTATGTGATTTCTTTGTGCAAGCCTTGTAACACTTCCATTGGCATCTAGGAGACGATGAGGCCCACGTGACTTGGTCCTTGCATCTTCTCATGTACTTCACAGTTTGGTAAGAATATTTTTTGTACTTGGATCTTGATTACTTTGCACTCTGATACCCCAGTTCGTTCTTCCCCCACTATGCCTTGTTGGGTTGTTCCTTCTCCTGGCACCGATCCCAATCAGACTGTCTCTATTAATTGTTGTATCCTCAAGCATTGATCTTGCACCTTCTTTTGTAGTGCTTCTTGTTTCTTTGTTGTCTCTTCAAGGAATTATTTCATGACATCCCTTAGTCAGTATCCAATTTGATCCATGTTGTCATATGTTAGTGTGTAGATAACTTGTGGATTTCGAGCCTTTTTCTTCTTCTACGTAGTTGAACCTGTATTCTAGTCCTGATGTTTCCTTCCTATTTCAGGTACGTTTTTTGGAGGTTGATTTGTTGGCTATGTTTCTGGGGAATCCTATGTATCATTTCCTTGGTCGATGCCCTCTACGCCATTTCCTGGAGAGTTCATTTCTACCTCTATGTGTTGTGTTTCTTAAGTGTTCCCCCCTTGTGTTGTAGTGTCCCCCTCTTCTGGTACTTTATATTCTGATTCCCAATCATGCATGACTAGCTGGATGTTTTCCTCAGTTATCTTGTATTTTGTTTGGAACCATTACTCCCTTAGATCCTTCTTGGATTTGATGTACATATGATTTCTATCTATGCGAAATTCCATGACTGGGTTGTATGCCTCCACTAGTTGTGGCAACATGCGCAGTGTGTTCTGTATACTCTATCGAATTATTTCACCATAAAGAAATAACTCTACGCTTTTGTCCATATGCCTCTGTTTGTTTTTTGAGAATGAAAAATTATGGTATTTTTCCGCAACACATGGCTTCCCCCTCCGCCCTAAAAGTTATGCATCATCTGACTTTGCCCATTTTATGAAGGCAATCAATATTAGAAGCTAGGGGTAGTGAAACTCCATCCCCTTGTCTTGGGCTTCAGCGCATTTTAGTAGGAACTGGTTCATTAATAAAGGGGCCCATCTCATTGTAGTGCCTTCTAATCATTGCTCTGCAATAGCTACTACCCATGATAGGACCTGATCTTTCCTACATTTCCGTAGAAGTTTGCATGCTAACATTTGTGTGTCTATTTGAATTATTAGTTTGCATATAGTTGTCACATCCAGGCTATGCACCCCTTTGACCGGGAAAAACTTTACTTGCATAGCCTTTGATTGTGTTCCTTTTGTCTTCTTATCTGCAAATAACATGGTAGGGTATTTCCCTTGGGTGGGAAATCTAGTGATTTGTGCTATCAAGTATGTATCAATCAAAATTGCCCTATCTAGCCACATGTAACCCCCATGTATGTAAGAGAGTAGGAGTTTGATGCAGGCATTGACTTATTTGTCGTGACCAAAGTGTGGGATGTCAAACAAGTTAAGGAGGCATGCTCAATCCAATCCCCTAGCCCAGACCTTGACCATTGGTACACTATGTTGTGTAAGTGGGTCTATTTTGAGTTCCAGGTATAGGAACAAGTTTAGGGATCTTCGCCACATCTGTAATATTGTGGTCAAAATATTTCAACTAGGGTACCTTCCCCAACATGTCTTTGTCAATGATGTCTGTCTTTGGAATGTCTAGGGTCGCCATTGTATAATTGATATGCTTCTGCAGTGTGAATGGTGGGGCCTCATCCTTTCCTAGCGGCATGTAATCGTAAGAAAACCTCAACGGCTCTGATGAGGATGCACCTGGGGTTTCCTCAATATTTGTTTCGGCTGCGAGATCCCTAGTGTGACTCTTTCTTGGTACCATTTTTGCAGCTCCTATGGCTCTGGGTGGTGCCACCTCTGTAGTTAACTCGACTCTAGTAGTTTTTATATTCTATATTTCTCTCTAGCTTTGTGCTCTCAACTCTTCGTGTAATTTCTAAGTAGCAATGATCCATGTTTGGAAATCCTAATGGATTGTACTCCCTATTTTCTAGTTGTGCACTAATATTCACACATTCTCGCTTGTCTGCTCCACCCATAGTGTGACAAGGTGCCGACGTTAATGGTGTTTTATTTCCAAATCCTTTAGTATATTTCCACCGTGTACTACCACTCAATCATGCGTATTGGCGATGGTTTGCTTTTACTTCCTGGATTTATGGTATATTTATGATTGGTCCTTATGGCGATTGTATGTGTTGTTATAAATGTTGAGTTATGACTTGTCCTTATCCATCTATAACTGTCGTTTCCTTGTTTTTCATACTTGACAACTATCACATCACGTAGAATGGTGTAATCACTATTGTGTACTTGACCATTTTTGTGTCGCGTTTCCCTGGTTGGCATAGTTTCCCCTACTTGCATAGTTTCCATTGTCAGTCTGTATGCAAGCAATCTCTTTTCTTTTTTTCTTTTTTTTATCTTTTTCTTTCTTTCTTTTTTTCTTTTTTTTTTCTCTTATTTATTTTCTTGCGTATGTCTTCCTATTGCGTATCTTTTCGACCCTATTGATAGAGTTTTAACCAATTTTTTTTCACTTTTCCTTTCATTTCTTCTCCATTAAGTGTTTCCAACTTTGCAACACCTTCCTTTTTCACCCCTTGGATCACATATGTTTCTAACTAGTGCATGCAGAACTTCCTCAGGTGTTGCATAAACTTGCTATCATATAGTAGTACCAAGTCGCCTACTTGGAATTTTTTCGACTTAATGTGTTTGTCATGCCATGGTTTTTCCATTGCTTTTTCAACTTGTTGATGGAACCCCATGGAAAATATATCCTCATAAATTTGTACAAGTTGTGATAGTCATTCTTGTATTGTGCCTAAATCCGACAAATTTGTGATAGTTGCGACACGTACAATTGGTACAATAAATTCCATTGGAATTAATTCCTCCTATATGCATACCAACCTGAAAGGTGTTTATCCTATTAATTTCTTATTGGTTGTCCTGTATGACCATAATACCACAGGGATTCGCAGGTCCCATTCATCTCTTCCCACATTGCATATTTTTGTTATTGCATTATTTAGGCCTTTGTTGAATGCTTCCACGGTGCCATTAGCCTATGGGTGGTATGACTTACTCTTCTGGTGGTGGATTTGGAATTATTCAATCAAGGATGCTATGGTTTTATTGATGAATTATGTTCCTTGATCACTCATCAATGCTCTGGGATATCCAAATGGAGTTACTATGTTTTCGAACAAAAAGTGTGTGGCATTTTCTTTGCTACAATCTGTAACTGGTGCGACTTCCACCCATCGAGTTAGATATTATGTTACCGTAATGATGTACCTTTCCCATGATCTTCTTGCTGGTGGGTTAATTGGTCCAATGAAATCAATAACCCACTTATCAAAAGCTTTTAATGTAGCTTTCGGGTTCAATGGCATCTCGTCCCTTATGGAGGGATTTTTGACTCTTTGACAAACATAGCATGTCTGGCCATATTCCTTTGCATCCTTGTGGAGTGTAGGCCACCATAACCATACATGTAAGACCTTATGCATAGTGGGTTTCCCTACATAATGTCCTCCTCCTATCCCATCATGTGTTTCTGCCAATATAGTTTGTATTTCGTGTTCAACTACATAGTGTCGTAGTATTCCTTATGCACCCAGTTTATATAATATTCTTGTGATTAGTTGGTAGTCTGCAGCCTTTACTACCAACTGTTTTTTCTACATGATCATAATGTATGAGGGGGTCATTTCTGTATTGAGGAACTGTACAATATCTATAAAATAATCACTGACCATCTTAATGGATAATAATTCTGTGTATGGAAAGCTATCATCCATGTTTCTGTCCTCTTCTCCTAACATAATGCATGACAAGTGCTCTAGTCCTGCATTAAGTTTACCTGGTTTTACTACTATTTCGAAGTCATACTCCTAGAAGAATATGATCCATCTACACATCCTCCCCCCCCCGCCAACATTGTCTTATTGACCAGATATATCAGCATAGAATGATCTATGTACATCTTAAAGTGTGAACCTAGTAAGTAGTGTCTGAACTTATGTAGCACGTAGACCATAGCCAATCTCTCACATTCTATTGTGGCATAATTTTTCTCCGTTGTTGATGGTTTTCTACTTGCGAAAGCGATTGGATGATCTATCTCTCCATCACCTAGCTGTGAGAAGATCTCACCCAATGCTATTGATGATGCATCCACATGTACATGAAAATCCTTGCTCCAATCTAGAAAAATTAATATCAGCACAGTTACAAATTTGTGTTTCAGTGTGTTGAGTCCTTTCTGGAAATCATCATTTCACTGGAACTTCACATCTTTTTTCAACAATTTTTCCATTGGGGTTGTAATCTCCACATATACTTTGATACATTTCCTATAATACCCAGTATAACCCAATGTCACACATAGATGTTTAATTGATGTGGGTGGTTGTAAGTCCAGAATAACTACAATCTTTGTAGGATCAACTATCAAGCCTTGTTTGCATACGACGTGTCCCAATAATATTCCAAATGGTGCATACAAAATGCACTTATTTAAGTTTAAGGATAGCTGATGTTGTCTACACTGATTCAACATGATATCATAATAGGATAAATACAGTCCATTCATCCAGGTAGACTTTCAGAAACTTGTGAGTGAACTCCTTAAACACTGCAACAACTACTCTAGAAAACACTGGAAGGGCATTTTTTAACCCAAATAGAATTACTATGTATTGAAAAATTTCCCATTCCATCATGAATGTAGTGTTATTTCTAAATTTCTGCACAATTCTTATCTAACGGTATCCTAAAAAACCATCTGTGAATGAATAGGCCTCTTGGCCACCTACGTTTTCCAGTACTTCATCTATAAATGGTGTTGGGAATGGATCGTGCATGCATGCATCATTCAATTTCCTCAAGTTGAGACAGATTCTTATACCCCCTTGTTTTCTTGTCCTGGATTACTACTAGACTTATCCATTCCGATTCCTTAACCAGTTCAATAACGCTTGATTTGAGCATGCGATCTATTTCCTCCTTGAATTTTTATTTATATCTTAGATTGAATCTGTAGAGTATTTGTTTTAATAGTTTAGCATCAGGTTTTAGTGGGATCCTCATCTCCCCTAGATCTCCCGCTATTTATTTCATCTATGAGAATGTAGTGGGAAATAAGTCTCGATATTTTCATAGTAGATATGTTATCTTTTCTATGGTTTCCTCATCCCAGTAATACCTTATTTGTGAAAACTTAGGGTCTTCCTTCATTCCAATCTTAACTTTGTGTGTCTTGACTGGTAGCACATATGTTGTATATTCCAGCTATGGGCCCTCTATTGTCCATTCACCCTTTGTTTCTTGTTCTTAGATGTTGCAAGGATCGTCATCTTCCTGATCCTCTTGCATCACATTGTAACATTCTAATAAATTATGAACTGTCATAGAGGCATCATGTGCGTTGTATACAGATATTACTTCCATTGCTTCTTCTTCAAAAAATATTTTTTGTTTAATCGCTTGTAGCGTTGCACTTATTAGGGTCGAATAACTATGAAAGGTAAATGTTATCTGGAATCATTGAGTTATGTACTCCCATTCTACTATATACCTGTGCATCTCCAGTTCAAAGTACCAGTTCTTGGGAATGGTATCCAAGGTATGTGTAAAATCGTGTGTCCATTCTTTCCTTGGGATCAATTTCCATGCCTTTTCACATTACGCAACATGGTTTTTGGGGTTTCCTTCCCTGGTACATTTCTACGTCATGTATCCCTCTTCAATATGATTAGTCTCCTACATAGTTTCCAATCTTCCATGGTTCCTTTGTGTGTCTCCCACCATCTTTTAGGGGTGGATTTCAATACAACGTCCAGTGTGAGTAGCCTTTTCTTCTATGGTACATGTGCCTCTAATTTTTGTCTAAATTTGGTTATATCTATCAATTTGTCATACTCAGGTAGGTTGCACAATTCTATTCCAATCCACTGTATTGATCTGGTCATGCATGCGCATCGTCCTGTTAAGAGTTCATGCATCCTCTACTACTAGTTTTCCAGACACACTTCTAATTCTAATGTAGATGAACTAGTGCTTCTCCAACTCAGTGCACCATCTATGGTGGGTTTAACATAATCATCCATTATTGCAGTGATGTTGTACAGGTGATCGATTTCATCGGCCCACACTGGTTCTATTTATCACCTTCCTTCTTTTGGGTCTAAGTGTGAAGTCACTTTCAGGTCTCTGACTTCATATAACATCTCTCTCATTTTCATGTTGATAATGGGTTGGTTATCAAAGGCCCATTCCAGACCCATTAATTATGGATATGGTTGGATGTCATCCACAATATTGATAACTTCAAAATCTGCAATGCTACGAACTCCACCTATATTCACGGGTATTCCTGTTAATATGCCAATAAGTACTATTTTGTACTGATTTGCTAATCTCAATTGGATGTGTGACCATGCTAAACTTGGTTTCCCCATAATATCCCATGTATTCTTAGGTAGCATATTCACATCATACCCTAAGTCTAAGATCACATTGTCTATGTTGTATTCTCTAATATGTGCACTGAACCTAAATTCTCCGTTGGTTCTTTTGTTGCACAATAGTTGGTTCACTACTCTTTTTTTTTCAGTAGAGACTTAATTTCCTTGAGCACAGTGATCAATCATAGAGCATAATGTATGCAATGCATTTTCATCTTTGACCAACTATAGGAAACTTTTCAAAAAAATTCCTAAGATGATTACCTTCTCCAGTGATCCTTTAATCATAATCTGGTCCTCAGTGTGTTGCATATCCCCCATAGGTGGTGTATTCGATGTGGACATTGTCCATTTCTGTCACAAGAGTTATTTCCTTTCTTTTTCATAGGTATCATTCTCTTCCTATGGGTCAAATGCACATATAGGTTCTTCTGATTTCTTTAGCCACTACTCAGCCAGTTTCCTTTCGTTGGTTGCATCCATCCCTATTTTTGTTCCTCCACATGTAATGGTCGTTATTTTGGGTCTTTCGTCCCATATTTTAGAGGATGTATTTTGAATATTCAGATTCTAACTTTGATTCCCTATGGACTACCATTATTCCAACAGTTCTTGGAAGTCCTTAGTTGCATGTTCTAACACCCGACAATAAATACATGTTGTGCAAGGATTTTGGAAATCTCACAATAAGTTCCCTGGTTGGTTACAATTATGGCATACTATGTAGCCTCTTCCTCCTCACCCAAAGTTTTTTTGACCTCACCCTCTACCAAATACTACTTGTTTTCCTTGATTAAATCCTCTTGGATTATTATACTTCCCTCCTCCTTTTGTCACAACATTCGCCTCTTGAATCCTGTACATGTTTTTCGTGCACTCCCTCATGAGATAAAATGCATGACAATAGTTTTCTTCAGGTCCCACTGATTTTCAAAAGCTATAGAATAATCTTCTTGGGGCATGTTGATATTATTGTAATAGTTGTAACTCATGGGGGTTATGTCCCCACTTCTTGCATATCTCATAGTATCCTCCTCCTGGTAGCGGGTTAGGTGCTCCAGCTACTAAGTACTGCGAAAATGTTGGACATTCATCTTTGTGGTGACCTCTATTATTTCATTTGGTGCACCATACATGTTCATGTTTCTCTTCCCCTTTGTGATTTTTACTAATTGAATTTTTAATGTAGTCAGTTCGCTCTGTATCTGCATCATTCCGCTATTGTCTCTGATCGGAGAGGCTTCCAATTTCATAGCAATTTCTAATGCCTTGGACTGTGACATAACCTTTTTCTATATTAAAGGACTACAGATGTGAGGTAACAAGCCTGCAATTAACCACTCTCTATGTTGTTGATCGAGTATTTGAAATGTTAACCTCCACATCACATCTTTGAACCTCTGATCAAACTCCCATAATTACTCAATCTATACTCACTTGATCTCCTTCAGCTTAGTAATGTACTGCAACTCAAACTTGGGTTTCTTAATTTATTTTAATAATGCTTGTGTAATATATAATAATTTGCTTGTTTGACCCAGTGGTGTAGTACTTTGGAGCTTCATGTACCAGACTAACGTGCGTCCTCGAAAATTTGTTACAAGATGCACAATATTTGTGCCATCATCATGGACATTTTTTGTAGTCCAGATGGTTTCACATATGAATTGATGTTGTTCTAGATTCTTAGATCCAATTCCTTTGAAATCTGGTAATATTAGTGTATTATATACTTTTGTCATGTTGCTTAGTGTAGGACCCCTTCCTCGTGATGTTGGTTGGGTCTAGCTACATGTACCCCTACCACTGCTCTGACTACTTATGCTTTGACTTCCTGCATGGATTACAAGTGCTCTTGAGAGATCTTTGAGCATTGACTCAGACTTAGGTGATGCACATGAGGTTATTGTTTCGACCCGGGACTCAGATCAGAAAGGGATTATTGGTTCTTCTATCTCTAGACTAAACTAGATATCTTCCTCTTCTCCCTCTGTCTGTTGTACTTCTATGATATGGATATCTGTGTGATGTTTTGGGTACTCACTACACTAATCTCTCTCCCCAACCACAGTTCTCAACTTCTTGTACCTTCCCCACTGCGTAGGACTCCAAATTCATCTTCTCCTTCTGATATCCCTTCTTATTTCTCTTACATTCTCATTCTTCCTTTCCTCTTTCCATTTTCCTACCCTTAGATTAGATCCTATTCAACAAACTCTATTCCTTCTGTGTGTGTAAAGTTATTTTAGCCATATGACTCCTTTGTCATCACTTCTTTGTGACATAACAACATTTTAATCTAGGCAGATAATGAATTTATGAATATTCCTCGTGGACCTTTAAAGAAACCTCTTTCTGCAACATTGTAAGCTTGAGTACAGTCTATGGCAAATTCTATTACGTAGCCTCCCAATACATTGTCCAGCCAAAAGTCCATTGCGAGGGACATTCTATTGTCTACTGAGTCTACTCATCTCACTAGTTCAGGAGTCCAATTCTTTGACACAATTGGTCTATGTCTACCAGTATTTTCCACAAATATTTCCATCCATTCTGCTAAAATATTAGGAAATTCACCTAAAAATACCTCATGCAAGTCTTTATACACATACCTTTGAAGCCATTTCTTATTCTTTAAGGGAGGGTTTTTATTCTCCTTCTAAGAAAAATCTTGTTTTCTTTACTCCAACCATTCAGTTATCTCTTTCCTTGTTGTTATCCAAAACATTTCCTCACTTTCAGATTCTGAGTCCCGACAACAGAACCATTTTTTGGGCACATGTGCACAGGAAGGTTCAATACCCTGGGTTCAAAGTAATTAGTCCAACAAAACCCTACAGATACTGACCCTTTTGACATCACCTGCAAGTAGGGGAATTCTCACCCGAGGTATCTTTATGCGGACTACAGGAACCAAGATTCTGCAACAGTGAGGGAAAGAAGGCAGGAACGCTTTGTCATACCTACAAGATCCTTTCACGCACTAGATCCCAGCTAACCTGGCCTGGTTACCTAATTCTATATGCATATTAGTCTACATTCTTGTCATTTAGTGGTTTAAACATATAATTAAGCTACTACGCATGAATCTATCAACAATATCAACACATATAATAATTCATCCATAGTAAAGGTAGGAATTAACACAATGAAAACATGAATTAACATAGTACACGAATCAATAACCATTCAAATATACAAGTTATCAAAAAATTATACAAGGTGGTCCCAATAGTATCGATGGTGGTAGAGGCCACGTTCTAACAACAAGTAGTAAAGATTAACGAGGCTATCTAGGTCTTTCACATGAAGATTATAGAATTGGAAGTTCGCGCAACACCAAAGACACAACCAAAAGAAAGAGCGGAAAGGGAACAGATTGCGCAGACATCGGTGGAGAAGATAAAAATATTAGAACATGAATGCATAAAGATATGCGACGAAGGCACATGCATGTGGAAAATGATGATGAACACCCCAGAGATGCAAGCACTGAAAGAGAAAATAAGGGTTGCACAGGAACAAGCAAATCAAGCCACTGAGCGTGCAAATGCTCTCCCACCAATTGAAAGAATGAAAAAAGTGTCGGCTAACATGAAACTATACCTTGCAGTGGAACAAATAAAAGAAGAGCAACAAAATATCAGACAAGAGTTGCGACCATGGCAAGCCTAAGCCCTTGGGGTACTAGAAGAACTAGCTACCGCACAAACCAACACGACATTAGCAGCGCAAGACACCAAGGCCAAATTAAATATCTTGATAGCGCATACAATGGACAAGATTGTGAACAAGGAAGCCAAAATCACAGTATTAGTATAGACAACAAAGGAAAGCCTCCTGAAGTTCATTGAGGCATGGAAGAGCATGACACAATAGGCCTAAGTGGCTCGAGACGCAGCTCAGGTGAGTGTTGGGAGCCTGTTGGGCAGAAAGTATTGGATAGAGAACAGTTAGAAGAGATGAGGAACATAGAAAAGGTGTAGGATCAAGTATATCAAGAGGATCAAGAAATAAGAGAGAGGAAAGAGAAGAAGATGGGGGACAAGAAGAAACAACTAGTGCAAAATCCAAGAAAATCAATCAAGCATGAGGTGTATCCATCTCATAATTATTTTTTTCCAACCAAGCATGAGTGGTATCCAAATCGTTATGAGATAGCAAGCAAACCAGAGAAAAATGTATCTGAAATATGTAAAAGATCATCAAAGATCAAGGGCACATGAGGAGTAAGCAGAGGAGAATTCTGAATAGTTGTTGTGACTGTAAGACTTTGTGTGTGTAAAGAATCTATGAATGTAAGCAGAGTATTTTATATTGAACATCTATTGTAGCGCAAAGTGCAACCATAATGCCATAACTATAATAAAGAAGAAAATGTTTTGTGGATGTAGCCCAGGAGGGGGTGAACCATGGTAACTCTATGTCTAATTATGCTTTCAAATGGTTATTGATGCTTGTACTGTGTTAATTAATGTATGAATTGTGTTAATTCCTTCCTTTACTACAGATGAATGCTTATTTGTGTTGATATTGTTGATAGATTCATGTGTAGTAGCTTAATTGTATATTTAAACCACTAAATGACAAGAATATAGACTGATATGCATCTAGAATTAAGTAACCATGTCAAGTTAACTAGGATCTAGTGTGTGAAAGGATATTGTAGGTATGAGAGATCATGCCTCTCTTCTTTCCCTCACCGTTGTAAAATCTTGGTTCCTGCAGTCCCCATAAAGATACCTCGGGTGAGACTTTGTCTGCTTGCAGGTGATGCCAAAAGGGCCGATATCTGTATGGTTTTTTTGGACTAATTACTTCGAACCTAGGGTCTTGAAACTTTCTGTGCACATGTTCCCAATACCTACTCTCCTTATCATTGCAAGTGATGTCGAAAGGGCTGGTATAGGTAGGGTTTTGTTGGAAGTTAATTACTTCGAACCTAGGGTCTTGAAACTTTGTGTGCACGTGTGCCCAACACCTAGTCTCCTTATCATTGTAGTCATGTCTCATTTCCCAAACACCTTGGCCATCTCCCTTAATAGATGGAAACAGTTTAGGTTTCATGTTTTTTAATAGACTTTTTTATTCCAAGATCTTTACATTATACTTCTTAGTTTTATTACCCTTTCCATGATTTTCCTAAGGGATATTCATTGATTGAAATGTGTTCATCATTTTATAGCATAGGATTATCCCTTTCTGCAAGATACTAGATATATAAAATATGCAGAA
>ML800377.1:170910-197714 GCA_009831015.1 Picea engelmannii | reverse complement strand
CCCTCTCACTCTCCCTCTCTGCCCCCCTTGTTTGTCTCCCTCTCTCTCCCTCACACTCCTATACATGGTAAGGCCTAGAAATGGAAACACTTAGACATCACAAGGCATGTAAATACATAGACCTAGAACTTACCTTGGCATGCCTCAAAATCTCACACCCACTCCATCCCTAATCCCCCCCTCTTCCACTCTTTCTCTCTCCCTATTCCCCTTTGTCCCTCTCTCTTCCACCTCTCTCCCACGCTTTCTATATATCCTCATTGTTAGTCTCAGTCTCACTCTCTCTACCCCTCTTTCTCTTTGTACTCCCCCTCTTTGTTTCCCTCTGTATCCCCCCCTTCCTCTCACTCTTTCTCTATCCCCCCTTCTATGTCTTCCTCTCTACTTCCCTTCCTCTCACTATCTGTCTCTCTACCTCCAATCCAAGTGGATATTGGTGGCCACCCACCTATTCCAAATTCCAACTAGCTCATCTTGATAGTCTCCAGTTCAGCATGTTTCTCTGTAATGGGGACATTTATTTGTAATTGTGTGTTTTGTAATTGCGGGGCTGTCCTAAATACCTACATAGCATCCACGTGGATATTGGTGGCCTCCCACCGATTCCAACTAGCTTGTTTTGGAATTTTTCATGTCATTACATCTTTATGTACTTCTAGGGTCGTTTTGTGGATCTAAACAATGTTTTATTGGCTTTCCAGAGTTAAAATATATATGGAGTTAGAGTTTTATGGAATAATACATAGTTCTTGAAAATACCTTTCCAACGGGCTATCACAGGCCTAAAACGAAGATCGTATGCAAAAGTTACGACCCCAAGAAGTTAATGTACTAACTTACCCTAACAGGGCCCACATGAATTTTGGCGCTTCATCTCCTAGGGTTAGGTTTTTGGATGTCTAGGGTTTTGGAATTCACATTTATGATAAAAAGGCCTTCAGAGCCTCATTGTAATGATCTTCTTGCGAATTATTGTAGCCATCACATCTCTTCTCAGAGATAAAGATGCCACCATTCTAACCAGTCTTGCACTCTATATTTTTATAGTCTCTCTACATTTCTTTCATTAATAGAAATCATGTATTGTTGTATTTCTTTGTTTCTGGCAATTTTTATGTGTATTTCATTGTAATATCTTTGTTTTAATTTCATTCCGAAAATAATCTGGATCAGTAGCATTAGAGCAAATTGCTCTTAATTTTTTTTCAGTGCATGTCCCTGATGAGGTCTGAGTATAGCAAGTTGGGTCTCGAGCTTGTCTCTCTTGAATAAAATTTCTCTCACAGGCCCAAGAAACCCTCTATGGTGGAAAAAAAGAAAAATGGCAAAGTAGAATATTATATTAACATGTTTTTGAGCAAGTTCTCGTGCGACAGAGGGACGAAATGATGGAGAATTTTTCCCTCATCCTTCAACGCTTGTCAATAGCAACAAGTGAATTTTCATCAAGCGACCACTTTGGAGGAACCTCTCCCTTCAAGCTACAAGTCAATTTTTATATTACTATATTTGAAGGTCAGATAGATGCAAATGCCTTAGAAAAATGGTTAAATTTTCTATAAGGTTATTTCTCTATTCACAATTTTTCTGATAGGGAAAAGATCACCCCCGCACTCCTCAAGGCTCTCCCCCATGTCAAACATTTGTGGGAAAATTATTGGGAGCAAATTTCCATAGAGGAATATGGAATATATGGGGTCGATCCCACCTGGTATTTTTTTGTGGATGCGGTCAAGGAACAATACTACCATGTTGATAAATATGAAGACAGTACATGAGATGCACCACATTGAGGAAAGAGAAGAGTCAAACAGTGTCGTAGTTAAAAAATACTTTCCATAACTTGCGCACCGGGATGGTTATCAAAGACTCTGAGTGGCATTTGGTTCTGAAATATTATGGGGATCTACATAGGTAATCCAAACCGAAATGGATTTCCTAAACATCTCATCATTAGGAGCTGTCGATAGATATGTTGTCAAAATCAAGCAGAAATTTAAGCACTAGAACAAATGGGAGTTCGGATCTGTAAATCTGCAACAACCAAAGCATGGTAAGTACAACCCTAACCAAAAACCTCTAGACAACCATTCCAAGACATAGGAAAAGAATGGTAAGGGAAAGACGAAGAATGACACTGGGAAGTGGTGCGACTTCCACAAAATCCCTTGGAAAAACACAGATGAATTCGCTCGAAATAGTCATTGGTGGTCGAGTTCAAAGAGAAGGAGTCGAACCCTGATTCAAAATCTTATCCAGAAAATATTGAAAAACATAAATATCATCGATGAAAACCCCAGTGTTATTGTCACGACTGCAACAATTCAACCAGAAGAACCATTAGATCCTGAAGAGGGGGAGAACCTCTTCCATTCACATATTTGGTTGAATGGGAACCATTGCATTTTATTGTTGATAGTGATAGCCAGAAGAACCTCATCTCAGTTGAGGTTGTTAAATAGTTGGGGTTTTCGAAAAAACCACACCCACAACCATACAACATCGGGTGGCTTCATAAGGGACAAGATCTTTGTGTCAGCGAGTAGTGTCGCTTGTCCTATGGCATCCAACCCTTCAAGGATGAGGTAGTGTGCGATGTTTCCCCTCTTAATGTCTGTGGTGTTGTTTTGGGCCAACCATATATATGGAAACGTCATGTTGTTTATGTTTCTCAACCCCGTAGTGTAATTATTACTCTAGGGGGCATCTCTACAGGATATCTAGATTATTAAAGGGCCTCCTTCACCTCAATTATATATGAGAGAGTGAGAGGAGAAAAATTTCCATGATGAATGTGGTATAAATTGGACTAAGTTTATAAAATTCCATTGGCGTGTAAAATACTAAAACTTCCCGAGCGGTCACCCATCCAGTACTATTCAAGCCCGAGCACGCTTAAATGCGGAGTTCTAATGGGATCTGGTGCATTAACGCTATGTTGTAGGCATGTACATAAGACCATTACATGATGTTTGTAATTAACAAATGAAGATGACATTACATTCCATTCTCCACCAAAAGGGTGAGTCTCATGATTTATCAAAACCACGGGCTCAAAATGGTGATTTAGTGGAAAAGGTGGATGGCCACCGAGATCCATCTAGATCATTCCTCCCCCCTTAGGAATTAATGGTCCCCATTACGTCAAGTTCCCTTGGGATATGGGGAGATTTCTGCTAAATTTGAAGCTTGGTGTGTTGTTTGCCTTGTTGAAGAAGCTATCATGTTTAGCGTTTTGAAGGCTATCATGAACCTATTGTTGGAGAGGTTGAATTTGTTCAACCAATATAGTTGCATGATCTACCTAAGTGTGCAAGGACTCTATCAGTGAAGATGTAGCATGAAGAGTATGAAAGGTTATGTTATAACCTTGCTTGATTGGGCAGTGTGAAGTCACCCCCGTAGGTTCAACAAGAACATCTTGGTATTCTTCTACAATCTTGTCGATCTGCTTCTACTGGATAGAAAGGTCTTGGGTTAAGGCTGCAGTGGTTCCAATGTCCTTTTTTTCACCTTCTGATCAGATTGTGAAGAGGCTAAAATTTGCAATATGAGAGATTACTTGGTGTCATTGTTTTGGTGGGACAATAGTTGAAACTACCTCTAGTATCTTGTATAGTTGACCCCCTAGAGTAACAATGATGCTACGAGGTCGAGACTCATAAATAGCATGACACCCCCACATATATGGTTGGCCTAATAGAACATCACAGACTTGATGCCGTAGGACATGCAACATTGTTGGCTGACACGAAGATCTTGACCCTGGCGAAGCCACCCAATGTTGTATGGTTGCGGGTGTTGTGTTGTTGGAAAATCCAACTTCTTGACAACCTCTTATAAGATGATGTTCTTTTAGCTTCCGCTATCAACAATAAAATGCAGTGGGATCCCCTTCACCCACATATGTGAATGGAAGAGTTGCTCCCATTCCTTGGGATCCTCTTCTCATTGGATTGTTATAGTTGCGACAGTAGTAGTGGGTTCTGCATCAATGATCTTTCTACTTTTATCATTTTTTGAATCAGGGTCCAAGTCGGGGTTTGGATCTTTATATTTGAGCTTGGCCACCAATGACTGTATTGAGAAACATTCATCAGTGTTATACAAAGGATTGTCGTGGAACTCACACCACTTTCCGGTGTCTTTCTTATACTTCTCATTACCCTTATTTGTCTGCATATGGATCTAGCTCTCTTGAGGTTGGCCTTCCTTTCTATGTCCTTCATTATGTGAGTTAGAGTTTCCTTTTCCATGCTTCTCCCACTTACTTTGTTGCTTGAATTTCTACTCAATTTTGACTTCATATTAATAAGCAGCTCCCAATGAGGAGATTTCTAGAAAATCCATCTTTGTTTGAATGTACCTGTGTAGACCACTGCGATACTTCAAAACCAGGTTTCGCTCAGAGTCTTTGATACCCAGCTTTGAGCGCAAGGTATGAAATATGTTGGTGTACTCCAGCATTGTCTGATCTCTTTTTTGATGTAGAGTTGTCCATCTCATGTATTGGTCATCATAGTTTTCGATAGGGTAGAACTCCTCCTTTAAGGAATCTACAAAGGCTGCCCAAGTGGGTTCTCTCCCAAATAGTGTAGATTCATCTATGGTGTACCTCTCCCAGTAACCTTCCCACCAAGATCTGACATGGGGAAGGGATTTAAGGATCGCAAAGGTGATCTTTTAACTATCGAAATTTTTTTGGACAAAGTAATAACCTTCTAGTAGATTCAACCATTTTTCTAGAGCATTTGCATCTATCTAGCCTTCAAATAAGGAGATATCAAAATTGACTAGTAACTTGAAGGGTCTCGCACTTGCGAAATGGATTGTTGTCGAAGATGTCTCATTTGCCCCATCGGTAGTCTTCGAAGGATCCAAGGAAAGTTATCCATCATCTCGTTCCTCTATCACACGAGGGCTTCCTCGATCAATGTCTTGAAAGGATATCCTGCTTTGTCATCTCTCTTTTCTTCCTCCATGGGAGGTCGCTTGGGTTGGTGAGAGAAGTTGTCCTCAAGAAAAACTAGTTCAAGACCCAACTCTCTATACCATGACCTCATCGGGGACCTGCTCTAAGAAACGACAAGGAGCAGCCTGCTATGATACCATTGATATGGATTATTTTGAGAACGACATGAAGGTATAAATATAACCAAGATATAATAATGAAATACACAAAAACATAGAAGAGAACACAAAAATATAGTGACGCCCAACTTCTATTACTGAATAAGATAGAAAACCATTGTAGAACATAAACTGGAAAAATGGGGTAGTTTATCTCTAAAAAGAAAGAGATGTTGGATACACTTCATTCACAAAAAGCTTTACATCACACTCCATTGCATGCTTAAAGTGCCTCCTTCACCTCAATTATATATGAGAGAGTGAGAGGATAACAGTTCCCATGATGCATGTGGGATAAACTGGACTAAGTTTATAAAATTCCATAGGCATGTAAAATACTAGGACTTCCCGGGAAGTCACCCATCCCAATACTACTCTATCCTGAGTGCGCTTAACTGTGGAGTTCTAATGGGATATGATGCATTAATGCTAGGTTGTAGGTATGTACATAAGAGCATTACATGATGCCTGAAATTAAAAAATGAAGATGACATTACATTACATTCTCCACCAAAAGGGTGAGTCTCATGGTTTATCAAAACCACAGGCTCAAAATGGTGATTCAATGGAAAAGGTGGATGGCCACCGAGATCCATTTGGATCAATACCAAAGGTAGTTCCAACTACTGTTCCACCAAAATAATGTCGCAAGGTAATATCTCATACTATAAAATTCATCCTCTTCACGATATGTTCAAAGGATGCATAAAAGGCCACTACAACCACTGTAGCCTCAACACCTTTTATCCAGTAGAAGCATGTTGCAGAAGAGAAAGAAGATATTGTTTATTCACCTACGATGGTGCCTACACAATGCCCTGTCAAGCCCATAGACAACAAGTTGGTGGAACATATTCAACCCACACCAGCAATAGGTTCGTGATAGCCTTCCATAGACCAGGCAGTGCAACTTCTCCAACAAGGCATGCAACTCACCAAGATTCATATTCAGAAAATGCTTTCCCCTCTTCCTCAAGCACTCAACGCAATGGAGACCATTGCTTCCTAAGGGGGGAGGATTGATATAGGTGGATATTGGTGGCTACCCACCCGTTCCAAATTCCAACTGGCTCATCTTGACAGTCTTCAGTTCAGCATGTTTCTTTAGAATGGGGACATTTCTTTGTAATTGTGGGTTATGTAATTATAGGCCTATCCTGAAGCACTACACAACATCCAAGTGGATATTGGTGGTCGCCCACCTATTCCAATTGGCTTATTTTGGAATTTTTCATGCCGGTACATCTTTTTGTACTTCCATGGGTTGTTTTGGGGCTCTAAATAGTGTTTTTTTGGCTTGACACATTCAATTTGTAGACGAAGTCAAATTTTGATAGCATAATGCATATTTCTCGAAAATAACTTTACAATGGGCTATCATACACCTAAAACGAAGATCGTATACAAAAGTTACGACCCCAAGAAATTAATGTACTAACTTACCCCAACGAGGCACACATGACTTTTGGCGCTTCACTTCCTAGGGTTAGGTTTTTGGGTGTCTAGGGTTTCGGCATTCATGTTTATCATAAAAAGGCCTTCAGAGCCTCATTGTAATGATCTTCTTGTGAATGAGCGTAGTTGTCACATCTCTTCTCGGAGATAAAGCCACCACCATTTTAGTGAGTCTTGCACTCTGTATTTTTGCAATCTCTATACATTTCTTTCATTAACAAGAATCATGTGTTGTTGTATTTCTCTGTTTCTGAAAATTTTTATGTGTATTTCATTGTAATATATTTTCTTTTATTTTGTTCCAAAAATAATCTGGATCAACCCTGCCTCTTTGTTTCCCTCTCCCTCCCTTTCAGACTTTGTCTCTGCCCCTCCTCTTTGTATTTCTATCTCCCTCTCCCACACTCTAACACACTCACTCTCTACCTCCCCTCTTTGTCTTTATCTCTCTCCCTCCCACACCCTCGCACACACTTTCCATCCCCCTCTATGTCTTCCTCTCTCTCCCTCCCACTCTCTACCTCCCCTCTTTGTCTACCTATCTCTCCCTCCCACACTCTCTCACACACGCTTTATATCCCCCCTCTATGTCCCCCTATCTCTCCCTCCCACACTCGTTATCCCCCTCTATGTCTCCCTCTGTCTCCCTCTCTCTCTCTCTCTCTCTCTCTCTCTCTCCTCTATATATCCTTGTCACTCTCCCTCTCTACCCCCCATGTTTGTCTCCCTCTCTCTCTCTCTCTCACTCCTATACANCTTTGTCTCTACCCCTCCTCTTTGTCTTACTCTCTCCCTCTCCCTCTCCCACACTCTAACACACTCACTCTCTACCTGCCCTCTTTTTCAACCTCTTGCTCCCTCCCACACTCTAACACACTCACTCTCTACCTCCCCTCTTTGTCTTCCTCTCTCTCCCTCCCACAGTCCTGCACATACACTTTCTATCCCCCCTCTATGTCTTCATCTCTCTACCTCCCCTCTTTTTCTACCTCAATCTCCCTCCCACACTCTCGCACACACACTTTATATCCCCCCTCTATGTCTCCATCTCTCTCCCTCCCACAATCTCTATCCTCCCTCTATGTCTACCTATATCTCCCTCCCACACTCTAACACACTCACTCTCTACCTCCCATATTTGTCTACCTATCCCTCTCGTGCACACTCTAACATACTCACTCTCTACCTCCCCTCTTTTTCTTCCTCTCTCTCCCTCCCACACTCTCGCACACACACTTTCTATCCCCCCTCTATGTCTTCCTCTCTCTCCCTCCCACACTCTAATACACTCACTCTCTACCTCCCCTCTTTGTCTTCCTCTTTCTCCCTCCCACACTCTCGCACACTAGAAAGAGTGGTACATTGCAAGGCAAGGAATGGTAAAACAAGAAATTCCCTTGACCTAGTTCTGGCAAGGCATGTCAAGACCTAGACCTAGACCTAGACTTAGACCATGGAATATACCTTGCCTCGTCATGTCTCACACTCTTCCATCCACTCCCTCTCTATATCCTCCATATTCGACTCTCTCCCTCTCTCTCTCCCTCCTCCCTCCCTCTATTTCTCTCTCTCCTCCCTCCCCCTGCCCTCTCTTTCCCTCTTTCCCTCCAACAAAGCTATTGTGTTTCACTAGGTTACAATTCAATGATGAAAGCGCTAGTTGTACCTATTGTAAGCTCTCAGCAACAGAATGATGTTGGGTAGGGGGGTTAGGCCTTTTCCTGAGGGGACAAGGACCTAACATGGGATAGCACCTGGCATGCTCTCAATCCTGTGCGGACCCTCGACCCACCCCTCAAAGTCATCCATGTCAAAGTAGTTGACATGCTTACCCAAAATAAACTCAACCCATAATTTTCTCATAAAATATAAGGGCACCTCCCTATTATTGCACGGAAGTTTATCAAATACCGTATACCACCTATCCATCCAATTTTGACTATTCTGGGGATGGATGCACCAGTCAATAGAGAGGCATTTCTTCATCAATGGTAGTTCTTGTCCATTTATAGGATCCTTAAAAATAGTCAATATTTGTTTTTTTGAAATTCACAAGTATCTGACTTGGTTTCTATCCAAACCAATGCTATATTACTCATACTTTCTTGCTCTATAATCATAAATAAAGGTCAATTTCACTTAGTCACTTGTAATGGACTTCACAATGATATCCAAAGAAGTGGTCAAGGAGACTTTGTTAGGCTCTCTAGTGTCCCTTAATTGTTCCTCAAGGGTTCTTAACATGACCAACCCCTCATCAATTTGACAATTTACATTGGGTGGTTGTGGTGGGTTGGGGTTTTGCTCTCCTTGGTTTTCTTCTGAGCGGTTTACATTGTCTCATGGTTCCATTTTATTATATATGATGCAATTTATTAAGCCATCGCATGTAAATTAGGTTGGTTTTTTAATTATAATAGAAAACTACAAATTTCTATAATTTGGATTCTTGGGAGCAAAAGAATAAATTGGAAATGACTAAATTAAGAGAAAAATAAAAGAAATTAAACATACCTAGCTAAACTATGACACTTTGGTAAGATCCTCACCTTGTTGATCCTCTCTATCTCTCTATTTTCTCAATGAGAATAAAAACATGAGCTTGCAGCCCTTTAAAAAAGGTTTAGCAGAGGAACACACACACGTTCTTGCCACTAAACCTATGTGGCAAGTTGAATGGACGTTCGGGAACTTCCAAACCTATAGAGTTAGGAAACATACATGCATTCTTGTTGAACCCCTTGCCACTTTTTTGGCCACCAACTTTGTGCACTCACTCATAAATTTGAAATAATGAAGATAAAGGGGTGTGATTTTTCCTTAAACCCCTCCATGTATAGATCACCAAAGACATGGCACGCTAATTCTAAATGTTCTAATCCATTGCAATGGACATGTCTTCCTATATATTCCTACCACTAACATGAAAATATGTAAAACCTTCATAGGTGCACCTATCTTCCTACCACTTGCATGAAAATATGCAAAGCTTTCATAGGTTTTTAGGCATGAAAATATGCAAAGCATTCCTAAGTTTTTAGAATTAATATTTTGTTGTTATATATTTGTATTTCCCGTACACTCCTATTTTTTTCTCCCATAAACTCCTATTTTTACTCACGTGCACCTATCTTCCCACCATTGACATGAAAATATGCAAATCCCTATATTTACCATATAGTCCTCTCTCTTTTCATGTAATTTAAGCCTTCATAGTTTTTGTCTCTCTTCATGTAATTTAAGCCCTTCATATACTCTTCTCTCTCTTGATGTGGGACTTACAGATTTCACCTACACTCACGAATGATGTGAGTATAATGTGTTTGTTATAGATATATATTTCCCCATACACTCCAACCTCTCATCATGTGGGACTAGGAGATTTCACATGCACTCACGAATGATATGGGTATAATGTGTTTGTTATAAATATATATTTCCCCATACACTCCTACCTCTCACCATGTGGGACTAGGAGATTTTACATGTAGTCACGAATGATATGGGTGTCACATTGAGCATTTTCATGAATGTTGGTCTTTAACAACAATGAACTTACAACGTTACCTCATTTAAGAAATATTGTCCTCAACATGCTTGGTGTGGTAGAGACTTTAAGAAATATTGTCCTCAACATGCATGGTATGGTAGAGACATGGAAGACTTTATGTTAGGTTGAAACTTGAATCGGGGTCAATTTTAAGCTGATTTGGAATTTTGGTCGATTAAAACTGAAAATTTTAATTGAATGATTTGATAGGGTACTCTAATGATTTGATATTAATGGAAGGTTTAAATCTACAACCATGTGAGGTAGGGTAAGTTTACAGCATTAAAACACTGAACCATTGTTTTGTCACTATCAAGTCAGTGGCGTCTCCACCATTGAATAAACTTCCCTGACGATGAGACGAACATAGATGGAAAAACAAAACCCTACTGATTCGATTCCAAGATTCCTGCTACTTCTGAGTAAAATATCGCATAAATATGAGTCTTCTTAGTCATTGTTGGAATTTGAAAGCAATCTATCCATAAAAATGAATATGGAATACTCGTTTACATTAATTAATTATCTCGTAACTACAATTTGCCCGTCAAATTCGATCGCTGGTCCCAGTTTAACGCATGGCAAGCGAAACAAAAATATGACAGGCAAACTGATCGAAACAAACCGGACAACTACAAGCTTTGAAAAATCTTGGAAATTGCGGAAAGAAGAAGCGTCTATTTCTTTGACTGAATGCTATAACCCAAGACCAGGTATTTGCATTGCATTGCATTGCAGTTCCAAGGAACCATGGCGAAGCAGAATTTTTACAAGATATCGTTCTGCATTCTCCTATGCTCTTTGATTTGGTCGATTATTCTGTTGCCGGCCTTCTTTACAGAATTTGCGGGGACACATCCATTTAGAAATGCTTTACAGACAACTCACCGGCAACAATTCAGTCTCCAAATCACTGAAGACACGTTGACGGAGGTTATCAACAGGCCGTTGGCGGATACTGATCGGACCGTATTGCTTTCGGCATTGCAGCAATTGGGATCTGGATCGAATGAATTCAATGGTATTAACCCTGAAAAACTGTTGGCAGAAGACTGCAAGGGTAGGTATGTTTACATGTACAATCTGCCCTCAAAATTCAACGACCTTCTTTTGAGAGAATGCCAGAATTTGAGCGTGTGGACGAATATGTGTCCGCATATTGCCAACTCAGGGCTCGGGCAGCCATTATTACTGTGGGGGAAGCTGAGCGGCCTTGAGGCTGCAGGATCACATCATGAGCATTCCTGGTTTGCTACCAATCAATTTACTGCGGAGGAGATTTTTCACGAGAGGATGAAGCGCTACCGATGCCTCACTCCACATCCTTCTAAAGCAACGGCGTTTTACATTCCTTTCTACGCGGGCTTCGACATGTCCAGGCATGTCAGGGATTTCAATTTGACAGCAAGGGACCATGCCGGGATCGAACTCGCGGAGTTTCTGAGGAGTAAACCACAGTGGAAGAAAAGGCACGGCAGAGATCATTTCATGGTGTTGGGACGGATAGCTTGGGATTTCGTGAGAGAGAAGGATAGCCCTAGCGCGTGGGGYAATAAGCTTTTGCTTCTCCCGGAGGTGAAAAACATGTCGAGTCTTTTAATCGAAGCCCACCCGTGGCACAAGAACCAGCACGGGATCCCCTATCCTTCCTATTTCCATCCCTGGAAGCGGTCAGAGATACAGCGGTGGCAGAARMGAATGAGATCGAAGAAGAGACGAATCCTCTTCTCCTTCGCAGGCGCCCCTCGGCCCGGACTCGATAAGGCGTCAATCAGASGCCACATCTTCAAGCAATGCTCATTGTCTCCKCGTTGTAGAACGCTGAGTTGCCAACAAGGTCCAAGCATCTGCCACGAGCCTGCGGAAGTGATGAGACTCTTCACCAAGTCCATCTTCTGCCTGCAACCCCAAGGGGATTCCTTCACACGGCGTTCTATTTTCGACTCCATGCTCGCAGGCTGCATCCCAGTTTTCTTCGCGGAGCATTCGGCTTACACGCAGTACAAATGGCATTTACCCCAAAATCGAAGCTCGTATTCGGTTTATATTCCAGAAGAAAGCGTGCAGGCTGGCAATCTGAGCATAGAGCAGCATCTACAGTCCTTGAGTGCCGATCAAGTAGAGAGCATGCGAAGGGAAGTAATTGGGTTGATTCCTTCCCTTACATACGCAGATCCTCGCCACTCCAATGTAGAATTCCCAGA
This sequence comes from Picea engelmannii, assembly GCA_009831015.1. Lineage (NCBI taxonomy): Eukaryota > Viridiplantae > Streptophyta > Pinopsida > Pinales > Pinaceae > Picea > Picea engelmannii. Next base: position 185,375 of record ML800377.1, on the reverse strand, counting down.
TGCGTTCGACCTGGCACTAGACGGCCTCATTCATAAAATCGCACAGGAAGAAGATAATGATAAATCCGATCAAAAATCCGTTAGAACCAGAGGCCGCAGGTGGAGTAATGTGCGCGGAAAGAGTAGCCGTGTGACAAGTTAGATGTCCATCTGTCTGAGAGATTTAAAGCGGCCACGCCATTATCGTTTCAAGATTTGAACTTCAAGCTTCAACGTCGAAATAAGTTAACTGCTTTGCCATGTGGAGTCCCAATCTCTCAATTCAACGTCAAAATAAGTTAATAAAGTGCTTTGGGATGTCCGACTCCCACGTTTTATTTAAAGTGATTAAATAAAAGAATCGACTGCGTGTTGAGATAATCGAGTTACACGTCAGCACGGTGGAAAACTTTCTTTGTAGAAGAGTCATAAGTGGTAACTCACTCATGTAAAGAGGCCACAGAGATTAAGGATCGGTGTACGTACCTGGAAAGTTTTTCATGCACATTCCAAATAAGGTGGTGTTTTAATTTTTCTAGGAAATTAATTTGGATTCGTATGAAATGGTAATTTTTTTTTTTGTTATTTAAATTGTATTTTTAAATATATAAATAGATTTAATGGGTTGAAAAATCAAAGATATTTGGATTATATAGATTTATTTTGAAAATCTAACAATTACTTATCAAATTTCACTTAAAATTAAACAAAAAAAATCTTAAAAATGACAAAAAAAAAACAAAAACATAAAAAAGCTTTAAATTATATGATACATTGTTAGAAAAGCTTTAAATAATATGATACATTATTTGTTACAGAAAAAAAAACTCTAAAATTGACAAAATAATAATAATAATAATAATAATAATAATAAATAGAAAAGCTTTAAATAATGTGATATATTGTTTGTTACACATAAAGTAAAAAAAAAATTAAAGAAATATTATAATTTATAGTTTAAAACCTTATGTTTGGTAAAGGTTGTATATGAGGTTTTTTTAATAAATCACCCATCACTTATTTTATAATGTTATAAATTGGATAAATTTTATTTTTAATAATATTATTAATGAATATTTAGAATCATGATAAGTTTTGTCATTCTTAGAAAAATTAGTTTAAATATGTTACTATTTGAATCTTGTTTTAGTCATATTTTTCTAATTAGTTTTATTTAAAATTTGACAAAAATTCCAAACAATTGTTGGAATGTAGATGTTAGTTATTGAGATTGTACAATGGAGTTCTAATAGAATATTTTCAAGGTGTTGAATCCACTTATACATTCAAAAATACAATTTTAACAATGAAAAATTGTAATTTCACCAAAACTTACATAATTCTAGAGATGATTACTGAAAAAATGTTTAGAATTCTTCATGAAAAAAAGGTTGTACAAAAAATCCTAATCTTGAATTATTTTCAAAACCTGATTTATAATAATGATGTTTACTACTATATAAAACCAATAAAAAAAGTATTCTACAGAAGTTAAAATCTACAAGGCCCAGATTAAGGCTAAATGTTACTAAAAAGTACATGATCTCATTAGAGATAGCCTTAGTGATGATTGTAGAGGTTGAAAAGTTTTTTTGGTCTTGGAGTGAGACCTAGTTCTAATTAGTTGGTCTTAGAGTGAGACCTAGTTCTGATTAGTTGCTCGTCTTCCTTTGACATAAGGAAATAGGGTAACTACTCAAGACCCTCCCAAAAACATTTGGCACCGTTGAAAATCTACCCCCTTGCAAACCACCAACCAATTATTTTAGATATTGTAGTTTTCCTTAAATAACAATAATTAGACATCCACATATCTTAACAAATAATAATTATCCTTATTACTAATTAACAACTAAAATATCAGATATTTTACTATTTAAAAACAAATTGTTTTCCTTTAATAATATTATTTGAATATTAACCAATAATAATTATCCTTGTTACTGATTAACAACTAAAATATCATATATTTTAATGTTTAAAAACAACTATTTTCTTTTAATAATATCATTTTGAATAAAAACTCCAAACATTAAAAACTCATAATTTAAATGATATATCACAATTCAATAATGTATTACACTATACAATATTTATAAAATATGTATTACAATGTATAATTTTTATATCACAATTCAATAAGGTATTACAATATATAATATTTATAAAATATGTTTTTAAGTACAGAAATAAAATTCTAATGAATCACAAGTAATTACTTACCATCTTAAGGTTTTATAGATCAATTAGGTCTTAGCGGACGTTTATCATCATTATCATCATCAATATATAATTTTTATATAGATATTAACTATAATCAACCCCCAAAAAAATGCTCCAATAAACTCTCATCACCAATTGCACGTCCAACTTCTTAGTAAATAAAAAGTAATTGGATTATATTATTCTAATAGAAAATTTAAAAAATTGCAAGTATGGATGAACCTTGTAGAGTACGAAGATGCCATGAATCATTCAATTATTCATATTTGTAATTTAAATTACAACCTATGATTAGCTTGGTCAATGAACTATGTTTTTTCACAATTTCTAAAGAGACCCTTTAGTTATTTACGGTTGTGCAAAAGATCAAAGGATAATAAATAAGGGCAACTTCATATTTTTATTTTATTTGATTTGATTATTAATTGGTTTGGTTTGATATTAGTAATATGTTTGAATTTATTTTTATTTAATTAATTAATTTGAAATTGAAAATAAGTTTTAGATGAATAAAAAAAATTAATTAAAATAAGCTATAAATAAATAAACATGTAAATAAATTATTTATGTAATAAAAAATTAAAAGATAAAAAAAAAATTATAAAAAGATGGTTCACCATAATTTTAAAATGATAGTTTGTCTTGTGTAACAACAGCAAGCTAGCTCGAACAAGGAAACACAGCAATGCTTCCAAATAAACACAAATAGTGAAGAAAATGTTTCATAAATAGCGATGAATTAACGACGCCCTCGAAGCATCCTTGAAGCAAACCCTAAATCGTAATCAATGTTTAAATCGGCACAGAATGCACTTTGTCAAAAAGATAAGTAACAGTAGTAATGACATTATCCTTAGGTGGTATTGGGGTGATTGATTGTTAAGTGGAATTAAGGTTATAACAACCAATGTTACCTACAACAAATCATTGCAAATTGGATAGAGATGAAAAACTTTTTTGCAGGAAGGAATGGCTTGCATGATTGCCACGTGTTTCATTGTATACACATGAGATTGTATTTGTATGTAATCATTTAGCTCCCTTACCATACACTTATTTAAAAAATAACATTTTTAGTTAATTCAAAATGTAAATCTATTTAGTTATAGATAATTCAAGTAATATTTTAAAACTTTTTTAAATTAAATATTTTTAATGTAATTCAATATAACACATTTTTCTAAATATTTTTCTTAAAACTAACCCATCTTTTTTTCTTCAAACATTATTTTTGGTTTAAAACTAATGATCAAAGATCGAAAAAATACATAATCTAAAAAATACATAACCATGGATGAAAAATACATGACCATGGATTAAATTTCCTTGCTTTTAGTAACCTTCCATCGTAAGAAGGCAAAAATGTAAATGTTCCGACCAGATATCAAATTAAAAAAATAGCTCGACTAAATTATTGTAGCTTTCTTAAAGAAAATTCTAAAAATGCAACAATATGTAGGGTTGCCAATATTTCTTGAGCACATGCAACTTATTACCACTATATTTCGCCGACTGCATGAGATGAGTAGCATCCAGCAAATTCAAGCAAAAATTCTTATGGGATTGGGATTGGGATTGGGATTGTAGGGCAGCTTTGAACAATCCCGATACGTGACTTCCAAATAGGATGATGGTTATATTATGTCATTGATTATTTGTTATTTAATTGTTGTTTTTGAGTTAACCCTCAAATTTTAGCAAACACGCCCGTTTGAGCATGGACGGCATGTGGGGAAGACAAAGGTTGATTTCCCCACAGCATGGTCAATCTTTTTGGTTAAATGCAATTCTGTCATAGCCTTAAATCTAAAATTTCTACCTTTCTACTTCCACTTCCAACACCTTAAATTTTGATGAAAATGACATTTCTACTTCCACTTCCAACATCTTAAATTTTGAGTCATATGGCATGATGCACCAAAATCAAGTATCTAGCTCTTTGAAGATGCATATAAATCTTGAGGAGATAAAGGTTTGGGAACTGAAATTTTGTTTTGTTGCATGGCTTTACTCAAAGCTTCTAGTTTAACTAGCTTTTGGATTTGGCATGCCCAAATATGCCATAAAAAATGTAGTTTTCACTTGACTTCTTGGAGGAAGACTCACTGGTCTTGGAAGATGGAGAAAAAGATTTTGTTTTCTGCTAAACTTTTTGGAGGAAGACTCACTGGACTTGGAAGATGGAGAAAAAGATTTTGTTTACCGTTTTCTGTTGAAGCTTGGAGGGAGACTGAGATGGAGAAAAAAAAAATAGTTTTTTGTTTTCTGTTGAGGCTTGGAGGGAGACTGGCCAATCTAGAGCCAGAAAAAACATCTAATTGCATAATATTAGATTTTTTCCTACTAAGACCCTCACAGAAAAACATTTTAAACCCATCTTCTAGTGCATCCATAATAGAATAAAATACCTGAAAAATGACCATTTATCTTGGAAAAGAAATTTCACCTCTCATCTGATTGGGTTTTTCCATGACATTTTAGTTGTGCCACTGGTAATTTGATGAGTGCTTGAGTGCCTAACAGCTTAGTTTCCTTATCATCCCTCACATGATGACCATGGTGGAAGAGGAAGGCTCACCAAATAAGATACAATCAACACTTGTATCTTGGGAGAAAATACTACGTCCAATATTCTTCTTGTTGTTGTTTATTAATTGTATGATAAATAAAAAACACTTTACCAAAAACCTATAATAAAGGTGTAATATTTGAAACCTGGTCAAGTAGGATTTGCAGAAATTGCTCTGATGCCATGAAGATATTTAAAAGAATACACCATGAAGAAAAACTATTACAAAAAACCAAAAAGATTATACAAGAGAGAATGCATAATGATTTATTAGATCTACTCATGTGTAAAATACAAGAGAATCTCTCCTAAATATAACAATATATAACCATGGAAGAAGTCCAACTTTTAGTAAAGGGTAGTTGTCACAATTAACCAAATGAAAATGCCTATATAAACTATATAGTTGGCTATATTAAAAAAGAATACATTAAAAAAGAATAATGCATTGGAAAATAACACTAATATAAAGAGTGATAAATGTATTTCTACAACTAGTCTAACTCATTCTATAATTGAAGTTATAAATGAAGTGAGTACAACCTTTGAATTTGAATTTTTATATTTGGTAAGATAACGTTTATAAGTCACTTAAGCAATGATTTTCTCATTGTTATAAAACTTACAATAAATAATAAATAGGTATATGTGCATAAATAAGATAATGGTGTTTTCATTATTATTTTCATTAGGAAAGAGCTCTAAACATAAGATGGTGTGATCTTAAAGTTCCAAGTAAACTCATTCGTTGTCCATGACAATTGCAACATATATTGCTTCTACAGTTAGATGGTTGAGCATAAACTCAATTGGTAAACATGATGGTTGCAAGATATATCGCTGATAGAGGAGTAGTCCTTGAAAGTGACGACATAAAGATGTCATGAGGCCAAGTTGAAAAGACAAATTCATAAGAAGTTTTTGCAAATACAAATATATGTTGCGTCCAAGAGATAATTTGAATTATGTTAAAAACGTTAAATGTAGATATTAAATATGTTTTTGAAAGAAATATGTAATGCCAAGGGAGTAAACTATTATGTTTATGTTTAGATTGATAATAATGAAGTTGATAAGAAAGTTGTTTCTGCAAGAAAAATATTGTGTGCTTAGGTTTTGGAAAGCTATCATAACGAAAAATATTGTGTGCTTAGGTTTTGGAAAGCTATCATAACTATCAGACATTGAAGATCGGAATGTTGTATAATGGAAAGGGCAGTAAACTATTATGTTGAGATCGATAATATTCAAGATGACAAGAGAGTTTTTTGCTCCATAAAAACCTATTGTGTTTAGATTTTGAAAGGCTATCATTATTATGAAACATTGAAGATCGGAATGTAGTGTGATGGAAAGGGAGTAAACCATCATGTTTAAATTGATAATATTAGCACAGCCACATAATTGTGGCTGATCAACGTCGAAAGGCTGATAAGATGAAAAAAAAATTTAAAAGAATATATTTAATTTTATTATTGATTAACAAATAAACGGTTAAGCTTCATTTATCTAATGTTAATATTTTAATTTTTGTTAACCACTTATGTGGCAATTAGTCAGCGATCAAAATAATTTTTAAATATGATTAGGTAAATGTAAAAAAGTAAACACATAAACTGATGTCTTTATAATAGCTAGGAAGTTAATGATTGAAATCTCAGCCATTTATTTTGTGTGACTACTAAGAATATTCCAGCCATATTTAATCCTGTCTATAGAAAACTTATTAAGCACTAAACCCCTATTAAATCTGCCCATTATCAATTCAGCTTAATTAAGTTGACAAGAGAGTTTTTGCTGCATAACGGAATATTTTGGACATGGATTTTGAAACTCAAAACAGTAACCCACTCGCTCTAGCTTTATAATCTAACTTGATTTGCATGGTGAACAAAAATCATTTCATGGTTAGAATCATCAAACAAAGATTTCTGCACAATTGTCATAATGAAATTCTGCAACACGTTGAGGTTTTACAGTTGTGATTTATTGCTTCAAACGATTGATGCTACATTTAACTTGAATTAATTTTCTTGTGGAAAAGTCAGAAATCTTAGGCAGATTTGTCAATTTTTCAATGATTTGGAGTGATAGACGACCTCTACCAGATCTATTTTCGTGGAAAGAATCCAACTTTCAGTGAATTGGTAAGAGAATAGTGAGCAGAAGAAGTGTTTGTGTATAGGCAAGAGGTCATCCTCCTTCTGCCTGGCCTAATGCATATGCTTGATATTCATCTCCCATCCAACTCTGGGCGTATAAAATCCTGGCCTTACTTAGAGCGTCTTGTATTTCCCAGTGCATGAAGTTGGCCCTGTCAGCTTTCTCCAGATATTCGCATGCCGCCCTATAATGCCCCAGCCCGAGCAGAGCGCAGCCTTTCCTGTAGAGCGTCTTGAGATGGCCGGGATCGATCCGAAGGGCGTCGTTGGAATCTTCCAACGCCCTCTTGAATTCCGTCATCTGCAGCCACGCCTCCGCCCTGTTGGAATACGCGTGCAGAAGGCCGGTATTGATATTAATATTGTTATTCAACGGCCCCTCCTTGAGCTGACACAGAGCGGCGTCAATGCAGTTCGTATAATGCTCGGCCGCAGCAACCCAGTTTTGTTCTCGTAAGAACCTGTTGCCCCTCTTCCTAACTTTCTTTATGTTCACATGCGTCAGGCTCTCCATCCATCTTTCCTCCTCAGTGATGAGCGTCTCAACAGTAGCAGGGTTTTCCACCAGGATGACGAGGCCGCCGTCGGAGGCACGTTTAAAAAAGGGCTCCTTCACGGCCACCTTGGCACCCCTGGGGTAAAGCTTCTTGATGTCCGACTGGGAGGGAGCCTCATTGTAAATTGCCAGCCTGACAGCAAGGCCATTATCGTCCTCAAGCAAGGTTAAGATCCCGTTCATCCTGAAAGCCTCCGTGCACAGTGTTCCATACAACACCCGGCCGCGGTGGACTTCCTCAACCTGGAGCTCGGTGAAGGAAATGGGGTTCAGCCTTTCCAATGGAACCGAAGAAGCTGCGCCGCCGGCGGGGTCTGGGATGTACAAATGTAATGCGCCTCCTGTGGCAAACCCCAGAAGACGGTAGAAATCGTGGAGTTGGAGGAGGGCTCGCTTGTCGAATCTCTCGGTGGCTAATCTCACAAGCGAGACCATCATCAGGCCATTCAGTTTCTCCATTCTTCTCTTCTTCTTCGGCTCTCTGTGCTGCTCAGAACTATCAAAGTGCACCTTAGCCACCGCCGCCTTGCATGATAGGTTTCTTCTTAAGAAACGCCCATACGCACTTGGAAAACGAAAGGTTGGAATTCGAAAATGAAAGGTTTTGCCGTTAGATTATACAAGGGAGTGGGCTTCTAATTTTTCTTTTACTTCAGGTGAGTCTTGTGACAGGGTTAAATTAATCATTTGATTGCTTACGTTTCCTTGTAACAATGATTGGAATTTTATTTAGTTTGTGGTAATCCGTTTGACAAATCAATTCGCACATTAATTCTTAAAATAATTGTCGACTGTTCATAGTTAGTTTGGGTGGTGGGATGGACGGTTTGTTCATAAATAATTGTTGACTGTTCATAGTTAGTTAGTTTGGGTGGTGGGATGGACGGTTTGTTCATAAGTGATATGTTGGCCAGTTGCAAAAAGGTTAGAAGGATAGGTGCTCCTTGATTGGTACCCCAGTTAGCAATGATATGTTGTTCATAAGTGATATGTTGGCCAGTTGCAATAAGGTGATATGTTGGCTAGTTGCAATAAGGTTAGAAGGATGGGATCCCAGTTAGCAAGTTAGCAATGATATGTTGTTGCAATAAGATAAGGATAGGTGCTCCTTGAGTGGGACCCCAGCTAGCAATGATATGTTGTTTATAAGTGATAAGGACCAATAAGGTTTGAAAGATAGGTGCTCTTTCAGTGAAATCTCAGTTAACCAGCAATAAGGTTAGAAGAATAGGTGTTCCTTGAATGGAACCCTTAATACTAACCTAGTAGCATTAAGTTAAATTTGGATTTGAATTTAAACCTGGCCAATTAATCCCTTAGAATTACCAATTTTTCTAAATATTTAGAAAAGAAAATAAAGTTTTGGTTGTCTTCTTTCCATAAATGTAGAATTGTTTGTGTTATCATTAAAGTTGATTTGATTCTATGTAGAATTGTTTGTGTTATCATTGAGTTAAGGAGTTTGTTTGTGGTTTTTTTTTATTATCCCTGAGTAGGTATATAGAGATCGGTTGTTCGTCAAAAAAAATTAATGTCTAAAGTTTCTATAATGTTTAACAAAATTTTTATATTAAATGCAATTATTGAAAAATCAAAAATATTTCTAAAATTTTAAAAATTTTTATTTTTTATTTTTTATTGGTGAAAATTATTCATTTGATTAATTTTTATTTAGAAAAACAAATTTAATAAAAAATATTAAAAATTTCAACAAATTTAATAAAAAATATTAAAAATTTCAAAAAACTTATATAATTACAAATAGATAATTGTAATTTAGGAAAACAAATTTAATAAAAAATATTTAAAAATTCAAAAAACTTATATAATTACAAGTAGGTACTTGTTTAATTACAAGTAGGTACTTGTTTAATTACAAGTACTTATTTGGTTAAGAACATGTGTTTCCTCCTAAGAAGTCACATGTTCAAATCCAAAGGGGTAAAGAGGTCACATATTCAAATCCAGAGGGATAGGGTAGGGTATGTATACCTCCTAGACTATACCAATAAAATGAAACTTTACTGGTAAAATGTTTAATGTTTGTGTGTTTGTGGAAGAAGAAAATTGTATACTACTATAGGTGTTTGTTGTTTGATGAAAAGTTGTACCTTTGATTTATGAAGGTCTCATTGATTGTCTCTATATCGAATTTGTCATTGATTGTCTCTATATTGAATTTGTGGCAGTTATTGATTTTCTTATTCTTTGTTTTTTATTTTTACGCTGACCTATTGACAATGGGCAGATTTAATAGGGGTTTAGTGCTTAATAAGTTTTCTATGGACAGGATTAAATATGGCTGGAATATTCTTAGTAGTCACACAAAATAAATGGCTGTGATTTCAATCATTGACTTCCTAGCTATTATAAAGACATCATTTTATGTGTTTACTTTTTTACATTTACCTAATCATATTTAAAAATTACTTTGATAGCTAATTGATTGCCACTTAAGTGATTAACAAAAATTAAAATATTAACACTAGATAAATGAAGCCCAACAGTTTATTTGTTAATAGATAATAAAATTTAATATATTCTTTTAAAGATTCATTTCATCTTCTCAGCTTTTTGGGGTTCACCAACAGCTATTTTGCTGCTGTGCTAGTATTCTTAAATTCAAATTATTGAATGTTTTTATGTTTTCTACTCGGTGATTCGGTGATTCGGGAGATGAAGATGACGACATTGTTATTGATTTTCTTATTCTTTGTTTTTTAGTTTATTCTTAAATTCAAATTATTGGGTGTTTTTATGTTTTCTACTGGGTGATTCGGGAGATGAAGATGAAACATTGGGGATGATTATTGATTTTCTTATTCTTCGTTTTTTTTTTTTATTCTTAAATTCAAGCTTGATTATTGGGTGTTTTTTAGTTTTCTAGTTGGTGATTCGGGAGACGAAGATGTAGACATTGGGGAGAATGACCTGCCTGCTTCAAATTTTCCAAATTTTCCTCCTGTAGAGAATGAGAAGGATGCAGCAAATGCAGCAGTTCATGAAGCTTTAGCAGTAATTCTGGGTCTTCCACTAGTGGTATGGTCCCTATTTTTCCCGTGTAATACTTTTCCTTCCAGTCTTTATTCAACTCGTTTTATCTTAGATTTGATTTTACTGGTTTCTTTTCTTTGTTGGAAGATTATGATTTTTCTTTGTTGGAAGATTCTGATTCAGCAGGTTCTTCAGGCAGTGAATCTGATGAAGATTCTGATTTTTTTTCTTTGTTGGAAGATTCTGATTCAGCAGGTTCTTCAGGCAGTGAATCTGATGAAGATACTGATTTTTTTTTGTTGGAAGATTCTGATTCAGCATGTTCTTCAGGCAGTGAATCTGATGCAGACAAGGCACCCTCTCCACAAGGTAGGATTAAACGAGCTTTGAAATATAAGTTACTTATGAATTTAATGTACCTCTTGTCCTGTATGACAAATTGATATCTGCTTGTTGGTTTTCCGTATGCATGTTGAAAAGTTTATAAATTACTGCAAAAACCTTAAAATGTTTGTCTGCATTGTTTACCAACAACACCGCAGGAGCAAATGTGCTTAGTTGTTGTCTACCATCAGAGAACCAGCCCAAGTCTGGAAACAAATTGTGCAAAAAGTGCGTTCTCATCATTAGGTTCTTACCATACTTCTGTGCTTTATTTTTGTCATGATATCGAAGATATTTCCCAGCTGCATTTTTATGTTGTTTTTATTGAGTTCGAGTATTAACTTTTCAGGGGTTGTGAGTGAATTAGATGAAGAGAATTATAATTCAAAGCCTACTCCTGCTAATGTTGCAGATCCATGTCAAGCAGGTACGGTTCAACATGTGTTCACAAAAATGGTATCAGATGGTGGGTTTTAACATTTCATGTCTCGGTGGCCTTACATTTGCATTATGGTCGTTTGTTATGTTCACAAAAATGGTATCAGATGGTGGGTTTTAACATTTCATGTCTCGGTGGCCTTACATTTGTATTATGGTCGTTTGTTAGGGGAGAGTGCTCCATCTGAGAGACGGGTCTCCCCAGACAAACTTTATCGTGCTGCCTTGTTAAGGAATTGTTTTGTTGATACAATTTTGAAAGCCCAAGAGAAGACCCTTAGCCGGGTAGCTTAGGAGATGCTCTTGGGAAATTGTGCTTTGATTGATCTTTTGAAAAAAAAAAGAAAAAAATCCATTATGTGGTTGTGCAATTATACAGGTTGAGTTATTCTGGGGAAATTATTTTCTATCTGGCTAATAGAAATTCTTGATTTGGCATTTATGCCTTGTATGTATCAGGGTGACAGGGGAGATCCAGAGAAGTTGCGGCCTTAATGAGAGGAATTAGAAAGACGTCAAAGAGAAGGTTGAAATTTAGAATTTATTATAAGATTTGATTGATGTTTTGGTCTGGTGTTGATTTTTGCATTGATTGATTTCCATCAGACAAAGCAAGGCTTCAAGCAGAGGCAAAAGCTGCAGAATTTGCTCGTATGCAAGCTGAAGCAGAAGCTAAACGGAAGTTGGAGATTGAGCGTGAAGCTGCACGCTTGGCATTACAGCAGGTTTTGAGTCCTCTTTTCCGTTTTATTTATTCTCTCTTCTTGTTATCACAATTTTTTCCTTCCAAGCTTCAGGTAGCAAGAGCCCAACAAACAAGAAGTTAGTATTGATGAGTTTATTACCCTTGCATTATAAATACACCACAGATGGAGAAAACTGTTGAGATCGATGAGAACACTCAAGTCCTCAAGGACCTGGATATGCTGAGATCTTCTCAACCTGATCACATCCCCAGTTCAGGGGATAAGACAAGTCATGTTCATTCTCAAGATGGATTGGCACCCTTTCCATTACAAGGTAGACATCCTTTGGAGCAACTTGGTTTGTTTATGAAAATGCAAGATGAAGAGGAGAAAGAGGCTACTGCTGATTGAATAGCTTCTAGAAATGGCAATGCAGAGGAAGGCGAAATAGATTATTGTAGTAGGTTGTATATTATTTTATTGCTTTATTCTTTGGTGAGAGGATGAAGTGATTTGGACCTGACGTTTCTTCTTGTTCTCAGGCTCTAAAGTATTGTGAAAGAGTTGGCAGTGGATACAGAGAGTGTGATAGAGTGTTTGGGTGTGAGGCCTAAATTCTGTTTCGTTAACAGGATTACCTCTTCTGCTGGATTGGGGATGTAAGAGAAATGGACGTACCACTCTTGCCTTATATTTCTTGGGCTTTAGAAGGTAATTTAACTGGAGCCACTCATGGTAGCATGGAAATTTTGTTTATATGCGATAGTGAAGAGAAAAAAATTCACATCCTGGGGCAAATTGATACAGTTGTCTGCTATTTACCCATCAATTTTGCATTTGTACCTATTTTTAGTGCTAGTTAGAATATCCAATGTTTTTAAAAACCTACATTAAAGATATTTAAACTAAAACGCAAAAATCACCATATAGTCAGATTCTCTAGACGACTAAATGCGTAAACTTTTAATTTTATCATTGTATATAATGTTTTTAAGAGAAACTGAATGACCAGCAGGAAATATGCTTAAAAAAGAATACATGTTTTAATGAAATAATAATAATAATCTATTTTTAAAGTCATCGCAGTTGATTTGTCGAACAATTTCACAAATATGGTTCTACACTTAACATAGACGTATGTAAGGCCCATAAATGATTTGCTCTAAATGATATTCCAGACCAATGTTGAAAAAATGGGGCTCAGAAGAACAAAACAAAAATCAGGAAAACTCAGAACAGCTCAGCAAAAAATCAGTATACAGGGAGAATAGATTGGAGAAAATAGAACAAAAAATTCCACGGCAAGAATAAATCAGGAAAAACTGGAGAACTCCCAATTTATCAGAGATTTGTTCCATTGTTTCAGACCCACTAAAGACAGGACAGGAAGCCTTTACAATTAGCAGGTCATATTGTTGCAACAAGGTTTCGTCTTTCAAGCTGTTCATTTCACTGTCAATGCAACGAAGAAAGGCCCATAAATGATTTGCTATAAATGGAATCAAATGCCGAGAGTGAACCTAGAGGTAAATTCAAACCTGTCTTCCATCCATGAACACTATAAAGATATCCAAGACAGGTGTCATATTCTGGAGGAGGCGTAGGTCCATTCCAGGACAGTGTGTTCCCCAGCTGTTCTCCTTAACATTTCATGTTGTTGTAACATATATATTCAGGTCTGTTGGCAGCATATAGTCAGGTCTGTAACTACTGCTAGATCAATCGGATCAATGATGAATGCAACTGAATTCTTCCATGGAACTAGAACGTTTTAGTTTTTCTCCTTTCTTTTCATTTGGTGGAAGCTTCCCACTTGGATGTTGACCAGGTGTTTCTTCATTTTTTTCCAAACGCTCAACTGTTGAGATGCCAGGAAACCATTTCTTTACCTTAATTAGAATGTATCACTGGCCGCCACCTTTATGATGTTGATCAGGGGGTGTATTAAATTTCAGCATTGGTCTTTGGGCTTAAGAGGATCGTGTTTAAAGCCACATTAATAAAGAAAATAATCTTCACATTATTTTTGGAAAAAAAAAAAAAATATATGATATTTTTATTAACATTTAATAGATAAATATTTGTATATTTATAATACGTGCCCAAAACTCACATACTTACTACTTACATTTAGATTAAAGTACTTAAGATACTGCAATTTGATTTTTGCAGTATTTTTAGATATGTTAAATTTTCATTTATACTTAACATACTGCAATTTGATTTTTGCAGTATTTTTTTTAGATATATTAAATTTTCATTTTGTTTAAATTAAAAATGGTAGCAAAGAAAAATATAAATACACAAATTATAATGTAATGAATTTGATTATTCAGTAATTTTAGATATATTAAATTTTATTTTGTTTAAAATAAAAATGGTAATAAAGAAAAATATAAATACACAAATTAATAATGTAATGAGGAAAGGGCGAATCTTACTAAATGGATGAATGGGAATGTCATCATTCTGCT
>ML800377.1:154571-170860 GCA_009831015.1 Picea engelmannii | reverse complement strand
TGGTAATAAAGAAAAATATAAATACACAAATTAATAATGTAATGAGGAAAGGGCGAATCTTACTAAATGGATGAATGGGAATGTCATCATTCTGCTCCGTTCTGCTCCTTATAGTAGGTTGAACCTGCTTGGTACGATTCCATCGCAGAGAAGCCCTTACTCAAACTGTCTCTAAAATTGGTGGATTTCAAGTATTTTTAAAAAGATATGTAAATATTTTGCAAAATTTAATAAAATTAAATATTAATACATATATTTTATGTTTAGAAAAAAGTTAATTATATTTATTTAAAATTCAAATATATAATGGATAAACCTGTATATATTCTAATCACATTTGTGTTTAAATATAAATGATAATCCCTGTAGGGTGGGAGATTAATTGGCAAGCGTTGTGAAAATGGAAGGAAATATGTAAAGGAGGTCTTAAGTTCGATTCTCATCCAGATTTACTTGTGCTCCAAGAGCCAAATGTTGATTATATATATATATATATATATATATATATATATATATCCTTGAGACCTCCTTTACATATTTCCTTCCATTTACACGTAGAGGTCCTTCGATGAGCGCACGAGAAGAAAGTGGAGCTCTGCAAGGTTAGAGTTCACATGCACCAGCTTCTCTTCCCTCCCACCTTGACCACGTCTGAACTCCTCTACACGCGTTGATCACCTCTGCACCCTGGCACTGATCGCCTCAGAAGCATGGGAACAGAAGGGGGGGTGAAAGCACCCTCTTACCGTAATGTCGCCGCCAATGATCTGGAGAACTCGCGAGCACGTCGACCGTCCTTTGAGCCGCCATTGCACTTACGAGACCAATATATGCAAGAAGAGATGGATATAAGCAAAGAATTGAGCACGAATGTTTAGTCCTCGCATCCAAAAGCAACTTGAATCTGGATACCTGGCAAATGTATCCCCCAAACCCCGGTTGCGCCCAGATACGTCATCAAAACCACAAGGATAGGGGAGCATATGCATTTCATGAGAGACCATGCCCTCATAGGAAACTTCCTAGGTCTCTGGCCCTTAGAAAAGGACCTAGCTCGTTGGATCAAGGTGTGGTGGAACCCCAAGGGAGACTATGAGCTCCAGTTGAGCTCCAAAGGTTTTTTTACAGTAATATTCTACAACCTGGAAGACAAGGATAGAATCTTTGAAGGGGGGGCATATTTCTACAACTCAGGTGGTCTCTACCTACGTTTCTGGACAGACCGCTTCTGCCCAAAAAAAGGAAAACTTCGCATATGCACCGGTATGGATTTGCCTCTATTCCCTACCTCAAGACTTCTGGTTAGAGGAAATTTTATTGAGCATAGGAAACACCTTGGGTAAATATGTCAAATCTTCCGAAGCTACCAAACAGAGAAAATACACCTCTTATGCAAGGATATGTGTCTATATGAACATCTCCAAAGCTTTGCCAGGCAGAGTTACCTTAGAATACCAAGAGGAGGAATGGGCCCAAACCATAGACTATAAACACATCCCTCAATGCCCTCTCAATGCCCTCCCCAAGAGGGAAGTTGGAGAGAAATCAAAGGAAATATTTACCCAGGTTCAAAATCGAAGGAGACAAGCATAGAAGAAGACCACAACCAACAACGGAAAAAAGAACCCAAATAATAATTCATTTGAATCCCTTAACCGCCTCCCAAATGCAGAAGAGGTGGAAAACCCCCACAAGACTGCGGGGAAAGATCCCAGTAAGCACAAGGAAGATCAATTGTCACAAGAGTATCAAACACCAGCACACCAAGCAGATCCACAGACTCACCCAGTCTCAGGGAAAGAGCCAGAAAGAGAGGAAGACACAGTCATGGAAATGGATGAGCAGGACCTAGCAGAAATCGACCTAGACATGTTAGAAGAAGCATTCAACAAGAAGGATCATCAAACCTTACCAGAGGACCAACTCAGGAAAGTTCACAAAGTATTTATGGACTTATCAGTAGGGGCTACATCCAGGTTGGGGATCAACACAGACCCAAACCAAGATCCAAGAAAACACCCAAAAGAAAACAAGCGACGGGGCAGAAAATTGGCTCATCAGCTAATAAAGGAGGAGAGAAACTATATGATCAACTCATGACAGATTCACAGGCTCTCAGAGAGCTCATTTTCCCACCCACCAAATTGTTAGTTATGAAGATCCTCACCTGGAATATCAGAGGCCTAAATGGAAGATCCAAACAAAGGATTCTCTGAAACTGCATCAAAATGGAAGACCTTGATATATTCCTGATACACGAGACAAAATGTGTAGGGAAAACTACAGAAGAAATCATCAAAAGATGTTGGTGCAACTGTGAATCTTATCAAACAAACTCAAAAGGGGATTCATGAGGCTTGGCCATCCTATGGAATCCTGCTACAGTCATCCTTCATCAAGGCTTCTCCACTCTGTGCACCATCACAGCGCACTACAGAGCCATCGGGTTGGAAAAGGAGGGAATGATCACAAATGCCTATGGCCCGCAAAACAACCAAGACAAAGACCTCTTTCTTCAAAGCCTGGCCTACCTAGGTTCCTTAGCAGAGGGCAAGCGATGGATAATAGGGGGTGATTTCAACATGATTCTCACGCTGGAGAAGAAGCGAGGGGGGAAAAAGCGCCTGGAGTATGATAGTGAAAAATTCTAGGAACTCATAGAGAACCTCAAACTGGTAGATATTGAGAATAGTAATGGCACCTACACCTGGACCAACAAAAGATAAGGTCACCAACAAATAGCATGCAGGCTTGATCGCTTCCTCATCTCGGAAACTCTCCTTTTGGAAGGCCCCCTAATAGATTCCATCATCCTCCCGAAGGTAGGTTCGGACCACTGGTCGGTTCAGCTATGGGTTGACATTATTGCCACCCCCAAGATTAAACCTTTCAGATTTGAAAAATTTTGGCTCTCCCATCCAGATTTCCAGGAGTTAGCCTGTCACTGGTGGAGCACTATGGAAACGCAGAGGGGTACAAAAATGTATTGCTTCCAGCAAAAACTCAAACATTTTAAACAACAGGTGCGCAAATGGAATAAAGAATTCTTTGGGAACATTTTTCAAGAAAGGAAAATGTTGGAACAAAAACTAGAGAGCCTTTAGGGACAATTCATTCACATAGGATACACAATCACTCAGCAGTAGGAGGAGAGTGAACTCAAAAGGCAACTAGAAGAAAGACACAAGCAGGAAGAAATCCTGTGGAGACAGAAATCTCGGGTTCAATGGCTCAACAAGGGAGAGAAAAACACCAATTTTTTCCATCATTCTATGATCCACAGACGCCTTATCAATCGCATCACGAAGCTGGATGACTCGCAAGGCAACACCCTGTTAACTCATCAAGAAATAACGCACGAGCTGACAGAATTCTACAAGGATATCCTCTCAGAACCCAAGGTGGATCGCACCTCAACAATAGAGCGGGTGACCCAAAATATCCCTACTATAATCACCCAGGAATAGAATGAGGCTCTCATGACACCAATAATGCAAGCAGAAGTGGATCGGGCTATTCAAGAGTTACCCACAGGCAAGGCTCCAGACCCAAATGGTTTCACAACAGACTTCTTCCACTCCTATTGGCCAATGTTAAGGGAGGAAGTGTGGCAGCTGGTGGAGGAATCACGCAGCTCGGGCAAAGTTCTTCTAGCACTAAATGCCACTTTACTCCCCCTAATACCCAAAGAAGAAAGAGTCACAAATCCAAA
Source organism: Picea engelmannii (assembly GCA_009831015.1). Lineage (NCBI taxonomy): Eukaryota > Viridiplantae > Streptophyta > Pinopsida > Pinales > Pinaceae > Picea > Picea engelmannii. The sequence continues at coordinate 167,148 of ML800377.1, read as the reverse complement.
GAACTTCATACCCATAGCTCTTTGCAACGTGATCTACAAAATCATTTCCAAGGTCATAGCTCTAATACTCAAGCCAATTCTACCCTTCATCATCTCCAAGGAGAAATCATGATATGTCGAAGGAAGGAAAATCATGGATAGAGTCATACTTGTCCATGAAATCATTCACTCGCTCAAAAGCACTCATACTCCAAGTATGCTTCTAAAACTTGACCTTTCAAAAGCTTTTGACAAATTAAGCTGGCAATACATGAAATCCCTCCTATTGGCTTTTGGTTTCAACAAGGATTGGGTCTCTTGGATAATGAACCTCATTTCCTCAACATTTTTCTCAATCCTCGTCAATGGTGTCCCCTCTCAACCCTTCTCCCCCTCAAGAGAAATAAGGCAAGGCAACCCTCTCTCCCCTTTCCTTTTTGTCATAATGGTTGAAGGTCTAGGACATTATATCAAGGCTTCAATTCAAAATGGATCCCTCCAAGGCCTCCCTCTTCATGGGTTACAACCGGTAGCCTCCCACAACCAATTTGTCGATGACATGTTGCTAATAAACACCCCCATCACGCAAGAAACAATTAAACTAATATTCATCCTCTCCTATTTCAGCGAAGCCTCTGGCACCACCTTTAATCTGGCCAAATCACAACTCTTTTTTTTTAATACTCCTGTGGAAATCCAGCAACACCTTTCTCAACTTTTGAATACCCCTGTATGCACCCTGCCCTCTCGTTACCTAGGACTCCCTCTTTCTGATTCAACATCCAAAAACATCTCTTGGGACTCTCTCCTACTCTCCATCACCAACCGTCTTAGCAACTAGAACTTTCGCTCCCTCAACCTTCCAGCCAAAATTATTCTCTTAAAGTCAGTCCTCCAAGCCATCTCAACTTACCTCTTCTCAGCCCTAGCTTCCCCCCAATCAATCATAAAGAAAATAAGGAAAATGCAAAGAAACTTTTTATGGCATGGACACAACCCGAACAAAAAATGGGCCCTAGTCAGGTGGGACAAATTCTGCAAGCCCAAATCTTCAGGTGGCCTCTGGGACCCTGGAAAATTAAATAGCACGATGGGAGCAAGAATTTGATGGAGATGGCTCAAAACACCAGCAGAGATCTAGGCAAAACTCTAGAAATGCAAATATGCCCCAAATACGCACCAAAGTAAACTTATAAGAATGCAGGAGCAAATTCAGGGCTCCAACATTTGGAATGCGACCTGGAAAAATAAGCCACTCATACAGGAACATGCTTTCTGGAAAATTCGCAATGGCCAGAATGCCCTATTCTGGACAGATTTCTGGCAGAAAATGCCACCCCTTCATCTGGAAGAAAATCTACAATCCTACGAAAAATCACATTCAAGATCTTGCCACTCTCAAAGTAGCGGATTTGTGGACAGACACCCCTAGTAGCTCTCCCTGGCGAAGATGGAAATCTACTCATCAGGAACTCCAAGTGGCAATGGACTGTGACCTGCAGCACTGAAAACAAGCTACAACCCAAAGGCGAATCCAGAAAAGCACATACCAAGACATTCTCAGATGGGGATACACACCTCATGGAAGATTTACTCTCAAGGAGGGATACACTCTTCACGAGAAATTCCACAATCTTCAGAAAGATAACATCTGGACAACAATATGGAAATCAAAACTTTGGCCAAAAATCTCTACATTCCTCTGGCTTCTACTCTAGAACAAGATCTTAACTTGGGACAATCTTCAAAGACGAGATTTCATTGGCCCCTCGATCTTCCATCTCTACCATCTCCAAGCTGAAACCATGGAGCACCTCCTAAATAATTGTCCATTCAGTGAGAACATCTGGAACCAGGACACTCCGTTCATGAGAAGAACCAAACGAGTAAAAAACACTATAAGCACCATCAAGGATTGGGGCTTTGGCTCCTTCAAAAGTCCTATCCTGAGCAGAACCTGGCAACTCTTACCAGGATTTATAGTTTGGCAACTATGGAAAGAGAGGAATAGAAGAATCTTTCATTCCCAACCCTCTCCTCCCACCCTCCTCTGGAGCACAATCCTCCTGCATCTCCAGGAAACTCTTCAGCTACAATTATGGACCAAGGAATACTTCCCCACTGACCTAGGTGATCTCTCACTCCTCAACTCTTGGGGCTTCTCGTTTGCTCACTCCACCCCTCCTCATCAGCCCCCCCTAATCTCAAAAGCCTTCAGTCCCTCTAAGTGGCTCCCCCCTCGCTAGGCTTCTATAAGGTCAACTTTGATGGTGCATCAAAAGGCAATCCAGGACACTCAAGCTATGGAGCAGTCATAAGAAACAACTTGGGCCAAATATAAAGCCTCATTGCAGAAAATCTCGGATGCGACACCAATAACTCTACAAAAATTTGGGGTCTCATCAAAGGAGTGCAAATGGCTCTAGATCAAAACCTCACTTGTCTGATCATTGAAGGAGACACCAAAATCATAATAGACTTGGCAAAAAAAATCCTAAATGGCAGAGATCCAGGGAAAATCACTCCCAGTTGGTGCCTCAATGGACCTCTTTACAGCTTCCAGGCTCTTCTCAAACCCTCTCTAACTCTAACCCCCTCACACATTTGACGAAGTGCAAACAAAGTAGCGGATGGACTGGCCAATGCAGGGGTTGACTCTATGCAACAGATCATTCTCCGCAATTCCAAGCAGTCCCAAAGTTCACCCCTTTGGCTCCAATGTGAGGATCTTCCCCAGCTGGATGGTCCTAATTCGGACGGGGTGCCACCTCTGTCTACCTAGAAATTCTTCCAAGACAGAAATGATCAGAAGCTCAGGAGAGAGGGGGACTGTAAGCGTCAGTGCGGGAGATCTTCAATCGACATATGTCTTCGGGAGCTTGGCAATTGGGAGTCTGAAGCATGAAGGAGGTTGTTTCCCAAAGTCGTGAAGTCGCGAAAAGCATGAGAGAATCTGGAACGTTGGTTCTCAAGGAGATCTGGATCGTTGGTGCTTGAGGATATCTGGACCGTCGACAGATGATTTCAAGAACTCGGCAATCGGGAGTTAGGAGCTCGGAAGGAACTATTTTCCCAAGTCATGAAGTCACAAAATGAGAAATCATGAAATGCGAGAGAGGATATGGACCGTTGATCCTGTGGAAATCTAGATTGTCGATCTGGTCCCAAAGGACTCACAATTTTAGGTATCAGAAGAAGTGGAACACTCGGTTCTTCTCTATCCCAATGCGTGAAATCACGAAATCTGGAGCAACCAACAATCGCAAAATGTGAACTCGTGATACAACCGTAGTTGAGTTCGAGGGTTTCGAGAAAACAGTGCAAGCCACTCCTCCTTCAACGCGAAGTGCGAAGTCAAGAAGAGGATCTAAGCCGTTAGTTGCAGGCCATCGAGGACCGTTGATATGATCCGATGGTTTCGGGGACTTGGACCTCAGGAAACCGAGAGGAGAAATGTAATCAATTAGACCTTCAGCCGCAGGCATTTTTGTATATGTAGATAGGCTGCAGGTCTTTTTGTAAGCCTTCAGCTGAAATCAATATAAGGATCCACTTTTTATTCATAAAAAAAAACATAGAGGTCCTTCCAAAATGATGGTTTCATATAATTTACATTTATTTATTCAAATACATTTGTGTTCTAAATATAAACGATAACATAGAGGGAGTAGGGTATGTATACCTCTAGACTTTACTAATCATATTGGTGGTCTCATACACCAATTTGGTGTCAGCCTTGGCTTGACTTGACTTTAAAAATAAATTATTATTATTATTATTATTATAAATTTAAACATATGTGAGTAAATATACTAAGTTGTATAAGTAGTTTTTATTTTTTCTTATACCCTGTGTGTTTTATTTTCTTTGAGAGTAAGAAATTATAAAATAAATAATTTTATTAATAGTTTTTATAATAAAAATTGATTTTAATAATTAAAATTTTGATGAAACAATGTCTGATTTTTTTTAATAATGTGAATAGTTTAGTTTGATAATGTCTAATATTTTTTAATAATATTAATTAATGAATTGTTAAATTTATTAATTAAAAAAATGATTTAAAAAAAAAAAATCCAAAAATACAATGAACAAGTCTTTAAGGTTTGGATGATGCTCATAACACATATACCTTTTCTTAGACTACTTTATTTTTTAATTTATTTATATTTTTAAAATTAAAAATATTAATTTTTTTTTAATATATTTAATATTTTAATAAATAAATAAGTTAAAAAAAAATTAAATAGAGAATAATTATCATTTCTTTAAATTAAATTTATATGACAAATGAATTTGAAATTTAATTAAAAATATATAACTTTCTTTAATTAGCATTTGAGTAATGTCATAACATTGAATAAACATTTCTATAATGATTTATTTTATGTTGATATATGTTTAGGTACTTATTTAGTATGATTTCTTTATTTATGATATTGTAATTTAGGGTTCAATATTTTTTATTTTTTTTTAATTGTGTAGTAAAATTTATTTTTTAATTTTAATGGTTTGATTTTGATATTTATATATATTATTATTCAATATTTTTATCTATCAAAATATATGGAATAAAACAAATTATTTTTAAATTTCATTATTGACATCTTCATTATCTTCTTTAAAATAAAAGCATAGCATTTTATCCTTCTTTTCAAAACTTATAATTTAGAATTTTTGTACAATATCTTTATAATTCCTATTAACAACATTAATATGAATACTTGTCTCATACTTCAACATTGACCTGCTTAAGAAATATGCTAGTATAATAATGAAAAGTTGTCATATAGTGCCAACCTAGTGTAGGCGGTATCAGGGTTGGAATTTTAAACTTATAGAGTGTCAAATTTGAAGAGTTCTACTGTGATGCCCTGTTTTAAGGAAAGAAAATGACGTGTACAAAAGATTTTTAACCATATTTGACTGGCAAATTGATCCGTGACAAAGAATTTGGGCATTGGCTAAAAGTTTTACCTTTTGGGTTTTTTTGGCAGGGATTGATCGGAATTAGTGATGTAAATTTGGACAAAATCTATATTTATTTTTTGTTGTTTAAATTGCTTTTCTGAATGCATAAATAGATTCAGCTTGCTGAAAAACCTCTAAGACACTCGGATTATATAAACTTGGCCACTCAAAGTTGCAGATCCAATCATTCATCACCAAACTTCAGACAAAAAAAACTTCCAAAACATAGAAAGTTTAAACTACTACAAAAATTTGTCCCTCAAATTCCATCCATGGACGATATCAACATTCTAATTAAGCGATGTACTGTCTAATTTGCACCTAATTTTCCAAACAATTTGGGCGAAATATCTGTGACCATTGATTGCACTAATGGAAGTACCTGGTAACACCACTCGTGTAGCATGTGTAGAAATGTAGGGTGCCATTATTTTGCGTGTCGCAGGATTGGGGGACCTTGAGTTCCACGCATAAATTTCGAAAATATCAGCAAGGCTTACGTCTACTGTCATGCGGTCCCTCTCGTAGGTACGGAGGATAAACGTTCAACATTTTATGTTAATGGGTTAAATTCATTGAATGTCACCGGTTTTTTAGTTATGTAATCTTATTTTTTCCATTAAAATCTACAATTCCAATAGAATTGATTTTGAGTTTCAGTGAGAATTGGATTTCAAAATTTCATTTTAATTAAAGTTTTTGTTTTATGGTATTATATATGATTGGTAGTAGTACTTACAGATATTGTTACTTTTTTAAAGTCTACCATACTTTATAATGGGATATTTTATAGTTTTGTTTTATGGTAGCATTTTTTTTTCACAATTTGTTTTATGGTAGTATATATGAGTGGTAGTGGTACTTAGATATTGTTATTTTTTTTAAATATACCATATTTTATAAATAGATAATTATATTTTAATATTAAATTATTTATATTTAATGTATAATATTATGAGATTTTATTTTTAAGCTTCATACCAATTTTTAAATATAAATATATCTAACCAAACACACAAAAAAAATTGGGTTTTTTCGTTTTTTTTACTTTTAATTCAAATATAATAAATTAATTTTGTAATTTTGTTAATATTTAATAAAATTATTTAATTTTTCTAAAAAAAACTTTATCCATTAAAAAAAAATTAATAAGCACAAATTTATTTTTACTCTATAATACAATTTAACAATGTTTATTTTGAAATTTAAAATTTATATACAATATTCATAGCATATTGTATCAAAAAATGAATTATTGCAAGTTTATCAAAGTGAACATTATCAATTGTCATAATGCATTGTGTACTTCTGTTATGTATCAATTGTAAGAAATGTATATAACCTTTGAAGAATATTGTAATCCAACATAATCCTTCAAAAATAATCTATTAACTTAAAGTGGAGATAAAGTTGGAAATAATATTATTGACAGTAGTCAAATAATATTATATCAAAAAATGAATTATTGCAAGTTTAAATAGAAGTGAACATTATCAAATGTTGTAATGCAACATTGCATACTGCTATTATGTATCAATTGTATGAATTGTATATAACCTTTGAGAAACAATGTCATCCAACAAAACCTTTCAATGATATTCCAATGTGACATACCTCTTGATGAATGTTGCAATGTGACATAATCATTGAGGAAAGTAGCAATTTGACATAAGCCAACTAATATGAACATCACAATGAGACATAAACATTGAGGAATGATACAATCCAACTAACCCTTAAAAAGAATGCTTCAATACGGCATAATCATTGATGAACGTCACAATGTGACATAACTATTGAGAAACATAACACTTTCACATAAGTCAACCAAAATTAATGACATAATCCAACATAACCATTCAAGGATATTGTATCCCAACATAACCCTTAAGGAACACCGTAATGTGACACAACCCTTTATAAACAATCACAATGCAACATAACCATTGAGTAACATAAAAATTCAACATAAATCAACCATGGTCAACTGTATTCAACTACAGTCAACCATGGTCAACCATAGTACACCATGGTCAACCATAGTCAAATATGTTCAACCATAGTTAAACATAGTCAATCATAGTGAACTATGGTTACCCATAGTGCACCATAGCAAACCATAGTCAAAGGTTACCAACCTAAGGCAACAAAAGTGAATCATGGTCAACCATAGTTAAAGTCAACTATAATAAACCTATAGTTAACTAGTAAACACATATCATATCAAAAAAATAATTATTATCAACCATGGTCATAGACATAGTCCTTGATGAATATTGCAATGAATCATAACCATTGAGGAATGTAGCAATTCAGCATAAGTCAACCAAGATGATGTCACAATGAGACATAGTGATTGCAGAACATCACAATCTAATATCACCCTTCAGAAATGTTGTAATATGATTGTTGGATATATGGGTTGACCTGGGTTCTACCTTAGGTTTCCAACAAAACCCTACAAACCATTGGCCCTTTTGGGGACCAGAAGGAAACACTACGCATAGAGTGCACAATGAATTCTAACCCGAGATGACTTATGGATGACTTCAGGACCCAGATGTCTGCAATCATGGAAGGGATGTTTCTCACGGGGATGTTAGACATACTACTCTACTTCAACATTCATCAGATATACCATTCTATAGCCATATTCATTCATTAACATTCATTATGCAGTAAACATCATGACTAATCTAGCGCATGTTGTATTTTACTACTACTAGATTCTTTCATTTATTCATCATAAACCATTGCAATAGATAAAAGAGACATTCCACACAAAGACACGGGTTTTTACCGTGGTTCACCCCCCTGGCTACGTCCACAAAGATCTGGAATTCATTGCTTCTTTAGTCATCTTCATCAAGTCATTATGTTGTGCACATTACATCATAGGTGCATCTGAAATGCACAAGTATAGGTGAGGTTGACCAATGTCACACCAAGCTCTACAGCTTGTGACCTAAACCTCAGTTACAATCCATAACTATGTCTCCCAAAACTGACTCAATATTAGCTCCATAGATCTTAACCAAAAACTAGTAACTATGACTCATAATCAACTTAACTCAGCTTCACTATCTTGACATGATCTCCTCAAATCTTACAATGCATATTTATACTGCCAAAAAAATGGGTTAAACCCTTTACATTAAAGACCAAAACCCTAACCCTATGTGGATTAGGTTTTTCCACATTGTAACCTCTTACGCGCGGCTGGTCCATGATCCAACCATTTCCTCACCGTGTTATCCTTCTTTCTGCCTTTGACTTTCCTCTTTCTCACGCTACTTTTCCTTTTATCTAGCGCGCTGCTTTTCCTTATCTTCTAGCTTGATGCTTTTCCTTATCTTCTGGCACATGCTCCTATTCTGGTACCAATTCTAACTTGTCTCCCAAAATTGTTGTGCATTTCCCCAAAATATCCTATGCTAGCAGGCCCCTAACACTTACCTATGGCTCGTCCTGAGACACTCAGACAGTGTTTTCATCCTGCACCGACTTCTCCAACTTTTGGAATCTGCTTGAAATGTCTTAAACTCGAGTTTTTCCATGCTCACTCTTCTCTACTACAAACTCCATAGCCTACGCAATGATGTGCCCCTTCATCAATTCCTCAGTCTCCAAGATGATTTTTCCAATCTCCCACATGGCTTCATCAATGTCACTCAACATTTTCTCTTCTATCTCTTGTAGTGGCTCCAGTTGAGCCTGCCTCGACTACTTCTCTACCTGGATGTTCTTCAGTTATGCCTAGAGGTTCTTCAAGTCCTGCACAGTTCTCAACCTATCATGTATTGTCATTGTCTTATGTTTTTTCTTCAAGTATTGCATTGCAGTGTTTACCCATTCTTCATTCTTGTCTAACTGTTGTAGTTTGTCATCCTCCTGTAGGCTCGTCCATAACTATGCGTTTTTTTCATGTAACTCTATGATTTCCTGGAATCTCTATGCAATGTTCTCCTTATGATTTGTCATCTCCTACACCCTTTGTGATTTGACCTCTGTGTTGGTTATGTGTTATATTCTTTGCACGAGTAGTAGTGTCTAAGCGTATGTGTTGGGTGCGCAGGAGGGTTAGAGGGAGGGTATAGGGGGGCGGGGGCCCCCGCGCAGGGGTCTGGGGGCAACTCCCCCAGAAAAAAAAAAAATTATGCCTCGGGAAACATGTCATGTATTTAGGTGGTTTTTCGGCACATGGTTTTTTCCGATGGTTTTCTATTTTTTGTTAAGGAATTAGGGTTTTGGACTAATCTAGGTCATTGGGTTAGTTTTTTGGATTCTGTTGGCTCCTATATGTATATTGTATTGTAAATAATGTATCACAATGAATAATATAGAATATGTTGGTTTTCCCGGTTTGGGTTTCCAGGGGAAAAATCTCTGTGTAATGTTTGTATTTGCCATTGTGTCTTTTCTATTCTTTTTCTGAATATATGTTTGCAGTAGATATTGTACAAGGTTATAATGTACATTTGGTATCATAGATTTATTGGCTTCAGGGGGATGCCTTTGTGGTCAAGGGTTTGGCTCGGGACTGTGATAAGCCTTGTTACAGTGGGAGATCTGCGGTATTGTTCTTCAGGTGAAAAGAAATGGCAAGCAATTCGAAGATGGAGATCAAGAAGTTTAATGGGAAAATTTTTGAGCTGTGGAAGCTCAAGATGGAAGATTTGTTGGTGGACAGAGATTAGTGGATCGCGGTAGATCCAGGTATTGCACCTATAGGAACTTCTGGAGATGACTGGAAAAAGTTGGATTGGAAGGCAAATAGCACAATCTGACTGTGTCTCTCTGATTCAGTATTATTGAATGTGTTAGAGGAAGTTACAACCAAGGATTTATGGGAAAATTTGGGGGAGTTTTATCAGTCTAAGTCCCTGGTAAATAAACTATTCCTAAGAAAGAAGATGTATAACCTAAGGATGAGAGATGAAGACTCGGTGGCAGATCATTTGAACTCCTTCAATATTGTGGTAAGTCAGTTAGTATATGTTGATATTAAAATTTCAAATGAAGATAAATGTATTAGTTTGTTGTGTTCTTTACCAGACTCGTGGGATAGTCTGGTTGTGGCCATAAGTAGTAATACAACTTCTTTGAAGTTTGAAGAAGTAGTCTCATCCTTGTTGTCGGAGGAGATGAGACGGAAGAATATGGAAGGACATAGCACATTTGCATTATTTGTAAGAGGACATTCCCAGGAAAGAAATAGATCTAATTTCTCAAGTGGGAGATCTAATTCTAAGGGTAGATCTAAATCTCCTGGAAAGTTTGTAAGAGTATGTTGGAGATGTGGAAAAGAAGGGCACTACAAGAAGCAGTGTAGATCCAAAGTTGAGAAAGAGAAGGGATCTGAAGAATCTTCTTCTACGGAAGAAAATACCTCCAAGGAAGAAGGAGGGGATGTGTACTTGGCCTCTTCAAGAACACATGCAGATCATGAGGCATGGTTGGTTGACTCTGGTGCATCCTTTCATATGACTCCCCACAGGGAGTGGTTCTGTGAATATGAAAAGTATGATGGAGGTAATGTTTTCTTAGGTAATTATTTGACAACCATAATCATAAGAAGAGGAAGGGTTAAGTTGAGGCTCATAGATGGAAGGATTAGAACACTTTCAGGTGTTCTGCACATCCCAGGTATGGCCAGAAATTTGAATTTTGTAAGCAAAATGGAAGATGCAGGGGTAAAAACAATATTTGAAAAGGGAACTTGCATGATGGTTCAAGGATTAATGGTGTTGATGAAAGGAGTTTGGTTTGGAAATCTGTATAAGATGCTAGGAATCACTATTAGTGATGGGTTTAATAGCTCCATTGTTCATGATATTGGAGTTGAAGAAGAAAGAGCTCCTACAGTCTCTGGAGAAAAGGTTATGTTGTGGCATCAAAGACTGGAGCATATCGGAGAGAAGGGTCTTCGACTACTACACGGTAAAGGTATGGTTGAAGGTATGTCTAACTGCTCTCTGGATTTTGATTTCTGTGAACATTGTCTATATGGGAAGCAGAATCGGGTAAGATTCCCCTTTGGTGCAACGAGGGTAGAAGGAATTTTACATCTAGTTCACAGTGATGTTTTTGGACCTGTGTCAGTCCCATCATTGGGAAAATCTATGTACTATGTCTCGTTTATAGATGACTTCTAGAGGAAAACTTGGATATATTTCCTCGGGAAGAAATCTGAAGTCTTTGACAGGTTTAGAGAGTTTAAGCTCTTGTTGAGAATCAAACAAAGAAAAGAATTAATCTGTCGAGGACAGATAATGGCGGAGAGTTCTACAGAAATGAATTTGAAGAATTCTGTAAGAAGTGTGGTATAGAAAGGAAGAATAATACTCCATATACACCTCAGCATAATGGATTTGCAGAAAGGATGAACAGGACGCTGATGGAAAAAGCAAGGTGCATGTTCAGTGCTTCCGAGTTAGGGCAATAATTCTAGGCAGAGGCAGTGGGTATTGCATGTTATCTGGTCAACAGATCACCCTCATCAGCATTGGATGACATGAATCCACAAGAGGTATGGACTGGTAAGGAACCTTCTCTCACACATCTTAAGGTATTTGGTTGCGATGTATATGTTCATGTTCCAAAGGAAAATAGGAGTAAGTTGGATAAGAAGGTTGAAAAATGTATCTTTATTGGATATAAAGATGGTCTCAAAGGTTATAAGCTTTGGAACCCAGAAACTAAGAAGGTAGTGTATAGCCATGATGTGGTATTTAGAGAAATGAAGGAGGTTGTTAAACATGAATTCCTACCAAGTAAGAAAGAACTAGAGAAGATAGAGTTTGATTTAAAGGATGATGAATCAGACTCTACAAAAGAACATGAATCAGAAGAAGAAGATCCTCATACTCCAGTATTGAGGAGATCGATTTGAGAAAGAAGGCTACCGGAAAGGTATATTCCATCTGATTTCCGTTCAAATTTTTCTTTGTTGATTACTGATGATGATCCTAGAACTATCAGGGAGGCAGTGGATTCAGAGGATGGGAATATTTGGAAAAGGGCCATGGAAGAAGAAATGGCATCTTTGGATAAGAATGAGGCTTGGGATCTAGTGGATTTGCCAATTGGAAGAAATCCCAGTGGAAGCAAATGTGTATTTAAAAAGAAGATGAATGCAGAAGGAAAAGTGGAGAAATACAAAGCTCGGTTTGTAGCAAAGGGTCATTCCCAGATTGAGAGAATTGATTTTGGTGATATTTTTTCTCATGTTGCCAAGTTAACCTCTATAAGATTTTTGTTATCTATTGCTGCTGCATTTGATTTTGAAATAGAACAAACGGATGTGAAGACAACATTACTGCATGGGGATCTGGAAGAAGAAATCTATATGAAGCAACCAGAAGCTTATGTTGTGAAAGGAAAGAAGGAGTTGGTATGCAAGCTGAAAAAGTCCCTGTATGGTTTAAAACAATCACCAAGGATGTGGTATCAAAAATTTGATACTTATATGCTAGGACTTGGCTTCACAAGAAGCAAAGAGGATCATTGTGTGTATTTTAAATTAATTGGTGACCATTTGATTTATTTGGTCTTGTATGTGGATGACATGTTGTTGATAGGAAACAACAAGGAGATTATCCAGGATGTGAAAACTCAGTTGTCCTCT
>ML800377.1:70515-154521 GCA_009831015.1 Picea engelmannii | reverse complement strand
TAATATGCAGGAATGTAAACCGGTCAAGGTTCCTATTCCTGTTGGTGTAAAGTTATCTACGGATCAGTGTCCCAAGACACATGAAGAAGAGGAGGACATGTCTCATGTTCCATATGCGAGTGCAGTTGGCAGTTTGATGTATGAAATGGTTTGTACTAGACCGGACATTGCACATGCAGTGGGAGTTTTGAGTAGGTATATGTCAAAACCAGGGAAGGAACATTAGACAGCAGTAAAAAGGGTTTTCAGGTATTTGTGTGGCATTGCTAGCTATGGATTGTGCTACGAAGGAAGATCGGAATTGGACAGAGTGGTGGATATACATGGCTTTGTGGACAAAGACTAGGTTGGAGATATGGATTGTAGGATATCTACAAGTGGGTATGTGTTTAACATGTTTGGAGGAGCAATAAGTTGGATGAGCAAAAGACAGGTTGTAGTGGCACTTTCAACTACAGAAGTTGAATACATGGCAGCCACTCATGCAAGTAAGGAAGCAGTATGGTTACAAATATTGTGGTTAGGTATTGGGTTGGTACAACAAGTTGTAAGGATAGAGTGTGACCGTCAGAGTGCAATTTTTCTGGTGAAGAACCCTGCTTATCATTCAAAGACAGAGCACATTGATGTTCAATATCACTTTGTGAGAGACATAATTGAAGAAAAGAAAGTATCACTAATGAAGGTGGACACTTTGAAGAATGTTGTAGACTCATTAACAAAATCTGTGAGCACTGAGAATTTCTCTTGGTGTAGAGGATCCATGGGCATTTTTGCCCTAGATTGTTGACTATGTAACCCTGTAACCCCCTGTATGAAAAGAAAACAACAAGTGGGAGAATGTTGGGTATGTGTTATATTATTTGCATGAGTATACATAAGACACGCAGAGGGGTTATAGGGTGGGGCGCTAGGCCCCCCCTCGGGGGATGCAGGGGCAGCGCCCCTGGAAAAAAAAAATATGCCTCGGGAAACGTGACACCTGCCTCAGGAAACGTGTCATGTATTTAGGTGGTTTTTTAGCACATGGTTTTTGTTGATGGTTTTCTATTTCTAGTTAAGGAATTAGGGTTTTGGACCAATATAGGTCATTGGGTTAGGGTTTTGGATGCCTCTGGCTCCTATATGTATATTGTATTGTAAACAATGTATCACAATGAATAATATAGAATATGTTGGTTTTCCCGGTTTGGGTTTCCAGGGGAAAAATCTTTGTGTAATGTTTGTATTTGCCATTGTATCTTTTCTGTCCTTTTTCTAAATATTTGTTTGCAGTAGATATTGTACAAGGTTAGAATTTACACTCTGGTGGAGTGCTTGGTTGTAAGAGTGCCATCAACTTTGTGATATGGCTTCTATAGTTCTCAATTGTCTACGCTAATTTCTCGATCTTCTCTTATGTTTGTATATTTCATTCCTCTACGCTGTCAAGAATTGTCTTAAACACTTCTTCTATGTGTTTCGTTATCCCGTCAGTGCATCTCTTTGCTTCATATATCTCAACCTGCACCCAGTTGATTGTTAGATTTAGTGTATCATTTACTTGCGTGACCAATTGTAAATCTGTTGCATATATGCAGGCTCTTGATTGAATCTCTTATGTGACACTAACTTGTAGTTTATACAGTGCCTTCCTGGGGACCTTGGGAATTGCCAAGTCCAAGTGATCTATGTCTTTCACAACCTTTTTCTTTATCTCCTCATCTATATGCAACATGTCTTGACTAATAGAAACATTGTCACTCCCCGATGTTATAATCTGGACCATCTCTTACGTTGGAACTGTCATTTCCTGAGCAGTTTGTTGTGGTTGTGTGTGTTCCTTCTATTGTGTTGTATTCAGTTGCAGTTGTTCCAATGTCTCCTTAACCTCTATCAATTTATTAATGTTCTCCTCTCGTTTCCTCTCAGCATCGTCCCACGACTCTGCTACGCGGTCTTGCACTTTCTCTGCAACCATCTCCGCATCATCTTCTATGATTGTAAATTCAGGGACACCTTTGTGCACCTTCATCTTCTTGTGTTGTCCTCCTGACTGTAATATTTTCCTCTTCATTGAAAGATTCTTTGTCTGCATTGTAGTAGTTGGCATCTCTATGTCTGGGACATCTCCACCTCCTAGTTCATCTTGCGTAGGAACATTAACATCCTTTAGTATCCTTTTGTTGCGTTCCTCCATTCCTTAGTTCTGTGTGGTCCTTCTCCTGCGTTGAGGGATTTGGAATGTTCTTCTATCGAGGTTTTCTTACTTTCGTGCTCCCTTCAATATCCTTGGCATGCTTTGAAACCTTCCTCGTATTTGTTGTTGGACTATTTGATTTTTGTGACGGGCCAGCTTCTACTTGTTGCTTACCCTTTTGTTCCTTCTTGGGAATCACTGGTACTTTCCATTCATTAGGCCAGTGTTTCATGGCCCATTGGACTTCCTTTCTTGTCACACAATACCTCATCTGAAACCATTCCTTCTTAGGGTCCCTTTTTTCTTGAATCCACATATTATGTCTGGAGGACTTAAAATTTTCTACTCCTGAGTCCTTGATGTTCTTCCACCACTTTTGTTGGTATCATCCATGTCTCATCCACCTTTTCCTACATCTCGTCAAAGCACATAAAAAATATACTAGAATTTTCCTTCCTTTCTTTTGCGTCGAAAGTGCCACAATGTTATATACTTAGTTGTGCAAAACTTCCTTGGCCTTGGGTAAAATATATTGTATTTGGGTTCTCCCCAACCCACCAAAGTTATCAATATTATTAGCCATGTATAATAGAACTATGTTCCAAAATCTTGTGCATCGTTGTAGTCATCCAAAAATAGGTTCAGTAAGTAAGGGATCCAACTGAGTAAATTCCCCTCCGTGCATTGTGTGACTACCATTATAACTCTGCAAGTGCTTCTTGCTTGTGACATTTAATTAACAGTTTGAAATCCATCAACTTTGTTTGCAATCTTGTCACGGGTTCAATGATTCTATTTCTTATAATTCCCTGGGACCCTCTCTCAATTCCATGTGTATTCTTCATTTATTTTCCCAGGTCTTTCTCCTTCGTCTTATCATCTAAATACTAAGTTGGCTTTTCTACATTTTTTGGCAAACCTGTAATTTCTACAATCAGATCTACATCTATTGACATCGGTTTGTCCATCCATAGAATACCTCCATGCACCAATGCCAATAATCATTTGACACAGTTATTTACATCTTTACCCTATCCAAAATGAGGGATTTTTAACAAGTTCACTATCCTTGTGTTATAAAACCCTGTGATCCACTGCTTTGGTTATAATATTGGAACTCCTAACGAACTTGTTCCTTTTATCTCCATATATGCCTTCAGTTCCAACTCATGGAACTTGTCCCTATCTGTTATGTCATTATCAGAATACTTCAGTTTCTCCACACATCCTAATATGTTAGGAAGGATCAAGACTCCTTCTGGTATGCATGGTAATTTCAATGTTACTTATTTTTGTCTGCGTGGTGATATTTTTATTAGTTGTTTTCCTTTTATCTTCAATGTTGATGTCGATGGATTTGCTTCTTGGTATGCATCTTCTTCTTCCTTTTCATCAAAATTTGGTTGACCTGTAACATATTTCACATGTACTTGTTCTTTTGTTTACTGAAAGGGTTATGTGACAAGTTGTTGCATTGCTTTGGCCCGTGCCCTAGGCTCATCTAATTTTGTTCTCTCATCATCTTCCTCATTCCTCTGCTGCAACACTCCCAAACCCAACTATTGTGTAGATTTTTGTTATGTTGTCGGGTTCTGTTCTTTGGCCCTTGGATTAGCATCCATTTGCTCAGTGACTGGTTCTTGCTCTTCAACAACGGTTGGAATAACCAGTTCAATGATAGGTGATGGGATCACATCCACATAGACAACTCCTTCTGGCTTAATAGGGTTTTCTACCTCTACGGATGATTTCTCTACGTACTTTGTAGCACTTTGTGTCTTCCTTGCCATTTGACTTGGAGCTCCAACCTTTGGCAGCGCCATACTGCAAAATCATGAAACTTCTGCTCTAAATCGTTGTTGGATCCTTCGAAAATACCTTCTCACACTCTGTTTTTCTCCTTAGCTTCTTGTTTTCTCAATGTCACAATGAGGCTTACCTTGCAAATTTTCTGCTTTTACAAGACCTGTCATAAATGCTCTGTTGTATTCCACTTTTTTGGTCATCGTCTTTCTTTTTTTTTGCAGCTCTTTGACCCATTGCGCTATGTTTTATATCTTGTTACCTTTATCTGGTGCAAAGTGTCATCATATTTTTATATACCATTTCATCTCTATTGCGCATTGTATCATCCAACTCCATGTCTACTGCATGTATTTTTCTTCTTTTTCCATTGTTTTCTTCCTTTTTCTTCTTTTTCTAATTTTTTCTTTTCTTTTTCTTCTTTTAACTCCTACTATATACACTATGTACAACTCTAATATTTTGTGCTACAAGTACTGAAGGTTACCGGGTCAACTTTCCCTATACAGTTTAGTGGACTATTATTCATCAATCCTTGAAACTCCTTGCATGTTAAATCCTATAGCTACACAACACCTCCATCTGTGAGAGACTTTATGTCAAAAGGACCTAGCCAATGCATTCTGAATTTTCCTAGGTGTTGTAAATATTTTTTTTCATAGAGGAGAACCAAATCTCCTTCCTTGAAGTTCTTCTTCTTAATGTTCCTATCATGCCAATATTTGTCCTTTTCTTTCTATACTTCCTGATGGAAACTAGCTATAATCATGTCTTCTTCTAATTCCATGAGTTGATACAATATTTCTTGAGTTGTGCCTCTTTCTATCATGTTTGTAATGGTTGTAATGCATATACTAGGTATCAAATACTTAAAAGGGACTATTTCTTCATGTTCATACACCAATTTGAAAGGTGTCTTCTCTGTTAGCTTCTTGCATGTATTTCTATAAGCCTGTAATATTGTTGGTATATTTAAATCTCAATCATCCCTATTCACATTGCAAATATTGGCTAAGGAATTCTCCAATATCTTGTTAAATGCTTCCACTACTCCATTAGCCTAAGGATGGTATGGAATGTTCTTCTAATGATGTATCTCAAATTCTTCAGTCATTGTCTGGATGGTACTATTGATGAAGTGAGTTCCATGATCACTCATTAGAACACTAGGGCATCCAAACCTTGTAATCACTTGTTCAAACATGAAGTGTGATGCATTCTTTACACTGCAATATTTTATTGATGTTGCTTCATCCCATCTGGTCAAATATTTTTTTGTTGTAATGATCAATATTTCTCCTGGTCTCCTAGCTGGTGGATTGATTGGTCCTACAAAATCTATTTCCCACTTTTCAAATGCTTTCATAGTTACCTGAGGTCTCAATGGCATGTCATCCCTCCTAGAAGTTTTTCCAACCTTATGACTGACATCACAATTATGGAAGTACTCCTTTGCATCTTTCAAAACTATTGGCCACCAAAGTCATGCATCCAATATCTTCTGCACAAATGCAGTTTTCCCTACATAATGTCCTCTAGATATTCCTTCATGTGCGTCTACTAAGATGGTAAGTCGTTCATGCTCCATGGCACATCTCTTTAGAATGTTATATGTCCCTATTTTATACAAGTGTATTGCAAAAAGTTGGTAGTCTACAGCTCTAACCATCAAATTCTTATTTTGAGCAGTATTATATTCCTTTGGGGTAAATCTTGTACTCAAAAATTGAATAATTTCAGCAAAATATTCATCAGCAATCTGTACTAAAAAAGAGTTGTGCATTTGGGAAATTGTCCTCCAATTTTTTTTGTTCCTCTCCATTATTTATCCTGGAAAAATGATTTGGACCCGCATTCACACTTCTAGACATCACAATTACTTCAAAATCAAACTTCTGACATAACAGTGACCATCTACATATTCTTCCCCCCAAGACTGGCTTATTGACCAAATATCTAAGAGAAGAGTGGTATGTAAACATCTTAAAATGTTTTCCTAACAAATAATGTCTGAACATATGCAGTGCATAGCCAAACCTTGTCTTTTTGTTGTATTGTAATTATGTTTTGAATCTGACAGCTTTCTGCTTGAAAATGCTATTGGTTGATCTATTTCACCTTCTCTTGGATGTGTTAATATTTCTCCAAGTGCTATTGAAGATTCATCCACATGAACATGAAACTCCTTTGACTAGTTTGGAAACACAAAAATTGGCGTTGTCACCATTTTCTCCTTCAATATGTCCAAACTTTATTAGCATTCTTCATTCCACTGATATTTGATATCCTTCTTCAACAATTTATCCATTAGCAGCGTAATATGATCATAGCTCCTTATAAACTTTCTATAGTACCTTATATGACCAAGTGTATATTTTAATTGGCACCCTGATTTAGGTGGTGGTAAATTCATATTGAAAACAATCTTCGCAGGATCAACCAATAAACCTTGTTTACACACCACATGCCCTAACAAGATTCCAAATGGTGCATTGAATATACATTTCTTAATGGTCAATGAGATCCGACACTATCTACACCTGTCTAACATCAATCTTAACACTTCAACATGATCCTTCAATAAGCTAAATATTGTCCAGGCATCCAAGTAAACCTCCAAAAACTTATGAATAAAATCCTTAAATGCAGCTACTACTAACTTGGAAAAAATAGCAAGGGAATTATTCAACCCAAAAGGCATCATTGTGCACTGATATGACCCCCATTTTATGGAAAATGTAGTCTTATGACGATCCTCTAGTGCTATTATGATCTGTTGATATCCTGAAAATCCATCAGTAAATCAATAGGCTTGTTGTCCTCCTACATTCTCCAATACTTCATCTGTAAATGGAGTAAGGAAGGGATCATGCAGACATGAATCATTCAACTTCTTCAATTCTACACATATCCTTATTCCCCCTTTCTTATTTTCCTGTACTACCATAGGGATAATCCACTCAGATTCTTCCACAGGTTTTATGACACCAACCTCTAACAATTTATCAATTTCTTCCTTCATTTTTTGCTTATACACTAGATTCAATCGGTAAGGTCTTCATCTTATTGGTATAGCATCTGGTTTCAAATGGATATTCATCTCTCCAATTTCTCCTGCTACCCCTTTCATCTCTAAAAACATCGCTAGAAACAATTCACTATACTCGTGCAGTAACTCTGTTATTCTTTCCACTGTCTAGTTATCTCAATAGTCACCAATACTTGCAATCTTTGTATTTTCTTATATTCCAATATTTACCTTCTTTATCTTCAATGGTGCAAAAAAATATTATGACTGTAACTATGGACCTTCTACTTATCTTTCCCCTTCAACTTATATGATCTGGATATTGCACAAGTTTTCTTTTGTTGGGTCATCTTCTGCAACATGATAGCAGTGTAACAATTGCTTGAATGTTCGTCGCTTGTGGTTCTGATAAGTTGTGACAAATTAAACTGCAGGTTCTTCAAAGGTCCTATATCTTACCAACTTTAGTGTTGTATCTGTCTATGGGATCTTATGTTCAAATTCAAATGTGATCAAAAAATTATGTTGCAAATCTTCTCGGTTTGTAGTTTCTCTGCGCAGTTATAATTTTGTGTACTAATTCCTTGGGATGCCTTCTAATGTATCAATAAAGTGATGTGGTCACTCCTATGTTGGTACCAATATTTATTGGGGTTTTAAATTTTCTATATGTTCTTTGGGTTGTCCAATTCCATCATAATTCTCCACATATATATTCTCGTGTTCTGCACCAAATCTGATGTGCAATAATCTCTTGCATTGATAGCAGTTATTGATCTTATCTTTGTGAGTACCCCACCAACATGCAGGTGTTGCTTTCAAGGCTATATCTAATACTAGTAACCTTTGATTTTCCAATACTTTTAATTCAAACTTTGTTAAAAATTCTTCTAAATCATTCTGACCATAAAAAGTTAAAGGTTGTTTTACCTCTGTACCAACCCATCTTAGTGCACGTGTCATCCTTACACATATTCTAGTAGATAACTTGTGTAAGTGTTGTTGCAAATTCTCTAGTCCTATGTCCGAATATGAAGCACAAGAACTAATAATTCTTCAGCTAAGCATTCTGTCTTTTGTTGGGTTGATGTAATCTTCTTCTCACGCAGTAGTTCTATACAACTGGTTTATGTATTTTGTAACAAAATTATTTGTCACAGTTTAAACATATCTTCCTCCCTCTTAGGGATATAATGGTGCAATGACTCAGTATTCTCCTTATTCAAAGATCATTTTCTTGGTCTTCAAATTGATGATAGTATGATTATCAAATTCCCAATCTATTCCCAACAATGTTGGATAGGGTGTAGTGGTCTCCACTATGTCAATCACTTCAAAGTCTGACATAGTGTGAAAAATATCTAAATCCACTAGTATGCCTTTCAATATGCCAATTGGTATCACCCTATTCTGGTTTTCTAACTTCAATTAAATAGGTGAATATCCCATTGTAGGCTCCCCCATGGCTTCCCATGTTTTCTTATGAAAAACATTTACTTCAGACCCCGAGTCTAATATGATATCACTCATGTTAAAACCTTCAATATTTGTGTTCAATCTGAACTCCCTATTTGTTCTTCTCTTCTTACGAACTTGATTGATTGTCTTCTATTCTAATTTTATCTCTTCTCCAGAATTTCACTTCTCTAACGGACTATGTAATACTTGTAAAGTGGTTTTATCATTTAACAACTTCACACGAGACCCCAAAAAGTTTCTCAGATTACTTACTTGTTCTGAAGGATTATCTATATTTGTATGACAAACAGATGATGCATGTCATACACTAGTACATCATCTCATGGATTTGTACCTAAAGTAGAAGCAATATTCTCCTTCAAAATCTCTTGTCTATCCTCCTTGAATGTCTCATTTTCTTTGCACACATCAAAATTTTGTTGAGGTGTTGTATTCTTTCTGACCCACTGGTGCTAGTCCTGATTCTTCTTTATTGCATCTACTCCTGTCTTGGATCCACCTCTAGTAACTATATCAATCTTCTTTCCATCCTCTTCTCTAGTTTCCATAGCAATCCATTGAACATTCTGATTGTCCGGGTTCCTCTTTTCATGTATCTTTGTCAAAAGTGTCAGACATTCTTTTGTATCATGATCTATTGTGCGACAATACATGCATAGCATTGGTGGTTGTGGACAATATCTTGCATAATATCCAATATCTAATAGTTGTGACATTTTATTGGTCCTTTACCTCCTCCAAATCATCTTCCTCCATAGCCTCCTCCTCTGAATCCTCCTTTGTTACCTTGATTGTCTGTGTGTGGTGTTTTATACTGTGGTACTTGATTCTATTGCAGTTTTGCATTATTATACTGAGGTGGTGTTGCAAATCGATGTGTGTTATTATATTTCAGTTGAGTTGCAAACTATTGTGCATTATTATACTGCGGTTGCATTGTAAATTGTTGCAAAAGTTGTCGTGTCATTAATTTAGCATACCTTATAAGTATATGAGGTCCTTTCCTTTATTATTTCCATAGTTCTACAATCCTTGTCTTCATGTCCTATAGACTTACAAAAGTTGCAGAATGTACTCTTGGGTATTGTTTGATACTTTTTCACATGAGAAAATGATAAGGATCATGTCCATCTTTTCTACATATCTCACACCATGGTCCTCCTATGGGCAAAGGATTTGGCATTCCTTCTCCCAAGTACTATACAAATTTTGGGAACTCATTATTATAATGTCCTTTTGTTCTGCATAAGGTGCACCAAACACCTTCCCTCTTCTCCTTACCCTTGTTCAAATTTAACTGAAATGTCGGGTTCTTCATATATTCTCTCAGCTCTTCCATATATGTATCTGTATGTTTATATTGATTTTCCTCTAATTGAAAGGCTTCTTGCAAAGCCTCAACTTGAGTTTGGAACTTGTGTTGCCTCAACAGATACTTCAAATTTGGCAACAGAGAATTAACAAATAAGTGTATATGTTGCATATATGTGATAGGGTACTTCAACTTACCTTTCAATCTCTTGAAATTCTAATCAACTTCCCAAATTGACTCTCCTATATTATCTTTGATTTTGATCATCTCATTCATGAATTGATCCTCTGAACTTGGTCGTTGGAATTCATTATTAATGCCTTCTTCCAATCTGTGACAGTTGTAGGTGGTCCTTGTTGATTATTTACTACGAGATCCATATACCAGTCTAGTGCGCAGTCTCTGAATGTGATTGCAAGTTGTACCACTTTTGTATCTTCAGTTGTAGTTTGCTTAGCTTCCAAAATATTCTCACAAATAAACAAATTCTTCTCCGGGTCCTCTGACGCTTCTCCATGGAACCTTGGTAACTAAATAGTTGGATCTTCTCCTGCCATTGTGAATTTTTTTGTACTACCACTTCCACGCGATGTAGATAACTGACTATTGCTAACTGAATTTGTACTTCCACTTGAATTTCCATTGGACCCACATCCTACTAAAATCCTTCTACCACTAATTGTTGGTTTTCTAAACGGTTCTTCTTCTTTAGATGTCTTAGTTGCACATGGGGTTGTGGGTTCCACACTAATTTGGATGTGGAATGGATAGCCTTCTCTACGTCGAACCCTTGACCTCTAGTTTTCCTCTCATATGTAGCACGTAGGATTTCCTCATTTTTCCCTATCACACGAAGATCCTCTACCTCTTCCCCATCATTGTCCAAGCCCTCTCACTCGGCTACTACCCACTTTTTACTATTGATATTATATTGGTAGGGTCTTTTGCTATGTGTCAATCTTGCTCTATCCATTATCTCCTTGGTATGTTCCTCATCCATCATAATGGGGTCCATTTCTTCCTTCTTCTGGCCTCTCTCCAGAGCCCTCTCCATATCTCAGATCTTCCTTAGTGCTTCCCCCAGTTCCCCCATGCGCGCAGAGTGATTTAGTTGTCTAAATCCATTGTCATCAGTCCTTTATCATGCAATAAAATCTTAATCGATGTGTAAAGTGATCGAATGTACCTTCCTCTCGGTCCCTTCAAAAGATCTTACTCTGCAACAATGTATGACTTCACAGTATCGGCTGCAAAATTAGTAATAAATCTTGCAATAATATTGTCTAGCCAGAAATCCACTATGCACGTGAATTTATTATTGACTCTTTCTAAACACGCAATATTATCAGTAGTCCAATCTAGTGGCCTTATCGGATTATTTGGATGATTATCCTTCAACCTCAATATCTACTCTTGCAATAATTCTAGAAAATAACATAAAAATTCCTCGCGCAGATCAGTAAACACATACCTTTCCAAATGCTGGCATGGTGTATACATGGAGCTTCTATTGTCTTTCTACATGAAATCGATTTTTTTGTTTCCAACCATATTTTGATCTCCTTCTTAGTAGGATTCCATAGCCTAAACATCCCCTTCTACCACTGTATTCTCTTCACTATCCTTCTCATCAAATACCTTCCAATCTGATCTTATGAGCTCCAACTGACAATGGAACCATTTGTTGGATGTATGGGTTGACTCGGGTTCTACCTTAGGTTTCCAACAAAACCATACAAACCATCGGCTCTTTTGGAGAACAGAAGGAAACATTGCACACATAGTGCACAATGAAGTCTCACCCAATATGGATTATGGGTGACTGCAGGACCCATATGTCTGCAATCATGGAAGGGATGTTTCTCACGGGGATGTTATACATACTACTCTACTTCAACATTCATCAGATCTTCCATTCTATAACCATATTCATTCATTAACATTCATTCTGCAGTAAACCTCATGAATAATATAGTGCACATTGTATTTTACTACTACTAGATTCATTCATGTATTCATCATAAACCATTGCAACAGATAAAAAAGACATTCCACATAAAGACACGGGTTTTTACCATGGTTCACCCCCCTAGGCTATGTCCACAAAGATCTGGTATTCATTGCTTCTTTATTCAACTTCGTCAAGTCATTGTGTTGCGCACATTACATCAAAGGTGCATCTAAAATGCTCAAGTATAGGTGAGGTTGACTAGTTTTGCGCCAAACTCTACAGCTTGTGACCTGACCCTCAGTTACAATTCATAACTCTGTCTCCCAAAACTGACTCAATATTATCTCCACAGCTCTTAACCAAAAACTAGAAATGTGACTCATAATCAACTTAACTCAACTTCATTATCTTGACATGATCTCCTCAAATATTACAATGCATATTTATACTACCAAAAAAATGGGTTAAACCCTTTACATTAAAGACCAAAAACCTAAACCTAAGTGGATTAGATTTGTCCACATTGTAAACTCCTACGTGTGGCTAGTTCATGATCCAATTGTTTCCTCGTCGTGTTGTCCTTGTCTATACCTTTGACTTTCCTCTTCCTTGCATTGTTTTTCCTTATTCTTCGGTGCCTGCTCCTTTTCTGGTCCCAATTCTAACTTGTCTTCCAAAATTGTTGTGCATTTCCCCATAATAGCCTACACCAACCATTTTTTGGATGTATGGGCCGACTCGAGTTCTACTTTAGGTTTCCAACAAAACCCTACAAACCATCATCCCTTCTAGAGACCACAAGGAAACATTGCACACAGAGTGCACAATGAAGTCTCACCTAAGATGGCTTATGGGTGACTAGAAGACCTAGATGTCTATAGTCATGGAAAGGATGTTTCTCACAGGGATGTTAGACATACTACTCTACTTCAACATTCATCGGATCTACCATTCTATAACCATATTCATTCATTATGCAGTAAACATCATGACTAATCTAGTGCGCGTTTTATTTTAATACTACTAGATTCATTCATTTATTCATCATAAACCATGAAATAGATAAAAGAGACATTCAACACAAAGACACGGGTTTTTACCACGGTTCACCCCCTCGGGCTACGTCCACAAATATCTAGCATTCATTGCTTATTTATTCATCTTCATCAAGTCATTGCACTACGCACATTAAATCAAAGGTGCATCTAAAATGCACAAGTATGGGTGAGGTTGACCAGTGTTGCACCAAGCTCTTCATCTTATGACCTGACCCTCAATTACAATCCATAACTATGTCTCCCAAAACTTACTCAATATTAGCTCCATGGCTCTTAACCAAAAACTAGTAATTGTGACTCATAATAAACTTAACTTATCTTCAATATCTTGACATTATCTCTTCAGATCTTACAATACATATTTATACTACCAAAAAAATGGGCTAAACCCTTCACATTAAAGACCAAAAACCTAACCCTAAGTGGATTAGTTTTGTCCACATTGTAACCTCCTAGGCGTGGCTAGTCCACGATCCAATAGTTTTCTCGTCACGCTATCCTTATTTTTGCCTTTGACTTTCCTCTTCCTCGTTGTTTTTCCTTATTATCCAACACGTTGCTTTTCCTTATATTTTGGTGCACTTATTTTCCTTATCTTCTGGCGTGCACTCCTATTTTGGTCCCAATTCTAACTTGTCTTCCAAAATTTTTGCGCATTTCCCTAAAATAGCATGGGCCAACAATGACATAACTTGTGATGAATGACACAATGTGACATAACCATTAACCAACATAAAAATCCAACATAACCTTTGAGAAACATCACAAATGTGGCATAACCCTTGATGAGCATTGTAATGCAGCATACCCATTGAGGAATGTAGAAATTTGTGATGTCCCCATCCGCTTAAGAGTTACAAGGGGAGAATTATGCTAGCCTAATTAAGTTCTCGTGGGCTAAGGAGGAAAAGTGAACTAGGGGACATAATTCACCTAGGAGAACTTTATAAAGTAAAAGTGGGAAAGAGGGGACAAGGGTCCTATGCTAATTAAAAAGTCACTTTAAAATTATAAAGTGAGAAACCCACTAAAGTGACTTTTAAATAATAATGGAGTAGGAAAAAGGTTCAAGTGAACATAAAAGGGGAAAATGAGGAGTTTCCTCTCATTCTTACACTTTCTTATTGAGAAAATAGATTTGGATAGATCTTGGAGAATTTTGTAGGGTTTTTGGAAACCCTTGCATTTATCTCTGGTTTCGGTGTTGCAACGATACACCCTAATCAATTTGAGGAAGGAATTGCTTCAGATTTCTTCATTGGATTCATTGTAGCTGGGTTATTTTCATGGTGGCTAAATTCCTTTCCTACTGAAATCAATTTTTATCACAAGAGGGTGAGTTCGGATTCAAAGTTGATTATTGGATATTGGAATATCCATTTCTCTATGTGGGGGCTGAGTTAACTCCTCTTAGGGTCGATATTCTCCAATCTGGGCGCTTGCATTTGTAGCACTCATCTCTTGCCAGGGTGCATTATTACACTCCTGGCACACTTATCTAAGTGTTGGGCTATTGTTCTCCTTGTTAGGCACCCTGGGATGAATTTCTCACTTCAAGAATGCAGTTTGGGCATTGTGGGAGGCCTCCTTGTGAGTTGAGGATGAATTACTCTTGTGGGTCGAAGTGTGGGTTGAGGGGCGCGATTTATGAGTCTAGAATCCGATTTTGAGTCCCTTACATCTTATAGAGATAGAGTTATTTACCCAGGTCGAGTCTCATCTTCTATGGGACATATTTCCTGCCTAGCCAACGCATTTCTACTTGGAAAAGTGTGTTGTATTAGAGAAGAGTTTATTCTTCATATTGTTGGATCCTGTCACTATTAAGAGGCGAGCTAGGAATGTGTATCGAGTTGTTGGTTAGTGGAGGCATCTTCTCTTAAGTTGGGTGCATTCACCTTGCAAATTCTGCCAGTTCTGATTGTGGGCATTGATAACTAGGCGTGTGAGACCCTTTTGCAGCTATTTACAGTGTTAGTTTCTCAACACATGTAAAGATTACCCACAATAATAAATATCAGGTTCTTTACTTCACGTTTGCAGTTCTATTTTTTGTTCAATCAATGTGAAATGGTTGTAACAATTTATTAAGTGCAATGGTTGCTTTGAGCTTCATATATGATGGATGATTTCAGTTTATCTTTATCTCCCAAATTTGAGTATCCATTAAATCTCAAGGAAAATAAGACTCTGTGCTAAAAATACTATATCATAAGACATATAATTCTTCTAAACAACAACTATTTGATGAAGTAATTACACTCTAAACCAAGAAGATTTTCCAGAAAATTTGAGTGGGAATATTACAAAATTCGATGTGATTCAACCATGGTCATCCATAATCAACCATACTTAACAATGGTCAAACATGCTCAATCACAATCAACCCATAGTAAATCAATCAAAACATATAATATCAAAAAATGAACTATTGCAAGTTTAAATATAAGTGAACATTATTGGTGCACCAATTTGTCATTGTGTACTTTTACTATGTTTCAATTATAGTTTCTTCTCCCTTATTTCTTCTCCAACATAACCATTGAGGAACATCATAATGTGGCATATCCCATTATGAACATTGCAATGTCACACAACCATTTAGTAACATAGCAATTCAACATAAGTTAGTCATGGTCAACCATAGTCAAACATGTTGGGTTGTGACAACACACCTTGTAGTGACATTAGTTTGGGTAGAAGTTTCTTAAGCGTCTAAATTTCTATATGCCTAGAAACGCTTGAGAATATCATGTTTAAATGAAGCGTCTTGTGAGGAGTTTCTTGATACTTGTGTTCATTTCTCCATTACTTGGTTGAACAATAAAATATTGTCATTTCCCCTATCTTTCTTTTTTTGTTGTGTGTGTGATGTGTTTATCTTCACTCTGTTTTTTTGTTCTATTGATCTCTGGTTTGCAGGCCCAATTCTCAACAAGTGGTATCAAATCAAGGTCAATAAGAAGGTCATCATGGTTTCTCAAGATCTTCAACTCAACAAAGAGACATTCCATAATTTATCTTAGTAGACAACATAGGAATGATAAGTTCTTGTCATGGCCATGGGCATGAAGTTGAATCGATGACCACCTTGACAAAGGAAACTACAATAGCCTGGAGCCATGGCAATGTAGCTGCATGTAAGAAACCCTATGTAGGGAGAAAGGTTGGTGATGGAACTCATACATCCTGTCGAATTAGGTGGTGTCTACACCAACACATTTGTTCCTTTTACAAGCACCAATAAAAATAGGGTTACAAAATTTAAAACCCTCCTGACCATGGAACAATAGTTAAGAGATTATCTAAAATATTATTGTACTCCATGGTGGTTTCCCGCACTAAATGAATTCCAACATCAGAGAGGAGAAAGGAAAGATACAAGATAGCCTCATAGGCACCCCATGGGAAATTCCAGATACCAACAAGTATATTCATAAAAATCATTTCTAATGAGGATGTAAGGTATGCACACGCATAAAATGTTAGGGACGGTGTCACATTGGTTGACTTCATCGGATGCATTAGGTATTAGGTGGGCTTGTATTTTGGGATCTTTGGTCACACCCATCATATATGGGATGTCGAAACGGAGGAGTTGGTGTTTAATGGTAGGTATATAATAGACCTTGATTCTATGCGCAATGGAGATGGTTATGATCTTGAGGTCACGCTCGCAGAGTGTGAGGTGGATATTTTTCATAAGCTTGGATCTCCAATGTGAGGAAGAGGACTTGGTTGTCCACCGAGATGGAAAGGAGAATGTTTGAATGAAAATTTCTAGGTGGAGTTAGTTTAATGTAAATGGGAATACGACTATAAGAATTGGTTAGGCACATGTACCCTATTTTTTCACCAATAAATTCTAAACATAGACCTAGGTGATAGGGGGGATCATGTGGTATTCTTGGATACCTTATTTTTTAAAGTTTGGTTGGTTTTGGTCATGAAAATGGGGGGGAATGTTAGGACAACAATCGTGGTTTCGAGCACATGGTTTTTGTAGCTCGTGGTTTTCTTAGATCCCATGTATTTCATATAATGAATCCTTTAAAGGGCATAGGATACTCCATTGAAATTATCCTGGAGATGAGAGGTGAAGGCTCACTTGGTTGGCTTGGTTGGATTTGGTCAAGGGAAAAAAGGTTTTATATATCTGGTGGTTATGGTGATGGAGCAAAGAGATGAAAAGTGTGGGATCATACTATCCACAATCATCAGTAATAGAGATATGTACCATGAAAAGTTGTTCAAGATCGCAAAGGGAGATTTGTTTTCAAACTCAGGGAATCATTGTATGGCCTAAGGTAACCAGGCAATGGTACAAGATGTTTTATTCCTTCATGGTAATCCAAAGTTTCTTTAGAAGTGAGTATGATCATTTTATTTATGGAATATCCATTATCTTAGTGTTATGTTGATGATATGTGTGTTGTAAGCAAAGCATGGTTGAGATGAGCAGGTTAATGGCTCAATTGGATAACACTTTTGATGAAGGATATAAGAGTAGCAAAGAAAATCTTGAGAATAGAAGTACATAGAGACATGAAAAATGGTAAGTTGTGGTTGTCACTGATGAGGTTCAGTATGAACTTTGTGAAATAGGTGAATATCCATTTATCTTTTCATTGTATTATTTCTTCAAGTTTGTGTCCTAGTAGTATGGAAGAAAGGATTATATGTCTTGTGTACCGTATGAAAATGTAGTAGGAAGGTTGATGTTTGTGATGGGATGTTCAAATATTTTACATGTAGTTGGTGTTGTCAGTGTACACATGGAAAAAACAAGTAAAGAGCATGGAAATGTGTGCTTTGGTATCTGAGAAGCACGAGTATTTCCTACAGTGGTTAGAGTGATTTATTTTGTGTTTATGTTGATTCAATGGAGGTGGAGTGATCCATACCGGAGAAAACTATGTAGACATGTTCACGCAACCAATATTGTTAGATACGTTGTGATGGTGTTTGGATTCTCTTGGCGAAGGTGATGTTTCATTCGTTGGGCAAGGTCTCAAGAAATTTTTTTCAAGGTGGAGATTGTTGGGTTGTGACAACACACCTTGTAGTTACATTATTTTGGGTGGAGTTTTCTCAAGCGTTTGGCTTTCTATATGCCCAGAAATGCCTGAGAACCTCTTATTTAAATGAAGAAGCTCGTGAGAATATTCTTGAGACTTGTATTCATTTCTCGATTACTTGGATGAGCAATAAAAGATTATCATTTCCTCCATATTTATTTTTTGTTGTGTTTGTTTGATGTGTTTGTATTCACTCTATCTCTCTGTTTTGTTGATCTCTAGTTTGCAGGCTTGATTCTCAACAAAACATGCTCAACCATAGTGAACCATGGTTACCCATAGTGTACCATGGTCAACCATAGTCAAAGGTGGCCAACCAAAGGTAACCATAATCAATATTGGTCAAAAAAATTAAACCATAGTCAACCAACATCAACCATGGTCAAACATGGTTAACCATAATCAAATATAGTCAACTTTGATCAACCATAGTTAAAATCAATCGTAATCAACCTATAGTCAACCAGTAATTTGCACCAAACCTAAAGAAATGACTTAGTTTAATCTGTCAAAATATTGATGTGCCTTAGTGGATCAATGAAAATTATTCTTTGTTAAGTCAATCAAGAGAGAAGCAATAATAGAGAATTTGCAAACAAATCTACAATAAAAAAACTTACTATACCAATAAATCCTTTAATCTTATTAAGGGTCATAGGCACTAGAAACACTTCAATGGATTGGATATTGGAAATATTGGTATGAACACCCTCTACAAAGATAATATAGTCAAAATACTCTAAGGAAGTCTTGGAATATCCATACTTTGATTCTTTGCATTAAACATTTGATGTAGCCAAAGCCTGATATTCATTCACAAGATCAAATAAACCATGAAAACATAGAAGAATGGAAAAATAACTCTCTTTTATTCATTCTCCATCCTAACTATTACAATCAAAGTTCAACCCCTTATAACTACTATCTGAGATTTTCAAAAACAACTAATTTTAGAAAAACAACTATTTTTTAGAAAAACAACTAAATTTAGAAAATTCTCGCATGACTCTAAAACTGACCACTAACTAAGAGATAACTAGAGTGACACTATTTTTCAACTCACTTTTCTGATTAAGCTCATAAACTAAGAGATAATTGATAATTGAAAAATTAAAAATTCTCGTAAAAACAGTAAAACCCCAATTTGAGGTCTTATATGAAGGAATTTGGCCCCTGAAAAGTGTCAAAATGATGTCTAATTAAATAGATGTGATTGGAATGATAGTGAACTCTTCAAGACGCAACTTCCCATAAAATTTCATCCCAAATGGATAATCGAGTCAAAAGTTATGACCCTCGGAAAATCCCTGAAAAATCCCTACATGATTCTTCTATGGTTGAAAAGAACGCAGCTCCTGCAATTTGTTGTCTTCAAATTGTTGCCATTTAATGGAATCTAGGTTCAGTAAGTCACCCTATGTAATCCATGTACTCTCTATTATGATACACCTTCCCACTGGACCAGATATCGGTTGTATTTTCCTTATCGAGTATGAAGGGTCTTCTTATCTAAAATATGTGCAATCTTTTCATTTTTCTTACTTGGACTGGCATGTTTCCAATCCACCTCTTTCTCACTATCATCACCCATATCATCCCCATGGAAGATATACAAATTTGAAACGTTAAACACAGGGGAGATATTGAGGTCAGCTGGTAAACCGACCTTATAAGCATTCTTATTGATTTTCTTGAGAATCTTGCAAGGACCAATTTTCTTATACTTCAATTTGTGGTAGGTTCCTCAAGGAAACCACTCTTTCTGTAAATAAGCCATCACCAAATCACCTTCATTGAATAACTGGTATCATTGGCGAGCATATTTGATAATTTTGTTATGTTCATTACTAGCCTACAGTTTTTGTCTCACCTGTTGCTGCAATTGTCGAATGTGTTCTGCAAATGCTTCACCGTCATCATTGATCCTATCCCCAAGTGGTAGTTGCACCAAATCTAGGAAACCCATAGGATTTCTACCGTAAACAACCTGAAATGGAGATTTACTTGTAGATCTATTCACTAAACTATTGTAGGAAAAATTGTCTTGAGGTAAAGCCAAATCCCACTGCTTGGGATTCTCTCCAACAATGCTCCGTAACAGGTTTCCCAAACTCTGATTTACCACCTCGGTTTTCCTATCTATTTGGGGGTGATAGGCATTGTTGAACTATAATTTAGTCCCCATTTTCTTCCATGAAGTCCTCCAAAAATGACCCAAGAACTGAATATATCTATCAGAGGTAATAATTTTTGGAACCCCATGCAATCTAAAAAATTATGAAAAAAACAATTTTGTCACCCTCGATGCATCACGAGTTTTCTTGCAAGCAATGAAATGAGCCATTTTAGAGAACCTAGTTATATCTTTTTTCATCTTCGACCAGTAATATTGTTAGGGACCTAACCCCTCACGTAGGTAGAATAGTATATTTCCATGTAATAAAGGTCAATATTAATAAGGCCTAACAATAAGGAAGAATAAGTCAAATGTAAGAAGACCTAATAGAAGCTTCCACTTCTAGAAGGATGTTCCTCTAGATTGTTCTTTTGGATAGACATATTTAGTATAAATAGGAGTAAAGGGTATGAGAATTTTTGTCTTAGATATTATTGTAATAGAGCTCTGCTCTGCTGGAGGTTTCCCCCTCGAAGAGGCAAGTGAACATTGCCCTCAATAATCAAAGTTCTCTTTCTGGTGTTATTGTGGTATTGTTGTGGTTATATCATTGTTTATCTGTCATTTCTAGCTAATTATTTATGTTTTGCATACTATTTTATATCTGGAATATTACAAGTGGTATTAGAGCACCTTCCTCGGCAGAAATTTGTGGGTTAAATTTTTTTTTCAGGGTAGATACGTATTCCGGCGTCTTTAAGCTACAGAGATATGTCGTTATGTGCATAAACCCGTAGTCAGGGATTCATACATGTGAGAAATAGAAGTGGTACTTAAGCGCACATTTGTTGGCCACCCTTGTAACCCATGTTTGTACCCCTTCGAGTGGTAGTGCATCAGAAAACACCTATATACAGATCGGCCTACGTCTCTTGAAGCTCTCCATAGATAAACCGATCGACCACTTGGCTGCTATAGTGCCATCGAGAACAACACTCGGGAAGATACTCACTAGTACCTGGGTAGTCGGGTAGTACAACTAAGGGCATGGTCTAGCCTCCTTAGTTGGTGCCCTGAGATATTGGATCGAGTAATACTATTGGACCCCGCACATATATCAGAGAGATATAGCACAGGGAAAACACTTGTCTGTAGAACCCTTTAATACCCTAACCCTTGGGACAGAAACAAAAATAGAACAAAGAAGATCCATTCCCCTACAACTGTGTCCCATGCATTTGGGTTGCGAAATTACTACACATTTCTTCCTGTTAAGCATTTGGGCATTCCGTCACTGCAATATTCTTCAGATCGGAGTATAGAGTAAAAACAAATTATAGATCTTGTTGGCACCATTATTTGAGACCTATCGCATTGGATTCCTCTCTTCGCCCTTATCGTAGTCATACCTATCATTTTTCCGGAAAAAAAAATCTCATGGACCCGACCCCCTTCCAACACCCTTATTTGGGCTTTAGCCCTTTGGATTCCACTCGTCTCCATGATCGTTGTGATACACTTCAACCATAACCCATTTTCTATGTGGTCCCACCCACCCTTTTTTTGTTTTCCCTCGTCATCATGGCCCACACTCGTAGCCAAGACTTGGAATCTCACTTCAATGCATTGCACTCTAATTTCAGATAAACCCAACAACAAGTGAGACAGCTCAATGCCAATGTTTCCACCATCAATAAAAACTTGCATTCCTCCATCGATGCCAAAATTGAGGACCTCAAACAAGACCTTTCTACCCAGCTTGAATCCTTCAATACCCAGTTTGTCTCCTTCACTACGATGATATTTGCCAAGCTACATATCCCTACAGATCTTCCCTCATCTAACCCACCTTTGCAAACTAAAGGTGAAACTTCCTCTCATTCCCAGAATTTTCATCCCCATCACTTTAAGCGTGACCTACGCCTTTCACATGTGGATGTGACCAAATTTGATGGCTCAGATCCCATTGGATGGGTAACCCAAATGGAACATTATTTCTCTTTGTATGGTGTTCTCCATCTAGATCAAGAATGTTGTCAATGGTGGCAATGGAGAAACAATGCTCACCAAGGGTATGTGGCTTGGACACACTTTGTGGCAGAGCCTTATGAACAATTTGACACTGACACCAACCATTTAGGTCATTTGACAAAGTTGAAACAATCTGGCATGATGGAAGACTTTATAGCCTCTTTTGAGCGATTGGATTTCCGTACAGAGGGCATGTCTAATGCTTTTTTTCGAGAATGTTTTATCAGTGGCCTCAAGGATGAGATCCATGCCCATGTCCTCATGGCTCAGCCTCGGATTTGGGTGGAAGCTACTAAAAGAGTTAAGGAAGAACAACATGTTGTCTCTTCTCAAAACCAAAAACCCTTCTTTATTCCTCGCACTAAACTAGTCACTCCCACTCCTCCTTCTACTCCACTAAAGATCCAGAAATTGACTAGGGTAGAAATGGTTGAACTCCAACTCAAAGGCCTTTGTTATAATTGTGATGACAATTTTTTCCTGGGCACAAGTGTAAGGAACAAAATCTTATTATGGCGATCTCGGAGGATGTTTCGGAAGATGATGTTGAGGCTCCCCTTATGGCTATGTCACCTGAACCCACTAACATGAACCCTCCCTCAGACCCTCCCGAAGTAGAACTAGTCATTTCCCTCAATTCTCTCATTGGCTTCTCTGCTCCCCAAACCCTCAAGTTAATTGGTTACATTAAGCATAGGAAGGTCGTCATTCTTGTTGATAGTGGAAGAATCCATAATTTTATTCATTGCCACATTTCCCAAGAAACTAATTGCTATATATGTGTCGTTAATAATTTTCAAATCATGATTTCCAATGGCAGGTCCATGAAATGTGGAGGGAATTGTGAAAATGTGTGTCTCCAAATTGGTCAGTACCACATGAAATCTCATATTTTTCTATCAACATGGGCAGTTGTGACATTGTGTTGGGTGCAGAATGGCTAAGAACTTTGGGTCCCATTCTCATGGATTTTAAGGAATTAACCATGCAATTCGACCAGGAGGGCCAACAATATAAGTTCCAAGGCATCACCGCCAATTCCCCAGAGATCATCAGTTCCCATCGCATGGAAAATATGCTCAAAAAAGGTCATTCTGGAATTATTTCACAACTCCATGCCATTCAATCCACTAAGACACCATTTGTGCCGCAGGACCTCCAATCCATCCTCTCTAAACATCAAGTGGTTTTTTTCCACTCAGAGTGACTCCCTCCTTCCCGTGGTGTTCATGATCATTCCATTCCCCTTGTCCCTAGAATCCTTCCTCCCAACATATGTTCCTATCATCATCCCTTTTCCCCAATACATGAAATTGAGAAAATTGTTCAAGAATTTCTCAGTGTAGGTGTTATCCTCCCTAGTATGAGCCCCTACTCTTCTCATGTGATCATTTTCGTTGAGAAAGAAGGCTCTTGGCACATGTGTCTTGACTTCTTCTCCCTCAACAAACTCACCATTAAATAAAAGTTCCCCATTCCTGTCATTGATGACCTCTTGTATGAATTGAGTGGCGCCCAGTGCTTTACTAAAATTGATCTTCATTCTGGCTACCACCAGATACGTATGAATGAGGTAGGCATTCCTAAGACTGCATTTAGAACTCATGAGGGCCACTATGAATTTTTGGGCATGCCCTTTGGCTTGTGTAATGCTCCCTCCACTTTCCAAAGCCTCATGAATCATGTCTTTCATCCTTTTCTTCGTCATTTTGTATTAGTTTTCTCTGATGATATCCTCATCTATAGTAAAACCTGGAAAACCCATCTTTCTCATGTGGATCAAGTTCTCCATCTACTCTTTCAGCACCAACTTTTGCTCAAACAATCTAAATGTGATTTTGGCACCTTGGAATTTGAGTAATTGGGTCATCTTGTTGGCAAGGCATGTGTCGGGGTGGATCCTAAAAATATTGAAGCGATGCAATATTGGCCTCACCCAAAGACTCTCAAAAGTTTTCATGGATTTATGGGTTTAACAAGTTATTTTTGCAAGTTTGTTAAGAATTATGGAAAGATTGTGGCACCTATCACTGTTCTCCTTAAAAAGAATTCTTTCACTGGAACTCCAACAGCTTCTCGGGATTTTCAAACCTTGAAGATGGCCATGTGCACCACTCCAGTCCTGACCCTTTATGATTTCACAAAGACCTTTTTCCTGGAATGTGATGTTTCCAGGAAAGGAATTGGAGCAGTCCTTATGCAAGACGGGCGGCCTTTGGCCTTTACAAACAAACAACCATCAGAGTGACATTTTGGCAAATCAATCTATGAAAAGGAAATGTTGGCTATTCTGCATGTCGTGGATCTTTGGTTCCTTTATCTATTGGGACAACACTTCCAAATTAATACAGATCATCAAAGCCTCAAGAATTTTATGGAACAACGCATTTCCTCCCTAGAGCAACAAAAATGGGTGACTAAACTCTTTGGATATGATTATGAAATCATTTACAAGAAAGGAAAAGACAATGTGGTTGTTGATGCACTTTCCAGAAAATATGAAGATGAATGGTCCTTTTTTCTCTCTCCTTCATTGTACCAGATTGGCTCCAAGCTATTCACCAGTAATGGCTACACGATCCCAAAAGTTCACATCTGATACAAAAATTGTAGGCCAATTCTCATGTTTCCCCAGGGTACTCTTGGCTCAATGATGAGATCCGATACAAAGGCCATTTTTATTTAAGTAAAAAGTCAACACTTAAATCCACGGTACTTTTTGAGCTTCATGCTACACCCATTGTTGGGCACTTAGGGTTTACCAAAACCTATGACTGGGTTGAACGTTATTTATTCTAGGATGGTATGAAACATGATGTTCGCAATTTTGTGGCCAAATGTGATGTTTTTCAACGCAACAAGGGTGAAACAGTCAAAGTTCCTGGCACATTACAATTGCTTCCGATTCCACCCGTTATTTGGAGGGATATCTCTATGGATTTTATTGTAGGATTACCTAAATTGGGAAATAAATCAGTGATCATGGTGGTAGTTGATCGTCTTTCCAAGTATGTTCATTTATGTGCTCTTCAACACCCATTTACAACCTCCATTGTGGCTCAAATTTTCATGGATCAGGTCTTCAAGCTTCATGGAATGCCTCATTCTATTGTTTTTTATCGCGACCCAACGTTAACCAACAATTTTTGGGAAGAATTGTTCAAGCTACAAGGCACCGAATTGCATCTTAGCACAGTTTATCATCCCCAAACCGATGGTCAAACTGAAGTTGTCAACAAGTTTTTGGAAACATATTTGAGGTGTTTTTCATCGGAAAGGAAAAATCAGTGGGCTCAATGGTTACTACTAGTTGAATGGTGGTACAACACTTCTTACCATACAACTATTGGCATGACTCCTTTTGAAGTGATATATAGACAAAAGCCAGCTTCAATTCTATCATACTTTTCAGGTGTCTCGAAGGTCCAAGCGGTTGACCAAACGCTTACAGTTCGAGAGGCTATTCTCCGTACCCTCGAAGAGAATTTGTTCATGGCCCAGAATCACATGAAGAACAAGTAGATCAAGTTCACTCTGAACATCAATTTGAAGAAGGATATTAGGTGTTTCTTCAACTGCAACCTTACAAGCAAAATTTCCGCAAGGATGACCATTTTCATAAACTGGTGCCCAAATTTTATGGTCCTTATACTATTCTCAAGTGTGTGGGGCAGGTGGCCTATCAGTTAGCTTTGCCCATTCATTCTAAGCTCCATCCTATTTTTCATGTTTCATGCTTAATGAAGGTGATTGGAACTAAGTGTCAAACTGGAACCAATCTTCTCGAGTTGGACAAAGAAGGCTCAATTTGGCTACAGCCACAAGTAGTTTTGGACCAGCTTGAGCATTATCTGTGTCAGCGCACCATCAAGGAAGTGTTCCAGTGGAAATATACAACTCCAGTAGATGTCACTTGGGAACCCACTACGATTCTGCAACAATTTCCTCATCTCAAGCCTTGAGGACAAGGTTGTTAAGGGGGAGGACATGTTAGGTACCTAACCCCTCACGTAGGTAGAATAATATATTTCCATGTAGTAAAGGTCAATATTAATAAGGCCTAGAAATAAGGAAGAATAAGTCAAATGTAAGAATACCTAATAGAAGCTTTCGCTTCTATAAGAAGGATCTTCCTCTAGATTGTTCTTTTGGATAGACATATTTAGTAAAAATAGGAGTAGAAGGTATGAGAATTTTTGTCTTGGATATTATTGTAATAGAGCTCTGTTCTGTTGGAGGTTTCCATGTTGGCACAGGGGCAAACCCAGGTTTCAACGCTTCAACAGCGCACCAAAAAAACCCTCACTACCGGCCCTTTTGGCGACACCTGCGAAGCAGGCGAAGTCTCAACCGAGGTAGAAGAAGGGGGGGTTACAGGACTCAGGTGTCTATAACCAAGCTGGGACAAATATCTGTGATAATAACGCTTCGCAGAATGTTCTATCAACACTTAGAAGGTGGAATTCATTAGTCCATTAGCTTCATTAACATCGCAGAACTTACCCAAAGATAGATCGACACAGTAACAATAAATATACTTCAATAATTTAGCACATAGCACTGAGTTATATCTAACATCCATTCATCCTTAACACAACTAAATCACTAAGCATCAACATATCTATCTAACATACATAATAATCAAAGCACTGAGCATATTCATAACATAAATAGCACATCGCAAATCAACCAAAGACACAAGATATATGTGGTTCACCCCAGTGTGGGGATACATCCACCAATTGATTTGTCTTCTTTACTATTCTTTTGAATCTTAAATTCATTCACTCATGTGCACTAAGCCACAGAGTCGAGCTTCGCATAGGACAGGAGATCTGTGCACTGAGCACCAGATACTCCTTCCAAAACTAGGTCTAGGCATAGAGCCAACTCCTCTATCGAGCACAGAGACTTAACACATACACATTTTGTTGCACAAAGCAACCCAAAACTACTTGCACTTAGCCCATTTTCACTACTCTTCTACAATACATTCTTACTTATTTATACTCTTACAATCAATTACAATAAGGCCTAATCATGGGTAAACCCATGGGACGACATCCCATAACCCATTACAAAAACTCTAAAGAACCCTTTGTTGGGTCCACATAGCCCTCAAAATAAGTGAGATCTGTGATCTCAGCTCCGCCTGGGCACTCCATCTTCGACCATCCTGTCAAAGTCCAAAATTGGTCCAAAAATTACCAAGGTTTCCTCAAAACTTGGTCGAGGGCCAACATGCCCCCTCGAAGAGGCAAGTGAAAATTTCTCTCAGTAATCAAAGTGTTCTTCCTGGTGTTTTTCTGGTATTATTTTGGTATTATTGTGGTGTTTTCTGGTTATATCATTGTTTATCTGCCATTTCTAGCTAATTATTTATGTTCTCCATACTATTTTATATATGGAATATTACAAATACTTATCTTTGATTAATTATAGCATCTTATCCTTTCCAAAATGTCCCGACAAACCTGTAACGTCCCCAACCATCATCCCCACTACCGGGAAATGCTACTATGATGAACATATACACATATATTTATAAATAATATGAATTAAATCAAATTAACATATTTAACATGGATTCACTGTTGTCATACAGACTTAAATAGAATTGACAGCAATTCAAACTTGCAACATAATACATGATAACATTTCAAGACACAGACATGCATCACATATAAATTAAGTACAGAATTAATACTTATCTTTTGAACTGGTGTAACACCACCAACTATGTGCAGACCTTCCACAAACCTCCCAGCCTTAGACTACGTTTCTCATCACGCTCAACACTGGGTCACCCCCAAGCTAGGACTAATCTCCACCGGGAAAGGGAATCCTAGGATAGGCAAGGTCAACAAGAAGACACACAGTTTATGAGGAAGGATTCTCTCCTAGGAGCCACCTATTCTCACTTCTCACAAACTCTCATTCCCCACATGCCTATCCCACCCCAGGAGTATACACCTTCGTTGTCACCAAGATAGTCCTTATGTTGCTAAACCTCCCTTGCCTTGGGCTTCAGCAACAGGTCGTACCAGAATTATCCGAGCTCTGTGGTAGCTACAGGACCCCTTCCAAGAGTTCTCACTTCCTCTGCGCACTCTCTCACCTAGAGAGAGTAGCTCACAAGCCTAACAACCTACCTCTTCAACTACAACCACCTCCATCGCCACGAGAGAGTGTTGCACATAGGCCTGACAACCTGCTTCTTCATCTTCATTCCAGCACAAGGAGGACCACAATATGGCTCAGAAAGGAACATATGACGGTAGCCAATCACACTCAACCAAGGGATTGTGTGGCCACAATAGCCCACAGTTAAAACACACATGGCATAGACAATTGTGGTATGCTCAAGTTTCACAGAAGACAGCGACCCAGATAGTTAAGCACGAACTCGGATTTTCAGAATGGATAAACTAGGTTCACAAGACACACAGGAGACACGGCTCTGTTCACAGTTTTTCCACTGGTTTTCATATGCAGGACAAGGAAATCATGCAGAGGTCGATGATGGAGGCAAAACGCAGAGACCAGACAGAATTCAAGGGAATACACCAGTCGATCACAGAGGTCTCACAGTTTCGGGTTTCAAAGCTACATGAGGTATGCAGCGATCAGACATAGAGGTAACACAGTTTAAACCGCGGACAGTAGAATGGAGGACGAAAACCCCCAACTCAGTTGACGCTTCATCTTTTAACCACATGTGCCCAG
The DNA here is from genome assembly GCA_009831015.1 of Picea engelmannii. Taxonomy (NCBI): domain Eukaryota; kingdom Viridiplantae; phylum Streptophyta; class Pinopsida; order Pinales; family Pinaceae; genus Picea; species Picea engelmannii. Next base: position 125,760 of record ML800377.1, on the reverse strand, counting down.
GTTGACACTTGTCTTCCTAGAGCTACTTGTGTTCCCTTTTTCATAGGTTGGAGCTGCATGCGTTGCCTCTCCCAAGACTTAGGATAAAAACATGTTTGTCACACAGCTTTGGAATAATAATAAAATATTATTCTCAAGGACTTAATCCCCTAATCTTATCCCCTCTTCCAACCTTTCATCCCCCTCTCCCTTACCCATTCTGTGGAAGCTTATTCCCCCATAAATCTTTCTTCGTGGTCAATCAGTACGCAACAATGTTTATATATTATATTAATCATCTGCATAATTACAAAAATCAGGCTCCTAGCCTTAACACTTAGGCTCTCTAGCCTAATAAACACATAATCCCACCAACTTATCAATACTCGGCTCACCACTATACAAAACATGGTTGCAATTCATAATATCATCGCGACACTACCGGGGGATATTACAATCCCCTCCCTTTATTTTTTCATTGTCCTCAGTGCAATGTTTACATAGCATCAGAAAATTTTTAAAAAGATGCAGGTATTCTACCCGCATAGCATCCTCATGCTCCCATGTCACGTCCTCAAGACCGTACTAGGTCCACTGGACCTTTACAAGCCCTATGGCTCAATTCCGGAGATGTTTACTTTTTCGGTCCAATATGCGCACAGGATGCACTTACAGGACACCTTCTTGCTCCACCTAAATCACATTCCAATCAATTACATGATTAGCATCAGGTATATATTTCTTAAGCAATGAAATGTGAAACACATTATGTACAGTCATGGATGCAAGTAATCAAAGCATATATGAAACTAGCCCAATCCTTTCTAGGATTTCAAATGGCCCACAAAATTTGTCTTCCAACTTGGCATAGTTTCCCAGCTTCAGGGAACTTCTATTAGCTTTCACTTTTAGGAAAACATTCTCTCCCACTTTAAACTCTCTGTGGGTTCTGTTTTTATCAACATAAATTTTCTACCTGTCTTGGGCAGCCATTAAATTCTGCTTAGTTTTTAGCATTTTTTCTTCCATTTCCTTGAGCAACTCTGGCCCAATTATTGCCCTATCAGCTGGATTCTCCCATGTTACTGGAGTATTGCACTTCCTGCCATAAATTGCTTCAAATGGGCTCATATTCAATGATGCTTGATACCCATTGTTGTAGGCAAATTCTACCAAGTGTAGGTAGTCTTCCCATTTTGATAGCTTGTCCATCACATACATCCTCAGTATGTCTTATATTACTCGATTCACCCGCTTTGTCTGCCCATCTGACTCAAGATGATAGGTTGTGTTAAAGTTCAGATTCATTTTGAACCCCTTGAATAACCCCTTCCAGAAATTTGAGGTAAATTTTGGGTTTCTGTCAAACACAATTGTCTTGGGAATATCATGCAATTGTGCCACTTCCTTCATAAATATGTCGACAACATCCACTACCTTGTGAGTAGTCTTTAATGGAATGAAATGGGCAGCTTTCATAAGATTTTCCACCACCACCATGATTGAATCATGTTATTTGTCGGTTATGGGCAATCCTGTGATGAAATCCATTGTCAGTACTTTTCACTTCCACTCATGAATGGGTAAAGGTTGTAGCAACCCTACTGGGTGTTTGTGCTTATCTTTAACCTTTTGACACTCCATACATCTGGAAATGTATTCAGAAATTCCTCTCTTCATACCTAGCCAAAAGTAATGGCTCTTAACTATTGCCACAGTTTTCTGATATGCAGGGTGCCCAACAGAAGGCACATTATGCATTTCATTCAAAATCGCAAGTTTCAAGTCCTGGACATTAGGTACATAAATTATGTTCTTGTACAGAAGTATTCCATCGTCTTGAAATTTATAATTCTCCACTTTTTGTGGCATCGCACCTTGCTGTAGCTTTTCTACCAAATCCATGTACTGCAAATTTCCATTTGCAGCTTCCAAAATTATTTCTTTAATATCAATTCGGTACATGCTAGTGGCCGTAGCATGCAATTCATGTACTCTCCTGTTGAGTGCATCAACCACTTTGTTCTCTTTTCCTTTGATATGCTTGATATCAAAGTCATATTCACAAAGAAACTCCAACCACCTACTTTGTCTAGCGTTCAAGGTTGGTTGATCAAACAAGTACTTTAGACCGATATGATCTGTCCTCAATTCGAACCTCCTTCCAATGAGGTAATGTCTCCATTTCTTTAGAGCGTGTATTATGGCTACCAACTCCAAATCATGAGTGGCATAGTTCTTTTCGTGCTCTTTCAACTTTCTGGATTCATAACAGATTACGAATCCATTCTAACTAAGGAATCCTCCTAGTCCTTCTTTGCATGCATCTGTGCACAATAAAAAGTCTTCATTCAGATCTGCAATCCTCAGGATTGGAGCACTAGTTAACAATTGCTTCAATTGCAGGAAGCTTCTCTCACAATCCTCTGTCCACTAAAATTTCTTCTCCTTCCTTTGCAAGGAAGTGATAGGGTGAGTTATCCTCAAGAACCTTACGATAAACCTTCTGTAATAACCATCTAGACCCATAAAGGATATGACTTCCATCATGTTCTTTGGCACTAACCATTCTCTGATGGCCTCAATCTTCTCAGGATCTACAACTATCCCATCCTTTGAAATAATATGCCCCAAGTAATGGATCTACTCCTGATAAAATGAGCACTTGCTCAACTTGGCATACAGTTGGTGCTCTCTTAGCACCTGCAACATCATCCTCAGATGTTTTTCATGCTCTTCCTCTGACTTGGACTACACCAGGATGTCATCCAAAAATACTATGACAAATTTGTCCAGATAGTCTCTGAATACAGCATTCATCAAGCACATAAAAATAGCGGGTGTCGACAACCCAAATGACACCATTGTGAACTTGTAATGACCATACCTTGTTCTAAAGGCAGTCTTGTTGATGTCTTCATCCTTTATCCTTACCTGGTGATATCTCGACCTGAGGTCTATCTTCAAAAATATCTTTGCATCGTTCAACTGATCGAAGAGGTCATCAATCCTTGTTAGAGGATTTCTATTATTTACAGTTACTTTATTCAATTGTTTGAAATCAATATACAATCTCAGCATCCCATCCTTCTTCTCCATGAATAGAACCGAGGCACCCCAAGGTGACACACTTGGGCATATATACCTTTATTCAGAAGATCTTCAATCTGCAATTGCATCTCTTTCAACTCTGGCGTACTCATTATGTAAGGAGCTTTTGACACTGGAGTTGCTCCAGGCATCAGGTTTACAAAGAAGTCAATATCTCTCTTCGGGGGTAGTCTGGGTACCTCCTGAAATACATCTTCAAACTCCTTTAGTACCGCATGATCTCCAATCTTTGAGACCTCATCCTTATATGCTTCCTCCACATGGGTTGCAAATAATTGACAGCCTTTCCTGTAGCACTTTTTCAGCTGCATTGCTGAGATTTATCTGATAGAAACAGCTCTGGGAATTCCTTAGATTGTTCTCCGATTTCCTTCCTCATCCAAGCAAGTGAATGCCTTGTTACAACAGTCCAAGATGGCATGGTGTTGGTCCAACTAGTCCATCCCAATTAGATAGTCATAAGAACCTAAAGGTAGAGTGTTCAATTCAACCTTTGTGCTCAGTCCATTCATGTCCAATGGACAGGACTTAACCAACTCAGTGAATTTTCTCTTGGTTCCTGTAGCTAGCTGCACTAACCAAGACTTTTCATGTTTGCTTCTTAACAATTGCAAACTTTCCACCACTCTAGGATCTATATAACTATGGCTAGCCCCTGAATCAATTAAAATAGTGAAGGGATGGTTATTGATCATACCTTCCACTTCAATTATGTTGGACTGATATTCATCTTGCTTGTTGTCTAGGGCTACGTAGATCCTTGACATTCTATTTCCCATGTCCTCCACTGTTTCATCATGTTGAACATTGTGGACAGCTCTCACTTTATCATTTCTGTGGGGGAAATATCTGTACCTATGGTTCCCTTTGCAACCCCAATATTCCATAGGTGGTGGTCTTGACATTTGCCCACACACTTCAACCTTCCTGGGATCTCTAAAAGATGGATGTCCTTGAGGACTGTTTCTGAAAAAGGGTGGCTTAGTTCCCTTCTTCCTATGATCCATCTTGAATTTCTTCTTGTCTTCCCAAGCCTTCCGAAAAGTAGGCTTCTCTCTTTCTTTCTCATATAAGCATTTCACCTCCTTATCGTTTCTTCCATAGTCTTAGTATCATCATACTTAATCTTGTCTCCAATGGAAGGTGGCAGTCCACTCAGATACCTTTGAATCTTCCAGTCCCATCCTTGATCAATGGGACATACTTCAACAATTCCAAAAATCTTCGTTTGTATTCATCAATGGTCATGCTACCCAGCTTGAGTTCAAAGAAATCTTTCATCTTTCTGTTGTAGTATCTTTTAGTCAAGTATTTCTTCTCGAAATACCTCTTTAATTATTTCCAAGTGATATATTTATCTCTAATGTGATGCACCTGCACAAGTTGATCCCACCACATGGATGCTTTTCCTTTCAGTTGATACATCAAAATTATTCCTTATACATGAGAGGAATAATTCTGCAGTTGGAAATATTTCCTCATGCCTAGAAACCATGTTTTGGCATCTTCCTCCTTCTTATGTTCTCCATCAAACGTAGGAGGCTTAATCTTGTTCATTTCTTCCTTCATTTCGTCTGCTCCAGATCTCTTGTGATTTCTAGTAGGAGATGGGCTTGAACTACTGTGTGCCCTCCTCTTGGAGCGACCTTGGGAGTGATGATGGTGTCTACCAACACTCCTTGATATTCTTCCCTCAGAAGTCTGGTGACTCCCTATTTTTCTTGAGTCTCTCTCCTTTTCCAACTTATTTTTTATTCTCTCTAGAATCTTCATCAAATTTAAGTTGAACTATCCCTGATGTTCCTTAGCTTTCATGAGCTTTCCGCTATCTTCTTGATGAGTTTGGGCATCTTTCTACAGTCTTTCAATGATTTTCATTATATGTCCTTCCTTATCTATCTCTTCTCCATGCCCATTGGAGTTAGACCCTTCAACTCCCAAATGAACATCCATTCCTTTTGCTTCGTCCTCGGAACTGGAAGTAGTTTGTGCCTCTTCCATTTCTTTGCACTCAATGGAAACTCTATTCGGTTATGGAACTCATTAACTTCTACAAACACAATGTACAGACAAATGGAATTTTTCAGGCCATTATTCCTTAGCAAATCCCATGGCATTCATAAACAAATTTGACTCAAGATAACATTCAGTTTTCATTCTCTGTGATTCTCTTTCAATCAAGAATCATCGTAGATTTATTCTTTCGGAGATCTGCTCTGCTAATTTTTCGGGCACTAGCCCCTTTATCTCAGTCCCAAACCCACGCGACCATGGGTCGTGACCAAGCGCTAGATCAATAAGCACGTACTCGGCATTTCAGCCTCGGAAATTTTCAAAGCGCAATATGACAATCACTCAGAGTTCTGAGTTACCGAACTCACATAGTAGGGTGGATCAACGGTCCACATCTACCCAGCATCCAACGGCTAACACTCTCTATGGAACCTCAGGAGTCTGAGTTCCAGGACTTCGGAATATTTAACATCCACACACCCAGAACCATTAATCTTTGAACACTCCCACGTCACCTTAGGTGACATTATTATGTCACATCACTTAACGTTTTTCCAATTGTGGGGGCATGCAATGGTGGTTTGGAATAACCCGCCTTTCATCTCGCAATTCTCCTAATGCTGACACATAAGCCTTCAATGAAACCACGGTTTGGATTGTGGGACCGTCTTGGAGAATTAGCTTCTGTGCAACTTGGGTCCCCGCAATGCCTTCTGGCCGTTGATCTTGATGTATCATGATCAACGCCATTGTGGGTCCTCCAACCTTTAACTACGTTACGTAACCTCGGGCCCCACATAGTAAATTTGTCACCAACTAAGGTGATGGCACGTGGTACGCCTAGAAAGATCCACATCACCCCAGGCGACATCATCCGGCCCCACTACGTTTAGCCTTTCACTTCGAAACTTCGGGCTTCGGAGCTTCGGACTTCGGGAGTTTCAACTCCTGTACGCTCTCTTTTTCCCAAAGAACTTTCTCCCAGAGTTCATGATCTATCGACGCATGTCCTCCTTCACGATCAACGGCTATGATTGACTTCAACACTTTGGCCTTCGGGATTTTCATACTCACAGCACTTGCCTCCTCACGAAGTACTTACATCCGAAGTACACGATCTCTTGAAACATGTCCTTCGCAACGGACGGTTGTGATCTACTTCAAGACTTCGGGAGTTTGTCACACTCCACACTAGAACTCCTCCAAAGTGATTTTCCTTTGTCTTTCTTGACATAGATCTAATGGTTAGGCTCTTTTCCTATGATCTACAGTGTATATCTTCTTTGGGATTTTATGCCTTAGCGCATTCCACTTCTCCCAATTTCCAAACTCTGAAAGGCTTCCAGAATAACCTTCCTGCACCTTATCTGGATCTGACGGTCGTAAAGGACTCTCCTTTTTCCCAACTGCTCCTACGGCTCCAACACCCCAAGTGTTGATCTCTCTCTCTCTCTGGTCAAATACCATGCCAGTTGTGGTTTTATTCTAGCTATATTCTTCCTGATCTTCGTAACACGGCCAAGTAACCCCTTGGCACTCAGAAACACTCTAAGGTTTGAAATTGGTTCCTCCGAACACCATTTCCACTCGAAACCTTGGGTTCAAATACCACTTGTCCGGCCCATCCAGGCTCAGCGTTGAAACTATGGCTCTATTACCATATTGTAACGTCCTCAACCATCATCCCCACTGGTGGGAAACACTACTATGTAGAACATATACACATATATTTATAAATAATATGCATTAAATCAAATTAACATATTTAACATGGATTTACTGTTGTCATGCAGACTTAAACAGAATTGATTGCAATTCAAACTTGCAACGGAATACATGATAACATTTCAAGACATAGACATGCATCACATATAAATTAAGTACAGAATTAATACTTATCTTTTAAACTAGTGTAACACCGCCAACTGCGTGCAGACCTTCCACGAACCTCCCAGCCTTAGACCACGCTGCTCATCACACTCAACAGTGAGTCACCCCCAAGATGGGACTAAGTTCCATTGGGAAAGGGAATCCTAGGCTAGGCAAGGTCAACAGGAAGACACGTAGTTTATGAGGAATGATTCTCTCCTAGGAGCCACATATGACCACTACTCACAGACTCGCATTCCCCACATGCCTGTCCCACCCCAGGAGTATACACCTTCATTTTCACAAAGACAGTCCTTTGGCTGCTAAACCTCCCTTGCCTTGGGCTTCAACAACAAGCCGAACCAGAATTCTCTGAGCTCTGTGGCAGCTACAGGACCCCTTCCAGGAGTTCTTACTTCCTCCACCCACTCTCTCACTTGAAGAGAGTCGCTCATAGTCCTGACAACCTGCCTCTTCAACCATAACCACCTCCCTCACCTGGAGAGAGTGTTGCACATAGGCCTGATAACCTGCTTCTTCAGCTCTGTTCCAGCACAAGGAGGACCATAGTATGGCTCAGCAAGGAATGGATGACGGTAGCTAATCACACTCAGCCAAGGGACTGCGTGGCCACAACAACCCATAGTTAAAACACATGTGGCATAGACAATTGCAGTATGATCAGGTTTCAAAGAAGACAGCAACCCAGACAGTTAAGCACGAACTCATATTTGCAAAATGGATAAACCGGGTTCACATGACACATAGGAGACATGGCTCCGTCCACAATTTTTCCACTCTTTTTCAGATGTGGAACAAGAAAATTATGCATAAGTCGATGATGAAGGCCAAACGCAGAGACCAGATGGAATTCACAGGAATACACCAGTCGATCACAGAGGTCTCACAGTTTTGGGTTTCAGATCTGCGTGAGGTATGTAACGATCAGACACTTATGTAACACGGTTCAGACTACGGATGGCAGAATGGAGGACTAAAACCCCCAACTCAGCTGATGCTTCATCTTTTAACTGCATGCATACAGGTCGACACTTGTCTTCCTGGAGCTGCATGCATTCCCTTTTGCACACGTTGGAGCTGCATGTGTTTCCTCTCCCAGGACTTAGGATAAAAACATGTTTGTCACACACCTTTGGAAAAATAATAAAATATTATTCTCAAGGACTTAAGCCCCTAAGCTTAGCCCCTCTTCCAACCTTTCAGCCCCCTCTCCCTTACCCATTCTGTGGAAGATTATCCCCCCCTCACTCTTTCTTCGTGGTCGATCGGTGCGTGGTGATGTTTATATATTATATTAATCATCTGCATAATTAAAATCAGGCTCCTGACCTTAACACTTAGGCTCTCCTGCCTAATAAACACATAAGCCCACCAACTTATCAATACTCGGCTCACCAGCCTACAAAACATGATTACAATTCATAATATCACTGGGGCACTACTGGGGGATATTACAAAACCACTACTGTGATGGTCTCTGATGGTATTTCCCCCCATTGAACCAACTAGGATGCATAGTTGTTTTTCTTTGAAGAGGTAATCATCTTGCACAAAATATTCACCCTGATTAAGATCCATGTTCCCAGCGACTGGATTCTTCAATTGTTCCACAATCTCCCAAAAATCATTGCCATATGCATAGAGATCCTTTAATGCAGCAAACCCAATTACTTTTATGCAGCAAACCCAATTACTTGATTATCCATGGTTTTCAAAAGAATAGTGCACCAACTCAAACCATCTGCAACTTGATTATGTCATCCTGATTCGTGATTCAAAAAAAAGGTGTAGCCTTGTAAGAAAGAGACCCATTTTTCATGTCTATTGTTCAATTTGTTTTGGTTGTTTACATATTTTAATGCAATATGATCAGTAAATAACACAAACTCCTTCAACACTAGATAATGCCTCCAATGTCGCAATGCTTGCACAATTGCATAAAATTCTACATCAGATGTGGAGTAGTTCTTTCTTACCTCATTCAATTTTTCACTAAAGAATGCAATTGGTCTACCTGCTTGGCTAAGAACAGCTCCAATGCCTACATGTGAAGCATCACACTCTACCTCAACACTTTATCAAAATTCAGTAAGGCTAATATGGGTGCCTCAGTTACCTTCTTCTTTAGAAACTTGAAACTTTCCTCAACTTCATTGGTCCACATGAATGTCTTACCTTTGGTGCAATCTTTTATGGGTGCTACAATACTGCTAAGATTTCGAATAAATTTTCTGTAAAAGGTGGTCATCCCATGAAAACTTCTTACCTCTATGATGCTCCTGGAACTAGGCCACTCCAAAATTGATTTGGCCTTCTCTGAATCTATATTGACTCCCTCTATTGAGATGACAAAACCTAGTAACACAAAAATTTCTTGCAGGAAACTACATTTCTTTAGTTTTTCATAAAGTTGATGTTTTCTCAATGCATCCAATGTAATTTTTAAATGATGCAAGTGATCTTCTTTTTTGTTATTGAAAAATAAGATGTCATCAAAATACAAAAGAACAAACTTACCAATATAAGGTCAAAGCACAATATTCATCAGTCGCATGAAAGTGCTAGGAGAATTGGACAGCATGAATAATATCACCATCCATTCATATAGTCCATCCCTGGTATTGAAGGAAGTTTTCCATTCATCCCCTTCGTGAATCTAGATCTGGTGGTATCCACTTTGCAAATCAATATTACTAAAATGTTTAGCTCCGGCTAGCACATCCATCATGTTGTCCAACCGTGGTATAGGAAACCTATATTTGATGGTAATTTTATTGATTTCTCTGCTATTTGTGCACATCCTCCATGTATTATCTTTTTTTGGAGTAAAAAATGTTGGTACAACACATGGACTCATGCTTTCTCTTACCAAACCTTTATTTATAAGTTTCATCACTTGTCGGTTGATCTATGCATGTTGTGTAGGACTCATCCTATATACTTCATGATTAGGTAAAGATGATCCCAAGATAAGATCAATGTGATGTTGAATATCCCTCTTTGGTGGAAGACCATCAGGTAGTTCATTAGAGATAAAATTAACATATTATTCTAGTAACTTGGACACTTCAGTAGGAATTGGTATGTCTTCCATGACTCCTTTTTGCACAATTAACGGATAGCAGAATCTTGTTTCCTTTGTTTTCTTAACAAACTCTCTTTCTGACAACATATTCTCAGTTTTTCCCTCATCCTTAATGGGCAATAAGATGACTTTCGATCCATCCTTCCAAAAGGTGTAGGTATTCTTTCCTCCATCATGCATGACTTTTATTTCATATTGCCAAGGCCTCCCCAATAAGAGATGTAATGCATCCATCAGAATGACATCACACCATACTTCATCTTTATAAGTCTTACCAATGGAAAACTTGATCAAATTCATTCCCCTTTTTGAACCATGCAATTCGGTAAGTATGGGGATGTGTTTCACAGTGTAATTTAAACTTATCTACCATCTCTTTGGAAAACATATGCTCACAACTTTCACTATCAATAATAACTCGACATACCTTTCCCCCAGAAGTGCACCTAGTTCTAAAAATATTTGTTTGAAGCCAAGAATCTTCATTGTTTCTACCCTGCCTTTGCTATTTTTCAAGAATCACCATTGACCTCTGTATCATGAGACTCTCCCCCATATCAGGTGGTACTTTAGATTCAGCTCCTTCTTCTTCATTCTCATCTTGGACCAATTTCAAACTAGGTTGTTTTCCTTGCTTCGACTCTTGCATGTTATAACTTGGGCATTCAAATGCTCGATGACCCTCTACACCACACTTGAAACACACATAAGGTCCTCCTCTTCCACCACCATAAACTCTACCCCTATGAAATATTATTCCTCATGGGTTATTAGATTACCTTGTCGAGTATGTTAAGCTTTCTCAACTCCTTGGGATGATTTTCCTCTGCCATAGGTAAAACCACCCCATGAGGCAGACGATGTACCCCTCATTTCTCCTCTATTCCTTTGAGAAAATTTTCGGTTTAGCTTTTCCTCGGCCTTTAAGGATAATTGATATGCCTCTTCCATAATGCGAACTCTATGCATGCTTAGTTCATCTTGAATAGAAAATTTTAAACAATCTACATACCCTGCTGCCAGTTGCTCATCAGTTTCCTGATGATCCACGCAAATGGAAAACTGATAAAACCTTGTTGTGATTTCCTCCATGGTGGACAGATTCTACTTCAAGTTCTGAAATCTATGAAAAAGGGTCTAGGCATAGTCCAGAGGAAAAAAAAAATCTCGCAATTTTTTTCCCATATTTCTCCAGGTCTTAATTTTATCTTTTCCTTTTCTTACTCTATCTTTTTGCACATGATCCAACCAGATCATGGTGTGACCCTTTAGCTTGGCGTATGCCAATTTCACCTTATTTTCCTCTGGCATAGGCTTCCATTCAAAAAATTTATCCATGGCGTTCATCCAATCTATTAACTCCTCTGGTTTAAGATTCCCTGCATATTTTGAAACTTCCATCTTGATCCTATCATTTCTCCCTTCTAGAGCCTTGGCCATCCTTTCTTCAAAAGACACGTTCTCTAATTGTTCTTCTTCATGTTCTTCATGTTCTAAATGTTGATCTACATCTCCTTGGTTGGTCTCCTCATCAGACACTTCTCTTTGTATTATTCTTTGAATATCTAGCATGCTTGTAATATATGCTACTTTCCTTTGGAGGTTTTGCATATCTTTGTGCATCTGAGCAAGACCTGCTCTTCCTCTTCCTCTCTCAACCATCTTCCTACTTTGATACCAAATGATATAGACAAAGTATGATATTCATTCACAAAATAAAATAAACCATTCAAACACAAGAGAATGGAAAATAACTCTCTTTTATTCCTTCTCCATCCTAACTATTACAATCGAATTTCAACCCCTTATAACTACTATCTCGGATTTTCGAAAACAACTAACTTTAGAAAAACAACTATTTTTTAGAAAAACAACTAAATTTAGAAAATTCTCACATGACTCTAAAACTGACCACTAACTAAGAGATAACTAGCATGACACTATTTGTCAACTCGATTTTTTGATTAATTTCATAAACTAAGAGATAACTAATAATTGAAAAATTAAAAATTCTCGTAAAAACACTAAAACTCCAATTTGAGGCCTTATCAGAAGCAATTTGGCCCCGGAAAAGTGTCAAAACAACTTATGATCATCTAATTTGATCGCCATGGCAATGAACACTTCTAGAAAGAAATTCCCATAAAATTTCATCACAAACGGATAATCGAGTCAAAATTTATGACCCTCGGAAAATCCCCAAAAAATCCCTGCATCAACATTTGTTAGGCTTAAGTATCTAATACAACATGCATATCCTCTAGATGATTTTTGATTGTTCTTCTATATGAGTATATCATCAAATAAAACCTAAACAAACTTGTGGAGATACTTACCAAACATGTTCTTCATTAAATCTTGAAATGTCCATGGCACTAAACCTTGATTGCTAACTTGACGATGCCTAGTAATATATGCACTTTCGCTTCCCCACCAAAGTCATATTGAGGGATTTTTTATTTGAATGCTTAACTTGGGTACGTGATGGTTCTTTGTTCTCTATCATCTCAAGTGTATTCTTTTCATTCCAAAATTTTTTAGCTAATCATCTTCCTCCTCAAGACATTTGTGATTATGGAATGAAGACTCTGATCCATGATGCATGGGCTTGTACCTATATTATTTTCTTGATTTCTTCTACAAAATATTGAAGCTTTCTTGCTACTTTACATTGTGCAACACAATAAGATTTATTCTTCGAAATTTTTCGTAGGGGAAAAAAAATATAATAGTGAAAATAAACTAAATTTATAGCACGAACTTTGAATGGTATTGTAACCTAATTGAACCACCACTGCAAGAAAAACATAAAAGGAACTGTAATAGAAAATAAGCAGAAATAATGGGGCACCTACACACTCAATGTTAGATTGAACTTGTAAACCCAAGTAATGGAAGAAGACATCTCCAATAATGAAAAAAATCTAGTTTATTTGTATTGATAAAAATGTAAGAGATAGATATGATAGAAAATAAGCCTCTAAATATAAAAAAGTGACAAAAAAAACAGAAAAAACCCAAACTCAATGCTTAATTCACTATTAAGAGGTAATGGAAATTTTTATACAACTTGAGTGGGCCTAATGGTTAAGAACATGTGTTTCCTCCTTGGAGGTCACTGGTTCAAAACCAGAGGGGGTTAGGGTATGTATACTTCCGTAGACTTTAGCAATCAAATTCTTGCATGGAGGGGGTGTTGGAGATACTTCACACACACCTAGGATTTATTTTTCCTAAGGGTTTCCCTATGTTTATTAGTCATTATCTAGTCTCCTACATTTTACAAAGAATATTCATTTTCCTACATTCTAGGGCAATATTCTCTTCAGTTCACACTTCAGTTGGCTCACTTGAGTGGAGTCTTGATGTCACATTGGTTCCATCACCATGCAGAATTGGGATCATCACTTCTAATGCACATTGTCCTTGGGATTATCACCAGAGTGGCGCATTAATGATGCCTTCAATCAATTAACTGAGGACTAAGAGACTGGTTGACTTAGACTAGGTGGTCGTTAAGTCCCGTAATTGTCAGTGTGTATCCAGATCACTCTAGACCACCACTAAGGTGCATTGGCCTCTATTCTAGTGTGCATTAGTTGATCTATACAGAGTATATCATGTGTAAACCATCATTCATTCATTCAGTTAATACAATTATTTGATTCTCTCTCTCTTGTTTCCATCTTTTCTCATTTTTCTGCAAACTATGTATGTCCTTTTCTAGCTAGATCTTATCTATGCAGGTTCATCCACATTTACATGGTATCAAAGTTGACATATTTCTAGGAAAAATACACACCAAACTCTTTTTGTAGGTACTGAAGATTGAAGACAGCGGGAAAATGAAATTTCCAAAATAATTGATTCTTACACCATACAATTTATTTGCATGGAAGCACAAGATGGAATTGCATCTTTGAAACAGAGGATTATATAGGTTAACCATGGGCATAGAGACTGAACCAACATCATCCATAGAAAAATCCAAGTATCTGAGTCAGATGGATGAAGCGTATGGAACTATTTGTAATCTCATTTCTTCTAAACTCCTCTTTCACATATCCTCATGTAAAACCCCCAATGAAGTCTCGACCACCATGGAAGGAATTTTTCACAAACGGGATGAGATGAGGGGACACATTCTTGAGGTGGAATTTCTCACTTTTGATCCAAAAACCTTCGACAATCTCCAATATGTTTTTACCAAATATAAGGATTTGTTGTCGCAAATCAAGGCTTGCGGGGTTGATAAATCTAAGGAGGAGAAAAAAATGGTTCTTACCATTCTTTCCAAACTTGATTCTGAATACTCAGTGTTTTTATTCACATTTCATTCAGTTAGGATCGCCTCTGGATCCACCTAGAAAATTCCCTCTCTTAAGGTCTTTATTGAGTCTCTGATGCAAGAGTAGAACAAGCTCATCAACATGGGAAAAATTAAAGGCTCAAAGGAACATGCACTTTCTATGCAAGATGGTAGTAGTCACCAAAATCATAAATCTAAAAACAAAGACAAATGGAAGGGACATGAAAATCCAAAGAAGGGTACTCAAAACCCTTCAACGACTCCTCTGGATCCAAAGGTAGAAAGGTAAGAAAAGGGGAAAAATCCACTTACTGCTAATGAGGATTCCATCCAAAATATGCATGCATGCAGAAGCAGATAGATCAAATGGCACAAATACTTCAAAAAAAAAATATTGGATATCGCATCCCTGAGGGTGCCAAGAAGAAGAATCCAAAAGATCAAAACCCCAAGAAAGGTAATTCTATCCATGCTTTGATTGCTATTAACTTCTCTCTCGATGCTTGGATTGTAGATGCAGGTGCATCTCACCAAATGGAATCCACAGAGGAAGTCTACTCTTCATTGGAATCATGCAAATTTCCTCCTATTATGATGGGGGATGACTCTCCAGTTGAATTCACCAACAAAGGGAGAGTTGAACTCACAAACGGGAGCTTCGAGAATGTGCTACACGTTCCCAAACTCTTCGTCAATATTCTTTATGTGTATCAGATGACAAACGCTGGCACTAAAAAGAAAGTAATATTCACACCTGATGCAGTGGATATCTATGACATGCAAACCAACTCCAAATTTTCTACTAGTGAGTTAAATCACCAATCCAGACTCTACACATTTTTTGAATTTATTGAACCTGATTCAGCATTGTTGCTTACACATGCTGATGAAAGAAGTAGGATATGGCATGAAAGGTTCGGTCATTTAAATTTAATATACATGAAAAATCTTAGAAAGAATGATCTAGGTGGATATCGGTGGCCACCCACCTTTTCCAACTCACTCAAAACAGTTTTCTGGCAATTTGGGCAATTTACTATTTTTAGCAGTTTTTAACTTCTGAGGCCATTTTGAGGGCCTAAATGAAGGTTTTTAGGGATATATCTTCTCAATTATTTCTGTAGGCTCTAATTGAACTCCCAAAATGAATCTCCTTGAATATACCTTTCCAACAGGATATCATGCGCCTAAAACAGAGATCGTATGCAAAAGTTACAACCCCGAGAAGTTGATGTACTAACTTACCCAAACGCGGCCCACATGACTTTTGGCGCTTCATCTCCTAGGGTTAGTTTTTTGGATGTCTAGGGTTTTTTACATTCCTATTTATTGTAAAAATGGCTTCATAGCCTCATTTTAATCATCTTCGTGCAAATGAGCGCAGCCGTCACATCTCTTCTCAGAGATAAGCCGCCACCATTCCAACAAGCTTGTTTTCTGCTGCATTTTATAGTTTCATCTTATTTCCTTATTGAATAGAAAACTAGTTTTATTGTATCTTTGTTATTCTATGTTAATAATATTTTAATAATCTGTATTCATGTCGTTTTGCTCATAAAATTTGGATCTGTGGTATCAGAGCGGTCTTCTCCTAGTCATCTTAATGCATGTCCCCAACGAGGTCAGGGTACAAAGAATTGAGTCTCAAGCTTGTTTCTCTTGAGGAAAAAATCTCTCGCACACCCAAGCGACCTCTCATGGTAGGAGAAAAGAAATATGATAGGACAGGAGATCCTTTCAAAAAAATTCTTGAGGAAGCCCTCACACAACAGAGGAATGAGATGATGGATAGTTTCACGCAAATCCTTCGGCAGCTACCAACAGGTGGCGCATCTTCCTCAAGCGAAGGTGCTACCTCTTTCAAGGTACAAATCAACTTAGATATTCCTATATTTGAAGGTTAGATAGATGCAGATGTTGTAGACAAGTGGTTGAATCTACTAGAATGGTATTTTTCTTTCCATAACTTTTTGAATAGAGAAAAGATTACTTTTGCATTCCTCAGAGTCGTTCCCCATGTCAAAGATTGGTGGGAAACTTTATGTGAACAAAAGGAAATAAAGGAAACCTCATTCTTTACAGTTGTGGCCACCTGGGAATCCTTTAGGGATGCTATTAAGGAACAATACTATCCTATCGGGAGTTATGACAACTTGTATACCAAATGTACCACATTGTGGCAAGAAAGAGACCAAGCAGTGCCAGAGTTCACAAATATCTTCCATACCTTGCGCACCAAGTTGTGTATCAAAGATTCAGAGCGACATTTGGTGCTCAAGTATTGTGGTGCTTTGCATAGATACATCCAGGCCAAAATGGAATTTTTGGACATCTCGTCCTTAGGTGTGGCCTACCGATATGTCGTCAAAATCGAGCAAAAGCTCAAACAAAAGACACAGTAATTTGGGCCTGGGAACCCCTCACAGCAAAATCTAGGAAGGGGCATCCCCAACCCACAGAACAAAGGATAGAGAAAATATGAACAGTATTAGGAAAACTAGTCCAATATGCAATCAATTAAGTACACCAGAAAGACAAAGAAAGATATCGGGAAGTGGTGTGAATTCCATAAGATCCCTTGGCATAACATTGTTGACTGTCGCTCAAAAAAATCGCTAGTGGCCGAAGTAAAAGCCTCTGAATCAGATGCAGGTTCTGACTCTGATTCAGATCCAAAAAGGGGAAGACGGATCATTGACGTGGAACCCAGTGCCATGGTTTCTACAACCAGGCTCCAACCTGGTGAACCAGACGAGCCAGAAGAAGGCGAGCGCCTCTTCCATTCACATATGTGGGTAAAAGGCACCCCGTTGCACTTCATCATTGATAGCAGTAGCCAGAAGAACCTCATATCAGTAGAGGTCGTCAAGAGGTTGGCCCTGCCAAAAACATCGCACCCACAACCCTACACCATTGGATGGCTCCGCCAAGGAAGAAATATTCGCGTCAACCAACAGTTTTGACTATCGTATGACATCAAGCCCTTAAAATATGAGGTATTGTGTGATGTTTCTCCTCTCAAAGTTTGTAATGTTCTTTTGGGCCAACCTTATTTATGGAAATGTCATGTTGTATATGATTCTAGGCCT
This sequence comes from Picea engelmannii, assembly GCA_009831015.1. NCBI lineage: Eukaryota > Viridiplantae > Streptophyta > Pinopsida > Pinales > Pinaceae > Picea > Picea engelmannii. The sequence goes on along the minus strand of ML800377.1, from coordinate 108,284 downwards.
CGTAGTGTTATTATTACTTTGAATAGGAAATTGTACAGGATACCCAAGGCAGTCCCTCCTAGTGTTATTTCCTTGATCTTTTCCAAGCAATGCAGGAAGGTCGTCTCTCAGACCGGGAAATTTGTCTTCTTCATGATTTTCTCTCAAAGTGAGAAAAATGTCGTAGCTACATCCACAGCCTACACGGTCAATCTCTCCACACAACAGAAGCAAGTGGATAAGGTCATGGAAGAATACCCAGATATCTTCTCCTCTCCTACCAGGGTACCTTTGCACTTCCAGGTCAATCATCCCATCTATCTGACCCCGGGCGCATTGATACCCAATGGTCCAGTCTACCACCATTCTTTGTTAGAAAATGAGGAGATAAAGAGGTAGATCCAAGAAATTCTCAAAAAGGGGCACATACATCCTAGCTCATCGCCTTGCGGGATTCCAATCATGCTGGTATAGAAGAAATATGGGACCTAGCGACTCTACATTGATTACTGGGCCCTGAATAAAATCACTGTCTAAAATCGGTACCCAATTCCTCAAATCGACGACCTCCTTGATCAGTTCACAGGGGCCAAATACTTCAGTAATATTTATCGTAAGTCTAGCTACCACTAGGTCCCAATAGAACAGACAGATGTATGGAAGACCACCTTCAAGTCCAAATAAGGTCTTTTTGAATGGTTGGTCATGCCCTTTGGTTTGACAAATTCTCTAGCAATGTTTATGAGGATGATGGACGATATCCTACGACCTTTCACCAATACTTTTGTAGTGGTGTATCTAGATGACATCCTCATCTACAACAAGACTTGGGTGGAACACTTGCATCATATTCAGTAGGTTCTGCACACCCTGCGGCAACACAAACTATATGCAAACTTGGAAAAATGCTCCTTCAGCATGGACAAGGTCCATTACTTAGGATAAATTTTTGATCGGCATGGTGTGCATGTGTATCCAGCCAATATCTAGTTCATTAGTGACTAGCCAGTTCATGCAGACCCAAGGAAAATTGAAAAATGACCACCATTAGAAGTGGTCCACATACTTACAACAGTTCCACCTAAACATCAAGTATAAAACAAGAAGTACCAACCAAGTTGTTGATTTCCTCAGCTGACCTCTAGTCATGGAACTCACCATGGTGCTAGACTCTGGCGGCCATGAGACCTCCGGATGGCCCCTCCTCTACGAGACAGACCCTAAATTTTCCATCACCTACCAAATGTTGGGCGCCAACTTAGTGGTCCCTAATTTCCATCTTCAAGACAGGTTATTGTGTCATCTAGGCCATCTCTGCATTCCATCAAGTGAGCACACGAATATGATTTGGGAAGCTCACTACATTCGGGTGGTAGGACACTTTGGCGTCGAAAAGATAGTGGCAGTGTTGCAAAAACATTTCTACTGGCCAAAACTTCGATAGGATGTCAGAAATTATATCAAGTCCTGCACCACCTACGCTATTTTCAAACAACCCACTAAGAAAAATGGCTTGTACGCTCGTCTTCCCACTCTTGACGGGTCATGGGAATCCATCTCAATAAACTACATTTCAGGCCTCCCATCCACCAAGAGGGGAAATGACTGTGTTTTTGTGGTTGTTGATCACTTTTCCAAGATGACGATTCTAGTCACCTACAAGAACAACATCAGAGAAGAAGCCACTGCCAAGATCTTCTTTGAATGAGTATGGGTACATTTTGGGATCCCACAAACCATTATCTCATACTGTGACAGTCGGCTCCTCATCACATTCTGGTCGAGCCTCTGGTCACTGCTAGATACCATGCTCATCAAATCCACTGCCTTCCACCCCCAGACAGATGGCCAAACTAAGTTCGTCAATCGGATGATCGTACATATCATGCGCATGTATAATTCAAAACACCCCCACACATGGGATGAGAGTCTTACCTATGTCTAGCATAGCTACAATCGATCCCTGCATAGCTCAACTGGCCATAGCCCCTTTCAGGTGGGGTTGGAATTCCAACCATTGGGCCCCATGGCTGTTGCACTACCCGCGGTGACCACCTCGGCCGACTCATCCCCTGCTCCACCAGAAGCTAACAAAGCCTCCCATTTCATTGAGTGGATCCAGCACATCTGCCAACAGGTTCAATATATTCTACAGAAGTCTAATGCCAAGTATAATCATAGCCATGATCAACATTGGGTGCCACATAAGTTTCAGGTGGGAGACAAAGTTTGGTTGCACTTGCAGAAAGAACGCCTTATAGGGACCCATCGAAAGCTTCACCCACTCTATTATGGTTCAAACACCATCACCAAGGTTGTGGGTGACAATGCTTTTGAGCTCAACGTTCTCCTTTTCCTTCGACCATATTTCCCACCATTATTGGACACCTCAAAGATAGTAGAGCAGTTGACACCAAAAGAGATCAACCATGAATGAATGCAACAGGAATCCAGTGATCATATTGTGGACACACATATCAAGGGCACTTGACAACAAAGAATACATCTTTATCGAGTCGTTAAAGCAGGGCAGCTCCTACACCAAGGCAAGTGGCTCACCTAGGGCCAAATTCAGCAAAACTTTCCTCATATGATGGGGGACATCAACGCAATAGAGACAATTTATTCCTAAGTAGGGATGATTTATCCAGGTGGATATTGGTGGCCACCCACCTTTTCCAACTCGCTCAAAATAGTTTTCTGGCAATTTTGGCAATTTACTATTTTTAGCAGTTTTTAACTTTCGAGTCCATTTTGAGGGCCTAAATGAAGGTTTTTAGGGATTGAGTTTATCAATGAAGGCTAAATTCTCTAATTGAGCCCCAAAAATGAATCTCCTCGACGATACCTTTCCAACGAGTTATTATGCACCTAAAATGGAGATCGCATGCAAAAGTTACGACCCCGGGAAGTTGATGTGCTAACTTACCCAAATGGGGCCCACATGACTTTTGGCGCTTCATATACTAGGGTTAGGTTTTTGAATGTCTAGGGTTTTTTAAATTCTTGTTTATTGTAAAAATTCCTTAGGAGCCTCATTGTAATCATCTTCTTGCGAATGAGTGCAACCGTCACATCTCTTCTCAGAGATAAGCCGCCACCATTCCAACAAGCTTGTTTGTTGTTGCATTTTACAGTTTCAGCTTATTTCCTTATTGAATAGAAAACCAGTTTTATTGTATCTTTGTTATTATATGTTAATCATCTTTTAATAATCTGTATTTGTTTCATTTTTCTCATAAAATATGGATCAAATCATGGAATGGTTGAAGGTCTACGTGACATCCACTTCTCCAAAGGAATTTGTGAGGGATGTGTCCTTGGAAAACACCCTCAAGAGAAATTCGACAAAGGGAAGACTTAGAAGGCCTCCTCTCCTTTGGATCTGATCCACAGTGATCTCATGGGCCCTTTTATACATCCATCAATCAATAAATCAAGGTAGGTGCTCATTTTTGTTGATGATTTCTCACGCTATACTTGGAATTTATTTCTCAGGAAAACATCTGAGGTCTTTCAGCATCTCAAAGATTTCAAATTCCTTGTTGAGACACAGTTAGGAAGGAATATCAAAGTCCTATGAACATATAATGGGGGGGATTATCTCAACCATGAGGTACAAAACCTTTGTCTGGAGGCTGGGATTCAGTTACAACACATGGTTCCCTATACTCTGCAGCAAAACAGAGTTGTTGAGCGAAAGAATAGATCCCTGAAAGAAATGGAATCTTACATGTTGCATGCAAATTCACTTCCACAGAAGTTATCGAATGAAGCACTTAATTGTACGAACTACGTCACAAAACAGATCTCCCCATAGATCTTTCAAGGATAAGACCCCCTTCAAGGCTTGGAATGGCCTCAAACCGGAAGTGACCCACTTTTGTATGTTTGATTCACGTGCATGGTCCAGGATTCCCTCTGAGAAGAGGAAGGAACTTGATCCACAGAGTACAGAGTGTATATTTATTGGATACCTAGACAGTGTGAAGGGATATAGAGTCATTGATCCCTCTATGTATCGGCTCATCATTGAGTGCAGTGTCCAATTCGAGGAAAGTATCTTGCATGCACCTCAGGAGCCGCATGTAGACACTTTTGTTCTTCCACCTGTCATAGATTATGAGCATGGACATGCCGACTCTTCTTCAGATGAGATTTCTAATTCATATGATTCAATTGATTCAAATATCGAGTCAGTGTAATCATATGCAGATTTAGTGCATGCAAATGAAGATGCAAATCCAAAGTCGAGGCCCAAGTGAACCAAGACTACTCTTCAGGATGTATGAGATCTTGTTGGGGATCCAACTGATACCAGGAGGACTCGATGTGATTTCAAGGAGACTCCTATTGCACTCACTTCCACTGAATTCATGCTACCCATACATATTTTCTTAGTTCAGTCTTCATATCCATAGTCCTATGGTGAGGCAACTAGGAATGCCTTTTAGGAATCCACCATGCAAGAGGAGTACAATTCCTTCCTCTAGAAATAGACTTGGTATATGGTTCCCCTTCCTTCAGGAAGGAAACTTGTCGGGTGCAGATGTGTCTACAAGACCAAGAGTGCAGAAGATACAAAGCCGTGCTAGTCTCCAAAGGCTCTCAGCAGGTGCATGGCATTGACTATGATGAGACCTTCACTCAAGTAGTGAATATGGATTCCATATGCTTGGCACTTTCCAGTGCGACATCCAAGGGATGGGAAGTCCATCAGATGGATGTTAAGAATGCATTTATTCATAGAGATATCTCTGAGGAGATGTATATGGAGAAGCCCTAGGGATTCATGCAGGATTTATCTTTGGTCTATCGACTAAAGAAGTCCCTTTATGGCCTCAAGTAGGCCCCGAGGGCATGGTATGCCAAGATGGACTACTACCTATTTTCAAAAAACCCTATACATTGTAAGTCAGACCCGAACGTTTACATGCTCAGGACGGTTGATTCACTTCTACTCCTAGTTTTGTATGTTGATGATTTGTTGATCACCGGTTGCTTGACTTAAGTAATTGATGAAATCAAGAGGATTTTGCATGAAAGGTTCTTGATGACGAACATGGGTCGCTACATTTCTTCCTTGGTCTCGAGATCATTCAGGATGCATCAAGAATCAAATTTTCTCAGGCCAAGTATGCATGAAATCCCATCGAGAGATTCCACATGACAGACTGGAAGTCTGCCCTGAATCCTTTCCTATCAGGATTCAGACTTGAGGATGGCAGGGAAACTCCACTGGTGGAAAGCACATTGTACATACATCTAGTAGGGAGCTTGTGGTATCTCACACACTCCAGACCAGACCTCTCATATGCAGTCGGAGCAGTCTCCTTGTCCATACAAGATCCACATGAACTACATTGGAAGGTTGAAAAGCATATCCTTTGATACGTATAGGGCATCATCACCTTTGGGATTCACTATGCAGTAGACTCTGCATTGGACCTCATCAAGTTCACTGATTCTGACTGGGATGGCGACAACATTGATCGCAAGTCCACATCTGGTTACTAACTAAGTCTGGGTTTTGGGCCCATCTGTTGGTTGAGCAAGAAGGAGGTTGTTATTTCTCTATCTTCAGCCGAGGTGGAGTATAGAGGGGTAGTTAACATAACCTGAATGGTTATGTGGCTACATCATTTTCTCACTAAGATCCAGTTCATAGGTAGCAGACGAAGCACATTGAGATCCACATGCACTACATCAAGGAATTAGTACACGAGGGGATTGTCGACTTGCATTTATGTCCTTTAGCAGAATAGACTGCAGACATATTCACCAAGACCTTCACTGAGAAGAATTTCCATTATCTGCGCAGTCATCTTGGAGTCAATGACACGGTTACCTAGAAACTGTCATTTCTTTTTTTTTGATAAATTGGACCTTGAGGGGGGGATTTTCCATGAGGTTTTCCCTCTTTCCTCATTTATTTCAGTGTCTTTTTTTTCGGGTACCTAACATGGCCTCGTTGTCGGGACCCATTCTTTTATTTTAACCATAGTGATGTTCAAGGGGGGTGTTGGAGATACTTCACACACACCTAGGATTTCTTTTTCCTAAGGTTTTCCCTATATTTATTAGTCATTTTCCAGTCTCCTACATTTTAGGAAGAATATTCATTTTCCTACATTCTAGGGGAATATTCTCTTCAGTTCACACTTCAGTTGGATCAGTTGAGTGGATTCTTAATGCCACATTGGTTCCATCACCATGAAACATTCAGATCATCACTGCTAACGTGCATTGTCCTTGGGATTATCACCAGAGTGGCACATCACCGATGCCTTCAGTCAGTTAACTAAGGATTGAGAGGCTAGTTGACTTGGACTAGGTGGAAGCTAACTCCCATAATTGTCGGTGTGTGTCCAGATTAATCTATAAAATCGCTATGACACAATGGATTCTCTTTCAGTGTGCATTAGTTGATTTATACATAGTACATCATGTGTAAATTATCATTCATTCATTCAGTTAATACAATTCTTTGATTCTCTCTCTTTTGTTTCGGTATTTTCTTATTTTTCTGCAAACTGTGTATGTCCTTTGCTAGCTAGATCTTATTTATGCAGGTTCATCCACATTTATAGGGGGTTGCCTTGTCCCTCAAACAAGGGGGTCTCATACACCAATTTGGTGTTTGGCTTAGCCATTACCTTAAAATAAATTATTATTATTATTATTATTATTATTATTATTATAAAATGACACTTCTACAATTATAACATTATTAAAAATCATAAACTTATAACAAAGTAATTCATGCACATAGAGTCAATATCTACTAATAATGTTGTGGATAGATAAACAGCGTTGTCTTTTGTTGAGGATCTTCATGTTGTGTGCTTCTACTATTAGATCGTCTTTCATCTTATTGTCTCCAAATTTTTCATTTTCTTACATCTTTCTTTGACTTCAACCTCATCCTCTCATTACATACATATTCTACCATTCTAGTTATATTTAAATTAGTAAGGTAGCACTAACACTTTATGGACAGGATCAGGAAATAAATAAATAATATTGATGCCCTTTACACAACAATCACCTAGTCAATAACAATATAATGTAATTATCCAACTAATTTATCAAGCAAAATATATCTTGCATCCACTAATCTAATACAAGCATACCAACCACTTCCTTTGATTTTCCTTATTCTTCTAATAACAATGAAGCTCCTTTGTCATATCAAATACTATGGCATTGCCACATTTTGCCTAAATCATATATAATACTATATTAAAAACCTCATTTCCATCCTTATTGTATGATAATCAAATTCGCCTCCATCATCTCGACACACCATGTCTCATTATAGGATTAGACCACACTTTTCATATCCACATATTGGTACAATATCCTAACTAATATTTGGATTTCTATTGAAAAAAATGCATAGTCAAAAATTATTTGCTTATAACATTTTGTCGTAATTATTCTTGGAAGAGAACTACATGTCGATGAACTAATTCAATCTTTACAAACTTAAAGGAAAAATCATTCAAATATATTGGCAATGGTGTTGTTTTGGTTTCAAAATAGAAATCATATCAATATTTGAAAGTACAAATTGTGCTTTTTTTTAATTCTAATAATCACTAAGCTACACCTTGATTTCAAAGCAAGTAATCCATTATTAAAGATTTTTTAATGACTTATTTTGGTTTCAAATGGTAAAAATCATATCAATATCTAAAAAATTGGGTTACAAATATTCATTCTAAAATTCTAATAATCATTAAGCTACACCTTGATTTCAAAGCAAGTCATCCATTATTAAAGATTTTTTAATGACTTATTTTGGTTTCAAAAATCATATCAATATCTAAAAATTGTGTTACAAATATTCATTCTATATACTAGTAGACTGCACCTTTTAAGTTCAATCCATTTATTATTAGAGATTTTGAATCACAATGTAGTATTGTAAGAACTTTGTATAGAAGATAGTTTTGAATTTATTATAAATTTCTTTTAGAACATTGGATAAATAAATTTATTAAAACAAAAGAACACCATTATTATTATTGGTTATATAAATTGCTCCTTTCTTAAAGTAATTTTGTATATTTTTATGTTTTTATGTTTTTAAGTCATGGAATAGCTATACTTTTTTGAAAATACAGGTTAGAGATTCATGTTAGTCGACAGTTTAATGATATTGACATTAAAATTTGTAATTAATGTAATTTTAAATCAAGGAATAACTATCTTTTGTTATATAGCTTTCTGATATATAAAGCATGTATACATAATTGTTGTTCCATATAGTTATAGAGCCTTTAGTTTTGAATACCTTGAGATATATAACAATGTAATTTTGTTTTATATAAATAAAAATACATTTTTTCTTTGGGGAAAACAAATTGCTCCTTTCCTAGTGGTGCAATGGAGGTGAATGATTTTAATATTATATTGAGTTTCCATAGGTTTTTCAAACCCATAGTATAAGGTTTTAGGGTTTCTAAATCCTAGTTCAATGAACTATCTTCTCCATGGTTGTGATCTGTGTGATCTCATTATGCTCTTTGAGCAATTTGGAAGCTATTTGAGAGGAATGAAAGTGATGCAAATAAATGCATAAGGCTGCAGAGTTGAATGCATCTCTAATCCAACATAGGTGAGCACAAATTTGATGGATTTCCTAGCACAAAGCAGATAAGTTTTTTTCTTTTTTCTAGATGGATATATTTTGAGCAAAGTGATATGGGCATCATCTATCTATGACCTGATTGATCTATTGATGCAAATTATATTGATGTGGGATCTTATCAATTGTGAGTAGAGATAAATACCTAGCGATGACATCCATATCTGTTTTGATCGAGCAAAGGAAAATTTTATCAAGCAACATTATCTCTATATTTGATATACTAAACATAAAGGAGATATCTTTGAGTGTGGAGGAAACCCTAGGTTTGAGGAGTGGTATGTTTATTTCCCTGTCTTCTTACTCAAGGAGTGGTCTATCAAGGAGCAGTCTATTCATAACTGGTTGAAGGAGGTGGTTCACTATTTGCATGGTACCATGAATAATGAGCAAGGATTTGAGGTTTATATGTTTGAAGTTGCTCTATAATGAGGGATTGATCTACATTTCATATGGAAAGGGTTCTGTAGTAGAAAGAGTTAAGTGAGAGAAGCTAGGATGGATGTATCATCATCGATGCTTAAAAAAGGCTACGTGGAAGTTAGGATGGCATATGAGGAGGAAATCGTGGACTTCTTTGGTGATCCTTTGGAGGGTCAAAATATTCATTCCAACCCTGGTTTAGGTTGATGGAATGTTTCATGGGATACTGATAGAATTCACCATATAGGGTCTAAACCATTGGAGGAGGCCACCATAGATATTTTAAGTGAGCTGGCACAAGATTTGGGTGAATGGGTTTTGGGATATCAAGACAATTGGAGGAAGGGATGACAGATATTTTTGGCGATCAATCCAACAAAAATAATTACAAATGTGGTTCACCCCATGCAAGGAGTAATGACCTCAATCCTCCATATCATCAAACCTAAATGTCTAGTCAAAGAAATACGGTGGTTTATCACACTCAATGCATGAATCAGTAATCATATTAAATGAGGTCGGTAATGAGTTTTATTTCCTTTTGAACTATGATATCAATCAACATGATATTTTTCTGGTTCTAATTTTGTTGGAAATATGTTGGATTTGAACCTTTTGAGTGGAATCCCATCCTTGGATTCATAGATTGTAGGGATTCAATCTCATGAGGGATCTATAAATCCAAAGAGATGTAAATGTATAAAAAGACACATGATTCCATCAGTGTGAACTTGGGTGGAAAAGCAAAACTTGATGACATAAGGAGATGGGAATGAGCACTAGTAGGACATTTTTCTAGGAAGAGAATGAGTATTGATGAATTGAAGAATTGTACCAAACAAAATTTCAAACCAGTGGTGGGGGCATATCTGTGCATCCTGATTCTAGTAAAAGGATGGTTGGTTTGAGTGTTATGAATGACCAAAGAAGCATAGAAAATATTTCACTAGCATTGGAATTGGATATATCAACCTATGTTCTTGAAGAAATGGCATATTGAATCCGATGCCCAGTAGGCTAGTGTGGACTTTCTCTCATCATGGGTTCATATCCCAGGGTTATCATTCATTTTATGGTTTGAAGAGGTGTCGAAAAAAATTGGTAACACTTTAGGTATATTTTCCCAAGAATATTTATCATTCTTAGAGTCTAGGTACTATGTTATGGCACGAATCTTGATAGGGTTGTAAGTGAGAAAAGTTCTAGAAAAAATGATGGATATCAGAAGGTGAGTTGACCTCTTTTGTATTAATTTGGACTATGATGGGATCCCATTCATATGTGTACACTACCATTTTTATGGGCACTTTGCTACAGAATGCAATTACCAAAGTATGAGAAAAAATTGGGCTCTAATGAAGCATTCAATAGCCTCAGAGACCTTGGAACTAGAAATAGTCCAAATTACGAGAAGGAAAGAGGATGTACGGATTCAAATGAATTTGGATGATCTTCAAACAAGGAATACAGTAGCAGAGTTTCAGAACTCGGACTCTAGATAGGTCAAATAACCTAACATGGACGTGGTCAACGACAATAATGAGAATAAGGAAAATTCGGGTAATATTCATCAGTCTCACCCTATGGAAAAAAAAAATCTTCATAAAATTTTGTTTTTGGGACATGGGGAAATGAGGTAGGGTCCAAAGAACTAGAATCCTTGAGTGATTTTCTACCTAGCTTGTTCGGTAAAAAATTCCCAACCCACTGTCTCTCATACATATTCTTGGAATTGTAGAGTGTTTGGGTGATGGACAAGCACCAGAAGGTCCCCTTACAAACATTATCATGGAATGTAGACTATATGGAAAATATATATTATACTCCAATCCCTTGGAACCGTTAACGTACAATTTAATACCTAGAAGAAAAGGAACTCTCAATTTTCTACGAAATTTGGTGGGGAGATTAGATCCTTTTGAAGAAAAAGTACCCAAATCCAATCAAAGGGGAAGGAAATCATTCATGTCTATGGCTAAAAAACAAGCATCCTCAATATTCAAGTGTGGGAAACAACTATCCTTAACTAGAGCTCTTATATAAAATACCCCAATTGAGGGTTCCAAGTGATTTTTCTTACCCTCAATTGTAGAGGGATGGATAACCACTAAAACAAAAGCAGTCATAAAGATATTAGTTGACAATATCAAACCGTATATTATTATGTTGAAAGAGACACTGACAGATGGGGAGATAATCACTCAGGAACTCTCTAAACTGCTAAGAAATTGGGACTTATGTTTTATAGATGCCACTGGGAGATCAGGTGGGAATGTTATCAGATTAAATAAATGCTCCTTCACCCTCACTAATTCTTGGGACTTTACCAAAGGACTACGAACCTCCTTTTTCTCTCTATATCTAGGTAAAGATATCACAGTGTCGAATGTTTATAGCCCTTGCATGGACAAGTTGGATTATTGGGATAGATTTTTCAAAATGGATTGGTTGTGATAAGGGGTGAATTGAATTTCATCTTAGCATCATCGAAAGTCTGGGGCCCAACTACTCAAATATACCCTCTCTCTAGTTATTTTATTAGAAAATTTGAAGAAACGTGTCCTTTGGATATTCAACCTTCAAAACTATCTCCCACATGGAGCAACAAGAGAGTTAGGGAAGTCATAATTGCTAAGAGGATTAACTTGATTTTAATCTCTGAAATTGTATTAGATGAAGTCATCGGGATCAAACAATGGGTCACCACTAGGGGGGACTCTGATCATAATCCTATGGTGTTAGAAGTGGCCCTTGCAATAGGAAAACCTACCAACCCCTTAAAACTAAATCTCGAGTGGATGAAGATGGAGGATTTTTTGGAAGAAATCAAAGTTGTTTGGAAACCTTGTAATGGTGATCTAAGAGACTATGCTCCAATTCATTTTCACTAAAATTTAAGAGGCCCAAAAAGGTGATTGCAAGTTGGGAAAGGGACAAAAATATGAAAGATGATAGGGTTCTTATAGAAGTAGAGGAAGCCTTGGAGGTACTCTACAATAGTGAAGGCTTTGGGTTTTTGAGTGAGGAATAGAAAATTGAAGAAAATTGACTAGAATATAAAAGGAGGCTCATTCTTTTGGAAAAAGAAAAAGAATGGCTATTTAAAGTTTTGGGTTGTTATTTCATTGTAGTGAAAGTCTAGTCGAGGTGGATCGACTGGAAGTGAATGTCAAAGTTGAAGTGATCAACCAAGAAAAGTCGAAGTCGAAGTGATCGACAAAAATTCAAAGAGGTCAACTAAAAATAGGTCAATAGGAGGTTGTGTGGAAATCAACTGATGACCGAATGGAGGTCAACTAGTAGTCGACTGTAATCTGACTGGTACTCAATTGTAACAGAATCTCAAGATTCACAGGATTTGTAGCCAATGATTTACGTGGATCTGTAACCATTTTTGGGCACCTTTTCTTTAGGTTTTTTCTCACTGTAAAGAATATAAATAAGGTTTGATGTAATATTGTAGAAGCTAATTGCTAATTTCTAATCATTAGAACGTTATATCTTCCATCTTATCTTTAGGAAAGTTGTTGGCCATGTAGATGTAAGTCGAATTGGCTGCAAGGTTGTTCTTGTGTAAGCAAGAGGATATGATATCAATTGTGTCTGAGGTTTATACCAAGGCTAGACATGTAACCTTTTATTCTAAATGAATAAGACAACAAGAGATCAATATTCTAAATGAATGTTAGTTTCCCATTTGGATTTCTAGGGTAAAATCTGTGTGTGTTGTGTGTTTGCTTTGTCATTTATTTTCTAGCCTAAATATGTCTTCCTCTCTTTTATTAGGCTTAGTGTGGGATTTTATTTTCCTAACATGTGGTATCAGAGCTTGGTTTGACAATATTGGATCTGATTTAAACCCATTATGCACCAATAAATGGTTTCATTTTTTGGGATGAGGATCTGTAATTGAGGGAATTTTTTTGGAGGCCGAATAAGGAAGAGATCATAGAATTGCTAGAGAGGAAGCAAGGAGAATTTTCCAAAGAATAGAATATGAACCCACGGATCAGCGACGAACAATGGTTTCAAAGGTATGTGTTTACAGACCTTCATGAAATCCTCTTTGGTGAATTTTTGATAATTTTGACTGAATGGTTAGAAAGGCTAGTGTAGAATGTTGGGAGATATCAAGTTGAGGCTCCAAGAAACTGTACTACTGAATTGATCAGACAATTGAATACAATAAGTAATAAATCTTCTCGCACACTTGATTTTTAGTTGAATAGTATACTATGTGGTTACATCACAAAGTTTGCAATAGAGTGTACTCGGTCTTATAGTGTTGTAGAGAGGGAATTTTTCAAGGGTCCATGCAGAAGATTTTTTAGCGCACTATCTACCTAGAAAAAAATGTTGTTATGTGACAAGAATGTCATGAAGATGGAATCATGTTGCTAGGAACCTTTGTGCACATAGGGGGGCTGGGGGATGACTAGAGGATGGTATGAGAGTGGAAATGATGAAAAGGAATGGATGGAATGAGGATGTCGAGAGAGGAAGACAGTGAATCAGACGAAGATATTGGAGTATTGTACTGTGGGAAAAGGTTTAGGTGTAGTAAGAAGGAGATTGTGGCTGAGAGAGAAGAGCAACACAGAGTGTTTGAGAAAAGAGACCCTTTGTAGTACTTCAGATCACATCATAAAGAGAAAGGAAAGGGAAATAAAAGGATCCTTAGTACATTCCAGCAAAAGAAGGAATCCCATCTCAGATTGGAATCTGTGTCGAGCCCAAAACCTCATGTGCATCACCAATATCTGAAGCGAAAATCGAAACTTTGTCATGAGCAATTTTAGTTAGTGGAGGAAGTCAGAATAGTAGTCAGAATAGTGGAAGTAGCAGAGTGAACTAAAGTCATTCAACATCAATGAAGATAAATGCTATGCAAAATACAATGGCAGGAATAGATAATACATTAAGGATGCTTGAATTCCAATGATCGAGGTTGGAAAACCCTGAGTAGCATATGTTTGTATGTGAACGATATGGAATGCAAAGAACGCTTAGGATGAGGCAGTGAATATTGTGCAGTTAGAAACAGTAGGACCATCAAGGACATGAAGTATCTAACTACTACATTGGCAGAACAATCAAGGACATCGGCAGAAATTGGGCAAGCTCTATTAAAGGAATTTCGGAAGTCTAAATCCTAGTCACAACATATCACAAAGCTTAAAGAAACTAAGCAAGTACCGACTGAGTGAGTTTTGGATTTCGATCATAGTTTTAAGGATGTGATGGGTAGGTTTTCATTCCAGATTCCCGACGAACAACATAGAGAATTTTTTATTGTGGATTTGTTGTCACAAATTCGTTGTCCTTTGACGCAACAGAAAGTCACTTCGTAGCTAGAAGCCTTAGAAATTGTGATGAAGTTAGAAGCATCCCTTGTAGAAGAAATCAATGTAGAGATGGCGCAAGTACAGGAATATCTAGCATCATTGAACATCTAGTTGCAATATATTACTAAGGTGAAATAAAAATGTGAACAAGTTTCGTGTATTACATGTAATACAAAAGGCCATCGTAAGGATGAATGCCCAACATTTCTGCAGTGTATGGCTACAAAAGCACCAAACCCCTTGGTTGGAGGAGTGGGGTATTATGAAATATGTAAGACATGGGGAAATTATCTAACTACTTGTCCATTATTGCAGAAGTACCAGAGTATGCCCAGGAATATGTTCTGTAATTTTTGCAAATCTGTAGGACACGATGAGAAGGATTGTCACACATTTGACTTAATGAGGGAGCACACTGCAGACACATACAGAATCCAGGAATAAAATGAAAAAGCATAAGGAGGGGTTCCATAGTATAATACTCCAAGAGGCTTTAATCAGGGTGCATAAGGAGGATTCAGCAGAGGTCGAGGATGAGGAGGGTTTGGTAGAGGAGGAAGAGGACTAGTCATTTGTTATAATTGCAATCAATCGATACATTTGGAGAGATACTTCCTGAATCTGTGCACGGTGTGCTAGTATTGTAGATAATTGGACCATGTGATGGAATTTGTCCTCAATTGATAGTGAAATGGGAGGAAAGAGGAAACCAGAACTAGAACATATAGGTGATAGAATCCTAAGAGCACCATGATCAACCAAAAATAACATTTGTTACACACAGAGGAACGAGAACCAGAGTGGATGCGACGAAAAATAGAAAGGGGATCGAACAATGAATAAAAAAATCAACTGAGCCTACACCATCATTTAACCCACAGAAAGAGAAAGAGACATATCAAAAATCCAGAAAGGAAATATTAGGACCGGACTGGATAGCATAAAATTCAAATGTTCGACCAGTATATGATATGCCATCAATCTATGATCGCACCTTTCCAGAAATGTTAGTCGAGAAGATAAACACTTTGAAATAGTTTCTAAATAGTTTCTTTGAGTTGATGAACAATGAAACAGTGTTGAACGCACTACTCAAGATGATCTATTAGTGCACCCAAAAAAATAAACACCTACAACACAGAGAGCAATTAACCAAGTATTGCGCAAGAAGAGGACAAATAGAGAATTCAGATCGAGTACACAGATAGGAGAGTATGACATGGATAATGTCATTTTGGACTTAGGATAGGTTGTAAATGTTCTTCCTAGACATACATGGGAAATGATGTGGAAACCGAATTTAATTTGGTCACCCATTCAGTTGAGGTTGGAAAACTAGTATAAGATAGTCCTAATCGAGAGACTATTAGGAGTAACTATTAACATAGATGGAGTGCATAGCGTAGCCAACTTTGAGTTCATTGAGATCATGGATAAAATACAGTCACATCCATCATTTCTTGGAATGTATTGGGCTTTGAAAATCATATGACTATTAACTTGAAGAAGAGAGAAATTATTTTTGAAGAAGGAGACATAAAAGTCATTGCACCATTAGACCCCATAGAAGCAAGAAGGTATGTGGAACCCGTAAGAGAATAAATTGATAACTTGTATAATATGGCCATGTGAATGGATGATTACATCAATCCTACTTCAAATGGTGTGCTTAGTTGGAGAATCATTAGCTCTTGTGCATTAGATTTAGAGGAAGGACTTAAACATTGGTAGCACAGGTTGCACAAAGTATCGACCAGAAGATGTGCCCGCATTACTCACTCTTTGTGTTGGATTAGAACAAAGGTATGTGGTGCACCAAGGTTTGATGGATTAACGGATGTAATTTCCTTTGTAAAATAGTTTGATTTGCAATACCTGAACAAAAAATATTGTTGGCACTAGATGTTGCACTGAAAGCAACCCCAGCGAGATGGTGGGAAACACACAAGGAAGGAATAGGAGATTGGCAGCACTATAAAGAATGATGCAGATCAAATTTGGAACAAAATAAATTACACAAAAGTATATAGGGATGAGCAGTCTAACAGATCATGTTGCACAGTGTATGACAACTTGGGGACAGGTACCAAAGTAGGAATGGATGCACAGGATCATACATACACTTGAGACGGGTCCCAAGAACTGGTATCTAGAACTAGAAGTGCGTAGAGGGACAACAAATTGGGAAGAGCTCACCGAGAATTTCAAGGTAACATTTAGTTTTGAAGTTGAGTCACCCGTAGTAGATGCATCCTTGCAAGTCATTAGAAGTAAAAAATTTATGGAAGAAGATCAGATAGAAACAGTACTTGTGCATGGCCTGCATAGAGAATTTGTGACGGTTCATGAAATACTATAATGTTACGATGTTACTAAAGAAGATAAAGAGGAAGAATATCCAATAAATGTGCAAGTACCAGAGACTAAAGGGGATCACACATTAGAAGGTCCTAAACTCGAATATGATGCATATGTGAAGCCATTAAGAGTGCGCAAAGTGAATATTGGAATGAAAGAGAAACCTAAGTTCGCAAATATTGGTGACTATTGGAACGATGAGATTGTTGAGAATATTTCAAACTTACTACGTGAGTATCAAGATCTCTTTCCAACAACCTTTTCAAAGGTGAAGAGGATTTCTAGGGAACTACGAGAAATGAAGATCTTGTTAAAACCAAAAACTAAGCTAGTAAGATAAAGACCTTACCGGTTGAATCCAAAGTACAAGGAAAAAGTGAAAGTAGTGCTTGACAAAATGATAGAAGTTGGTATCCTTGAGCCTGTCGTAGAGTTCTAATGGATAATCCCAATGGTGGTTCAAGATAAGAAAACAGGGGGTATTAGAATTTGTGTAGACGTAAGGAAATTGGATGATGCCTATTTACATGACCCTTTTCTGACCCCCTTTATAGACGAAGTGTTAGAAACTGTAGGAGGACAGGAGGCCTACTTGTTCACTGATGTATTTTCAATATATCATCAGATCAAGATTGTGCTAGAAGACATACATAAGACAGAATTTTTTACAGAATGGGGAAGCTACTAGTACACATTGATGTCGTTTGGATTAAAGAATGCACCTGTTGTGTTTTTTAGAGTAATTGTTGTAGCCTTTAAGGAATTTATTCTTAAGTTTCTTGAAGTGTACTTAGATTATTGGATTATGTTTAGCTTATTGAAATATCATATAGAATCTCTGTGGTTGATTCTCGATAGATGTAAACAATATCAGATATCATTAAATTTGAAGAAGTATATTTTTTGTAAACCGTTTGGAATATTGTTAGGTCATGTGGTATGGAAGCAAGGTTTGTTAGTTGATCCTGTAAAGATAGTGGTGATTGTTTATTTACCACTACCTACATCATTAAGAAAAGTAAGAATAATGTTGGTCATATAGGATATTATAGGAAATTTATTAAAGGTTATGCGCAGATTACAGCTCTGATGGAAAAGTTATTAAAGAAATAAGCTAAGTTTTAGTGGAATGAAGATTGTCGAAAGGGTATGGATGTATTGAAGCATAAGTTAGTAATTGCATCCATTTTGGTGTTCCTGGACTAGAAGAAATAGTTTCACATCCATGTGGATGCATCGTCGGTAGCACTCGACGGAGTGTTAGTCCAACCAAAAGAGGGAGAGTTAGACCATCCAATTTCCTTTGCTAGCAGAAAGTTGTTGACTATTGAGAATAATTACAAGACGCCAGAAAGGGAAGGCTTGGAAATGGTTTATTCCTTCCATAAGTTCAGAAAATACTTGTTGGGGTCCCATTTCAATATGTATATAGACCACTCTGCACTAAGATACCTAGTGAACAAGCAAGTGTTGGGGGGGAGAATCTGCATATGGTTATTGTTGTTCCAGGAATATCACTTTAAATTTATTGTGAAGCCAAGGAAACTAAATGTAGGACCAGACCATCTGTCACAAATACTGACAAGGAAATACGTAGGGAACCTAGTCGATAGTTTACTAAATGCGCATTTATTTTCAGTTCAAATGGTAGATGACTACTTTATAGAAATTGTTCATTTTTTTAGTAGAGGAATCACCCCACTCGACATGACGGTAGCCCAGAAGAATAAGTTAGTGGTTAAAGCACCGGATTATTGGTTGATTGTAGGAAATCTATATAAGTTAGGCGCATATGGGATACTGCGATGATGTGTATTAGAACATGAAAGAACAACGATCCTAATGGAGTTGCATGATGGAATTGTAGGAGGTCATTACGTAGGAAAGGAAATATCTCAAAATATCTTGCATCCAGGGATATGGTGGCCCACCCTCCATAAGTATGCTAAGGAATATTGTCAAAGTTGCGATGTTTTTCAGAGAGTAGGAAGGTCGTCGTTAAGGGATGAGATGCCTTTGAATCCGCAAGTCACCTTGCATGAATTTGACAATTGGACAGTATATTTTATCAGACCAATTAATCCACCAGCAAGGAGATTAGGAGCCAGGTACATAATTACCACAACATACTACTTGAAAAGATGGGTAGAGGCAGAGCCAGTTACAGATTGCAGCATGGAGACAGTTGTGTGGCTCTTATTTGAGAACATAGTTACAAGGTTTGGGTGTCCTAAAGTACTTATGAGCGATCAGGGGACTCACTTTTTGAATAGGACGATTGTAGAATTGACAGAAGAGTTCTAGATTCATCATCGAAAGAGCACTATGTATCACGCTCAATCAAATGGAACTGTGGAGGCCTTTAATAAGATACTAGAGAATGCATTGACAAAGGTATGTAATGTAGGACGGGGTGACTGGGACTTAAGGATTCCTACAGTACTATGGGCTTATCGAACTACATGTGAGGAGTTGACAGGTCAGACGCCCTTTAGATTAGTGTTTGGTCAGAAAGTAGTCATTCCCATGGAGTTTCTTGTATCGAGTATGTGCATTGTTGCGATGAAAAACCTTATAGATTATGATGCAATAAAAGAAAAACTATCACAATTACTAGTATTAAAGGAAGACCGATGTGTTGCATAGTTCCATCATCAAGTACAAAATGAACGTGCAAAATATTGGCATGACAGACACATAAAGCAGAAGAAGTTCCAGATATGATATTTAGTACTACTCTATGACAGTAAATTCTTAAAGCAACCTAGAAATTTCAGGATGCACTGGCTAGGGCCATACGTGATCAGATACTTGGTAGAAGCATTTGTTTTCCAGCTAGAACTGTTGGATGGACAAGTCATGGAAGGACTAGTTAACAGGATTTGGATAAAATTGTACAAGGATGGTCGTCCTTCTGTGCACTAGGTGAATTGTGCAGGATATGTACCATAGAACTTGTATCACAGTGTACTATGTAAAGAAAATAAATAAAAATAGGAAAAAGAAAGAAAATGGTTTAGGGAAGAAGTATAAGCATGAAGAGTCCAAGAAGTTAAGATTAGCAGGCAAAAAGGAAAAGCAAGAAAATGTTGCAGAAGAGAAAGAAGAGGGTAGAAGAGCGCACAGATGAAGGAAGCAAGTTTGAGAAGAGAGATGATATCGCGTCGAGAGAAGAGATCGCATAGAGAGAAGAAATTGTGCAACTAAGAGTTAAGAGCATTTAAGACAATCCATGGTAGAACATACAATAAAGAGATACCATGACGATGAAGTAGTGGCACCGCGTAACCATAAATGTAGATTGGCAAGAATATTTTGATAGGTTGGAGAATCTAACGCATAATTTATCGAACATACGAAGTTAATGAATCATTGCGATGGGTAATGAATACAAAGCACTAGTGGGTTATATGACAAGTTTAGGTGCAAAGGGAAGCTAACAGTTGGCCATGAGGTATAAAAGCAAGTGAGGAAAGGTTATTGTCAGTTACAAGTGATAAGGAGTTGTAGATCCAAGCTGCAGAGCCAAGTTGCAAAGTTGATTTGTAGAGCTTAGTTATGCATAGAGAACAGTTGTAGAGGAAGATGGCACCACCCAAGTCAACAGCGGCTTCAACATCGGTACCAAAGAAACAACAAATTCAACCAACAACAACACATGTAGTTGAAGAGACACTAGAGGCATCCTCCTTAGCGTCAATATTCCAAGGGGATTACATATGACCAAGAAATTCGACCGCAAAAACAGTCAACTTACAGAAATACGTGAAGTACCCACTTGTGGAGCCAAAGATTCCACATGAAGTGATTGTGGAAGACGATATGCTAGGCCTAATACCAATTTTGAAGTATTTCGACCATGACATTATGGATGAGATTAAATTTCTAGAGTTAGTTCCAAGAAAGTATTTGAAGAAATACATTAGCTCCAAAACATAGATGATAGTGATAGAACTACATATTTGGGCTACGGGGTTGCAGAAAGTAGGCATTTTGAACCTATTCTACATACCACACTTTGGGATGAGCCCAGAGATTAATTCCTACGTAAAAATGTTGATGATTTTCATGCATGGGGGGGTGCTTGTGGTTTGACAGACCGGTCTCAATTGATACATACTTGATCATGTGCATTATTGGCCTACCATCGCAAGGGGAGGACCCCTCATTGTTTTACTCTGACAAGAAGAATGAAAAAGATCTATCAAAGAGCATGAAGGAGAAGTTTCATACGTTCCCAGCATAGCATAGTTTATATGTAACAAGTATATGCGACCCCATAGTGAGGTTCGTGATACAACCATTAGCTTATAAATTGTTAAGAAAGTTTCGAAAAGACCAAGTCCCAGCAACAGTAATAGCGGCAGCTAAAAGGTGCATCGAGGGCATCCAAATGAACTAGGCAATGTTCTTTCTCAATTAATTCTTGATTGATTGTGAATAGGTGTAGGATAAAGACATTGAGTTCCATGATGCTTGGTTATTAATTCTAATTGCACTATCAACATGGAGGGACTCAGATGATATGCAGTTTTTGGGAGTCAAGGATAAGCCATTCCTAGATGCGTGATATCAAAACTTACGGCATACTACGCACAAGGAACAACATATGGACAACAATGTTTCCTTTTATATTTATAAAAAAACCATTAGGGAAAGAATTGATATGACATTGTTCATACCACCACAGGTGGTCAACACGTATAAGGAAATTGTGTGCTTTAATTCAGGGCACCATCATATGTATGTGCAAGCGAATAAGGACCCGAATAAGCAATGGTTTCCCACATTGTTAAGCCCTAGACAAAACCCCATGTTATGTATAAAACCCCTTATCAATCCATATATATTTAATTATTACATTTCTAGTAGGTCAGCTAGAACCCTTCATTGCACCCTTTCATCATAATTGTAACCCTTTATCTCCTATATATATCAAGAAGATTTAGTATTAGGATCATCTTATTGCAACTCGTATTGTTTTCTGAAGTGGATATATTGTTAAGGAGGGTTCCCCCTCGAAGTGGATTGTAATTTATTGATTTCTTATCATTTTTAGGGTGTTGGATCATAACATTTGGTATCAGAACTCATTGATCCTAGGGTTTTTCTTCTCCAAGCAAGTTTTCTTAGAATTTTTGCTATGAACTTTTTTCTATCATGATTCAAACCATGAAAATTGGATTTTATTTAGAGTACATATCAAGGTCATTGTGGTGAAAATTCCAGCTTCATTGTCATCACAATTTTGGAGATACACCCTATGGAAGATAGGGTATCTGACTAATCCTCTTAGCTAGTCTCAAACAAGTGTTTCGGGTAAAATCATCATATATTCTTCATAGAGGCTCCAAATTCTATGAGACTAGTTGCAATGGAAATATAACTTCTTGTAGTATTTATGGTATAATTTTTAGAATCTTGTACCAAATATTGTCTGTGTGTGTGTGTGTGTGTGTCGTGTTGTATAAGTTTTCTCTCCTAGAAAGGAAAAAAATCATCAAGGTGTGGGGAAGTTACCATAACTTCCACTTGGCACATCCAATTTTGATCAGACCTATGGAATTGAAGAGAGGACATATCAGAGGACTAAAAAACAAAATTGTATAATCATAAGGGATGAAATTTTAGAGATACACTAGAAGGAAGGTTATCCAGGAGAACGGACTTCAAATTAAGGTTTTAAAAGGTATGTAACTTACAATTGGCATAACGTTTTTTTTGGAAGATCTATTTCTAGTGATTAAAAATTTGTGATAAATACATAATAGAGTAGTAATATTATCATTACTCCATATAGGTCCCAAACAGGTGACAACACTTATTAAACCTCCATAAGTCTCATCTATGACTCAATAAGAAAATGAGTACATACATAATAGGTTGTCCAAATTGGAGGAACAACTTATTGAATTGAGAGACATGTATAATAATTGGGTAAACTCACAAAGACAAATTCAAGAAATGGAAAAGAATATGGATGATATGAAAAGTAATGTGGATGAAAATAAAGAAGAAATATAAATATCCATGAGTTCCATAATCCTTCGGGATCTAGATGAGAGACTCCCTAAAGGAGATATGAAAATGTCAGGAACCCATGAAAATAAAGGTAGTATTCATATTGAACAACTTGTTGATAATAAGTAATTTTCAAGTGGATTTAACTCTAATATTGGAGATAATTATGGTGGGCGTGATAAATTCAACTTTCCCAAAATTGAATTAAAGAAGTTTGATGGTACAAAGGTCTTTACCTAGGTGAACCAAATAGAGCAATATTTTGAACTACATAATATTATGGATGATAGGAAAATATTCACATAGAAACCTTGAACTTTCAGATAAAACCATGTCAATGGTATCAATGGATAGTGAAAAGACATCCCCCTTTATATTACTACACTTGGGGTTTATTTACAAGAGACTCTGAAGCATGATATGGGAAAGTTTGGGAACATGACTACTTCATTTAATTGACAAGAATCAAGCACTTCAGTGATATTGAAGATTATAATTCAAAATTTCAGGTATTGGCCACAAGGGTGGATAACATAAGTGGCAAACACTTGTTGGAAGCTTACGTGGGTGGATTAAGAGAAGACATTAAACATGATATTTTCTTAAGACAACCTACAAATATTGTGGAAGCTATTGAAAATGCTCATCATATTTTTTGATATCAATGGTATCAATGGATAGTGAAAAGGCAACCCCCTTTATATCACTACACTTGGGGTTTATTTACAAGAGACTTAGAAGCATGATATGGGAAAGTTTGGGAACAGGACTACTTCAGTAAGTTGAAAAGAATCAAACACTTAGTGTTATAACCCTAAATTTCTCTACATATGCATACCTAGCCTTTGGCCCTCTTACTTGCATTTTTTGTCAAGCCATCACTAAGTTGTTCTTCTAAAAAACCCATTTTTTGAAGATGTACACGCCCTGCACCAATACTGCTCATGTACATACGCTTGTTGCACCACTACAGCCTTCATGTGTATGAATGATTCACCATTAAAGCCCACGTATTCTTGCAAAAGTTGCAAAAAATAAAAAGTTGCAAGGAATTCATTGAGATTACGGGTTATTGGGTAGTTTCCCAACTAATCCACCTCCTATATCTCATCACCCAACCGAATAACCATCCTTTTGTCATATAAAGGGAGGTGTTGGGGTCTCATTCCACATCTAGACATAAGAACAGTGAAACTCTGCATGTTTCACATCCCCTCCTTGCCCAAGTTAATTGCATCTCTTTTGTGAGAATTGCCTCAACATTCCCCAATTATCCCTTCTTCCTCCATCAAAACCCATCCATTTCCCAAGAGGAGATCAGAAGGTTGAGAGGAGAAGCCATACAAAGGTGCACTTGGAGCTTGGTGAACAGGAGCCCAAACCAGGTTCATGGAGAAGTATTCAGCTTTGGTTGTAAAGGTATAATCATTGAGTTATTAATAAAAGAAGTACTTTTCCTGTCCCAAATCATGGTGTATTGAATGTTTTTAATGGTTATGTTTTGACATTCTAACATCTAACCCTAATTTGTATATGAATAGCATGCTTGTAGATTTTTGTTTTTCTATCTTTGAATGCAATTCAGCCTTCGGAGGAGGCTTGCAGTCAACGAAGTTTTCAAGCGCGAGGGGATCATCATCGCACACGAAGTAGAGGTATAGTTACTCGATCCCTCTCATATTTTCTTTTCTTGTATGAGTTTGGTATGTTTGGCGTAGTTAGAGAAGTAGTTGAATTTTAGACGATTAATTGATATGCCTACATTCTAAACCCTAGTGTAGTCATAGGGGGGTTTTCCTGCTAGCAGAACTAGCGACCATACTGGGGAATCCTCTAGGGTTTTAGGGGATTTTGGGTGTTTGGTTGGTTTTTCTACCTTTGAAGTTTATGTTGAGTCTTATGAGTCTTTTAAGGGATTATGGTCACCTTTTGGTGCCATACCATTTCTCCCTTCCCTATCAGTCTATATATTTTATTTCTTTTTTTAAGGAAATACAGAGGTGTACATGCCTTACTTTGGGTCAGCCTACGTACATACATGCCCTGTCTAGTAAACAACTCGCATACATATGCAGGCTGCTGAAACAACAGTAGTGTACCCGGTTCAAGAAATTGTTCTTGAAAAAGAGGAAGCCAACCTCTTTCCTGATTGAGTTTTATACTTCTCAGAGTTTCTTGACAGAGTTCGGTGTCTCTGTTTTTACGGTCATAGCTTGGGTTAGATTTCAGTTTGCTTGTCTTTTTGAAGATTCTTGTGTTTACTTTTGAAAGGGTTTTAAGAAAGTATTTGAATTTTTGATCGGCTTGTTTGGTGTCTTTAGTGATTCCCTGCGATCCACAATGGGTCAAAGGTTTGTTTCAGTCTTGTATTGTAGTTCTTTGTCCCCCTTTCATTTTCTCTGAAAAAAGAGAAAAAAAAAATCATTTCAAGTTTTTCCTGTTTGAAGCATTTTCAAAAAAAAGGATTTTTCATTCTTAGTTTGGTAAAGTATAGTTATTTTACTTGAAAGAAAAAATAGTTCATTTTTTAAGTTCTTTATTGATTTCTTGAAACTTAAGTAGCTCGTAGTCGAGTGAAATTTCATTTTAGGTCTTCTTTCTAAAGATCATGAAAAAGTTGGTTACAAAAAGTTAGTTGTAAATCTTTACTTTTGACTAGAAGTAATTTTTGTTTCACAGTTTCCTATTTTTCTCCTCTTTTTGTCTCTCATAAACATCACTAGTTTCACTGCCATATTCTTTGAGTTAAACAAGCCATTAAAATGAACGCTAAATCTAAAATTAATTAGACTTTTATGTTTGTAGGGTCAACCAACTAGCTTAGGGTTAGGACCTTGAATTAGGTTGGAGAGGAAACTCTTCAAGGACTTTAAACAAACATCGGAGTCAGAGCTAGGGAGTGTTAAAGTACCCTTGGTAGGTTTCAGACTTGTTATCCTGCTCATTGCGGTCCAATTGAGTGTCGATTGTACTCGCCTGGTGACTGTTTGCGAGATGGAAACTTAGTTGCCTTTATTCTTGGGACTTACACAAGTGACTATGGGGGTATACCACAGTACCTAGGGAAAACGTCGGGTCACACTTTGTAGAGTATACCCAGAGGATGCTTTGTGTTCAAGTTGCACTTGCACCGGTAAGTTTCTCTAGTGTTGGTTGGCGTAACTTTTTTTCCAACTAGATAGTGGTTTGCTTGGTTTATCTTATAGGAATTTTTCAAGTGTGTACTTGGTTTTAAACACTAGTTAAAGCCTTACTGTGTCATTGATATTTTCACAAAGTGGAACATCAAGAGCTACGCCGGATGTGAAGGCTTCAGGGCCTATCGTCGGTCGCATTAGAGCCACTATTACGGTGAAGACTTGACCAACAAGGGTCATTCGAAGCAACCGGACCGCAGAAAACTGTGCCCGAGCCTGCTCCGAGAGGAGATTACTCGAATCCAGAGGAAACTACGGTTTCTAAACATGGAGCAAAGTGGGATAGCCAACCCTCTGATCACTAACTTGTTGGTGCCAATCTCGGTACAAGTTGTCCCTCCGAGGGTGACACCTTATGAGAGTCAGATAGTTTTACAAGCAGCTATGGAAGCAAATGTTGCTACTTTGTCAGGGAGTCCTCATACTCCCTCTTCAGCTACTACTACAAGGGGTATCTTACCTCCTAACCCACCTTCGTATGTCTGAAACACAGTGGTATCGACCCCCTCTACCTCGAGCAGTGGTTCGATACAATCACCAGCAGCGACCACTGCTTAGTTTACGTAGAGTGTGACAGGCCCTCCATTTTCATATGGGATGCGCAGATTTGATTTGAAACTCATCCTTACCTACTCCACCCTACAGACCATGGGTCTGGGGGAAGGGATATCAAACGCTCTTGTGAAAGGGTCTATTGGGGGCACTTTCGTCCCTTTCAATGATATCCCTTACGGTGGGAGTCATATACCTCCTCCATTCCCCTCGCTCGGTGGTGCTTTCCAGCAACCCATCAGGTTGAATGATAACTACAGCTTGTTTGGAGAAGTCATTTTAGGACCTTTGTCTTATACTATGTCGGTGGGATCCATGTTGTTCTCTTTGTTCGGCGTGTTTGGTAATAACACTTTTTCTTCGGTTGTCGTCTCGGCCTGAGGCAACCTTGGTTTTGGACAACAGAATCTTGTGCAGTGTATTATTCCTACACAGGGGGCAAGTACAGGAGGTTTCTCCTCATAAGGACTTTGGAATGCTTGGCAGGGATCAGTTACCTCGCAACGAATGTTGGTCAGGGGAAACCCCTTCCATGGTTAATAGAACCTTGGGCAAGGCGCAATACCTATGCCTGGCGGATCGGCTGGAGGCATCCCCTTCCAAAATATTTGGAACACAATGTAGGGAGAAATCCCTGCCCAACCCACATCGTCCAATTACGGGAATCAACCGATTATATCCTAGAAAACGCAGTTTTTGTATGCTGGTCAAGGCCACGATGTCTACCAGAACCCTGGCCAGCAACCCAACTTTTCCTGACAACCTGGTGCCACTCAAACTCCAAGCCCCCTTTTTCTTGTACATAGTACCCAACCAAAACTACCGTTTCTGGCAACGCTACATCTGCTAGACTTGTCAAGGTTTCTTAAGGACCCAATTTTTCGTGATCCGCATTGTCCCCCCATGCCGACTAAGTTTCCCTCAGATATTATGAAATTCGAATGAAAGCCTAGCAAAGACCCAGGTGATCACGTGACAACTTTCCACCTATGGTGCTCGTCAAAATCGTTGCGAGACAAATCTGTACAGTTGCGCCCGTTTCAATGTACTCTTATCGGGGGTGCCATGAAATAGTACATTGAGCTCGACCACTCAAGGTATTCTTACTTTAGCGACTTGGCGATGGTATTCCTAAACCATTTCCAACTACCTGTGAGATACGATGTCGGCACCAATTTGCTGGCCAACTTTGAGCAGAATAAGGCCGATCATATATCAGATCACATCTGAGAATGGCGGCATAGGAAGGGCTTGATTAAGGTATAGGTCCCACCAACTTTCTTGTTAGAGTGGTTCCTATAGTCCTTGGTACTAGTTTTTTCCAAGGATGTTGCAACTTCGGGAGTGCTTTTAGAGGAGGAGGCGATAATGAGAGTGCAACATCTTGAATTGATTTACTCTCAGTATGGCTTACTCTATGAGAGCTTTCCATATGCGCCACGGTCCATCCTCACCAAGGCCAGACAAAAGTCTGGACCACATGCCAATGGTATAGTTGGTTCAACACAAGGAAATTCCATTGATCTGTTGTCAAATCAATTGCAACAATTGTTGATACAACAGACAACAACCAGCCAGACCTCTGGCTCAGTTGTTCCCCCTACCCAAATGTCAGATGTACATAGTGTGAAATCAACAAACCTAAAGGCAAACCAACAGCCTGAAGGAAAGAAAAAACAACGAAACAAGAAGGGTAAAGGGGATAAGAAGCCTAATGACAATGTTGGTGGGGCCAACACAAAGAAGACAAAGTCGAAGTATCTATGTAACCTTTGCATGGAAGACCACCTGACTCACATGTGCCCTCGACTTGCGGAAGCCCAGAAGATATTGGCATAGCAATAGCCTATTGTGTTGACAAACCCATTTCCACATAAGTAAGCCTCAGCTTCTTCAAGCGCGAATGGGGGAAGTCAGGGACCCCCCGCGGCTATAGGTAATACCTCAGGCGTGAATGTTTATATGATAAAAGGTAACGCTCATATAGCGACCAAGACCCAAGATTACAGAACATCAAAATCTGTCAAGAAGGGTAAAGAAGCCACAAACCCACCAATTCCTCTCCATATCGAGAAGACGATGGGTGAAACAATGACACGCATCCCCAAAGGTGCGTTCAATAAATCTTCTCATAATTCAAACGCAAGGGCTACCCAGAACTACTTTGTGGTGGAGGATTTGGCACAAACCCTTTGCACAATGTCTTCTTTGGAGGTCCTCCAGAGTTGCCCTTCACAGAGAAAGGATATGTTATCTTCCTTGGTATC
Source organism: Picea engelmannii (assembly GCA_009831015.1). NCBI lineage: Eukaryota > Viridiplantae > Streptophyta > Pinopsida > Pinales > Pinaceae > Picea > Picea engelmannii. Next base: position 79,489 of record ML800377.1, on the reverse strand, counting down.
TACAGAGAATTGTAATATGGGAGCAATCGTTCTCGATCCAACCGACTTGAAACCTCATCTCACTTACCATCTTGAGTTTCAGATAGTAGTGGCTCTTACCACGAAATATCTTATGCACGATGGTGGATGAGGGCACCTTGACTTGCATGATCTTGTTGGCGTGTTGGAAGGCCATTTGCCAACTCATTTTGTCTTTGTCACCTACTTTGCTTACTGCTTTCGACGGTCATTCTTTGAGACCACATGGAATCATTCCTTCTTTCCCCGTGTAGTTAGGAGGGAAGACCGTGTGTGTCGAAGTTGAAGTGGTCGATGAACCTCTCAACTACAAACTTATGTTAGGAAGGAGTTGGACCTATTAAATGCATGCAGTGGTTGCCACAGTTTTTCGGGTCTTGTTGTTTCCACATGAGGGTCAAATCGTGACCATTGACCAGTTGTCCTTCTCTCGTCCTGACCCTTCATCAGGGGAATCCACGATACCGATGATTGATAACCCTCATCCCAACATTGTCAACGCAGGGGTTGGTTTGTGTCCATAATTGATGGTTACTTTCGATTACCCACCTGCTTCTGGCAATGTCAATTTTATATCGGCTGCACCCGACGAGCCTAGGGATGAAATTTTTCAAATGTCATCATTCTGAATGACTTACTTTCACTATATGTGGCCTCTTCCTTCCCCATTGGCCTCGATGGAAGGGATAGGGAATTCTGGCATGGCCATGCCTTTGTCCATGGCATAAGTTGCATACAGTATTGTCCAACAAGATTTGGCTGACCCCGATCTGACGCCCGCACGGGAGTTAGATCTAGTTCTCAAGCCTATTTGGGCTCAAGGTTCCCTTTCCACTATAGATTATTTAGACCTAGTCTTTCCCTTAGATGAGGTGATTCTTGAGGCATTTACTGGTCCAGACATACCCTGGGATGATCTCCATCATAGATATTATTTCCTCCCAGATTTAAGAAGAATAAAAGCAGGTGAATTTGTGTTGACTATGACTGGAGATAGGTCTTGTCCTATTAATCCTCTGGCTACGTACACAGTTTACGCTGAGGGTAATATGGCGAGTATCACTGGCACAATCCCTATAGATATCTCCAGAACCACTGGCGTCATGGAGAATGTTTTCATCGAAGCGAACTACTCCCCCGAAGAGATTTGAATTTATACAGAGTTATTTAAGGAATTCTGCAATGTTTTTTCCTGGTATTACGAGGAGATGTCAGGCATCAATCCAAGAATCGTCGAACATGAGATAATGACTTATCCTAACGCCAAGTCGGTCTGACAAAATATTTGTCTGGTGAATCCTCGGAAAGCGGCAACAATTAAGGTTGAAGTAGAGAAATTGCTTAAAGTCGGTTTTATCTACCCCGTACAGTTGACGCAATGGGTATCAAATCACGTTCCAGTTAACAAAAAATAAGGTACGATTTGTGTGTCCATGGAATTTCATGACTTGAACAAGGCATGTCTGAAAGATAATTTTCCCACCCCATTAATCGATCAGATTGTCAATGAATGTGCAGGATGTGAGGTCTTTTCATTCATGGATGGTTTTTCAGGATATAACTAGATTCAGATCAAACCCAAAGACCAGCATAAAACATATTTTATTTGTCCTTGGGGCACATTTTCTTATCATAAGATGTTGTTTGGCCTGAAGAATGTTGGAGCCACTTTTCAGCGAGCCATGTCTTTTTCTATCCACGACCTTAGACATATAGTCAAGGATTATATTGATGATCTAGAATCACCCTCTTGCAAAATATCTGATCATCCCACACACCTCCGACTAATATTTGAACGATGTCGCTACTATCAGATTCGCTTGAATCCTAACAAGTGCAGTCTCTGTGTGACATCAGGTCGTCTCTTAGGTTTCATAGTTTCGACAACAGGGATCATGGTCGATCCTCTTAAGGTTGACACGATAGTTCAATTGCATCCCATGTGCACAATACCCCATATTCAAATCTTACAGGGGAAAGCGAACTTTCTTCGGTGTTTCCTCGCAAACTACGTCGATATCACTAAAGGGTTCATCCGTTTACTAAAAAAGGGAGTCCCTTTTGTAAGTCTTAAACCTGTGAAGTAAAGCAATGCATATAGATTCTTAAGCAAGACAGAACTTAATCAATCTCTCATACACAGAGTACACAGATTATATACCAGAAACCCTCAACCGGGAAAACCTTTCTTATATTCATTATATTGAATTTCACCATTCACCATACAATATATACAATGTTTTTAGGTATTCCGTAGATACCAAAACCCCAATCCCTTAATCTGGGATTAATTTACAAATCCACTAAAAATAGCAAAAACTGTCCAAAAAAAAATTTGGGGCGCTGCCCCGAACATTGGGCGTAACCAGGGGGGGCATACCTGCCCCCCCCCTGGGACCTCCTTAGGAAAGCGCCCGACGCACATGGCACAAACAGTGCACTAGTGTGAGTGATCGTCAGACGCAGTTGTCGAACCTGACGCACCCACACACACACATGCAAAGAATATAACACATACCAACACCTTTATTTTGGGACAAAGCCTCTCATCGCTCTTTTGAAGGTCGAAACGTGCCCTTATGTCTTCTCCTCTGCTATGGCCTCCCAATTATAAAAGATATTTCTTGTTGTACTTGGTCATTATAGAGTTGACCATCGGCATGGTATTTGTTCAAGAGGATGATATGCTCGAGGAGCATGTTATTTATTACTTGAGTCAAGGCCTGGTTGGGTCGGAACTCAATTGTTCCCATGTTCAGAAGTTTTCTTTGGCAGCATTGCATGTTGTGCAGTGGTTTCTTCATTACATTCTACTTCGCAACACCACCATCATTGTCATTGTGAATCCCTTTCAATGTGTTGACACGACGGGTCATTGGCGGAAAGATCAATAGATGGATTGTAATCCTCTAGGAATTTGACTAGGATTTTTTTTCCGCGAAATCCAAAAAGTCATTGGCCTTTGCAGAACTTATTTCAGAACTTCTTGTCGAATCAAGTGATGTTACACCCGAATAATCGCCTATTAAAAGAGATCTTTTTCTAATCGCATCTTCGTACCTCTAGTATGGATATATACTAGTCTATCTCCAGACTTTGAAGTTCCATGCTTCTCCTTCCCACGATGAGCATCGATGAATTCTCCATCAGACACGAAACTATCTCATACTCAATGACACTTTGTATCATCAAGGCGTAGATTGCATTCTTCATCGGTGCCTTATCCACGAGGAAGTAGAACTCGTTCTTAATGACTTCCACAGTGGAGCATGTGGTGGTCATTTGTCTAGGCTAGAAACATCCCAAAATATTCTATGAGCCGGTTACTTTTGGCCTACGTTAATCAAGGATTGCTTTGAGTCGGTCAAAAAGTGTCACCCGTGTCAGATCTTCTCTAGGAATATGAGGGCACATCCTGCTCACATGTTTCCCATCATCGTTGTTAGTCCTTTAACTAAGTGGGGGATTGATTTTACTACATGTCACCCAACTTCAGCCAGGGGGAATCATTATATCATCGTAGAGGTATACTACTTCACAAAGTGGGTCGAGGCTATGCCAACGTTTAGCAATGATAGAGAAACATACGCTCTCTTCATTTTTAACCGGATAGTAGAAGGGTTCAGCATCCTGAAAGAGATTGTCACTGACCATGGCAGTCACTCCCAGAACAAAATGATGTCTGAGTTAAAATCAAAGCTTGGGTTTAGGCAAGAACATTCATCACCCTACTACCCACAAGCGAATGATCAGGTTGAAGTTGTAAATAAGTCCCTCAAGACTATTCTTGTTAAGCCCTAAATAGTGGCTCATTACCCCTCAATTGGGGCATATTATATTAGTAATGTTATTTTATTTATGTTGGCTTTAGGCCATTAGTTGTAATTATACCTCCTAGTCTCCTATATATACCAAGGAGACATTTTCATTTTGAATCATCTTGTAATTGTACATTTATGTGGGCATAAGGAGGTTGCCCCCTCGAAGAGGCTTATTATCTAAATTTATCTCTTTTTCAAGGTGTTGAGGACTTATTCTGAGTTTTTTCTATGCTATATTCATATTTGGTTCTTAACATATGGTATTAGAGCTCAAGGTCTTGGGGTTTCGTTGCTACATCTGAGACACCTTGGAATTTTCACTATAAATTTTTTTCTACAACATTTCAAAAGGAACGTCTTGGAGGGTATTTAGTAGATAGATCAAGGTACGTTGGGTTAAAATTTCATCTCCTAACTCCTTATACTTTCGGAGATACATCCTGTGTAATATAGGGTTCTGGAATCTTCCTGAACTGAGTCATTGTGGAATTTTCACTATAAAAAAATTTCTGTAACATTTCAGACCTTGAAATATGGAGGATATTTACAGAAAGTAGTAAGGTATTTGTGGTTAAAATTTTAGCTTCTAGGTCATCTTACATTTGTATATACACCCTATGGAAGATAGGGTATCTAACTAGTCCTATTGACTAGTCTCAACAAGGTGTTCCAAGTAAAAAAATCATAACTTATTCCTAGAGTATCCAAATTGAGTGAGACTAGTTTTGTTAGATAATTTACAGTCTGTAGTATTTCTGGTATGAGTTTCAGAATTTTATATCAATTATTTTGTGCGAGGCACGTTATACAAGTGAGATCTCATGAAAAGGCCAAAAATCAGCAAGTTGTGGGGAGGATACCATAAATTCCACTTGGCACATCCAATTTTGATTAGACCTGTGGAATTGCAGAGAAGAAATATCAGAGAACTACAAAAAATAAAGTTTCATACCCAGAAGAGCCGAAATGTTGGAGATACATTAGAAGAAATAGTGTCTAGCAGAACCACCTCAAAATCAAGGTTCAAAAGTGATACTTGGCCAACATGCCACCCAAAAAGGGAAATTCTACACCAAATAAGCCTCCAAACAATCCTACTTGGACTCTTGATGAAGGTGAAGAAATGCGTAGGGACATAAATGATTTACAAAAGAAGATAGTAACAAAAGATGAACTACAAGAGATGGAAGCTAAGTTGGAGGCAAAGATGGATGGTTTCATGGAAGGATTGAAAATTTTTGTAATAGAGAGGACACCTGAAAGTGAAAATGTATCCCATGAAATTCATGATGAGGACACAAGGAAGGTGAATAAAGAATGGAGAAACTCTAACTTTGGGTTGAAGACCAACCATGTTCCTAAGATCGATATGAGGAAGTTTGATGGCGAGGACCCTATCACATGGATACTTTAGATGGAGCAATTCTTTGATCTACATGATGTGCCACATACACAAAAGGTACAAATTGTTTCGTTATATTTAGAACCCAATCAATTTGTATGGTATAGATGGTTGTATTCTCGCAAATCACTCGTCACTTGGACAATTTTCACAGAAGAAATGATAGCAAACTATGAGGATACAAGGAGCAATACCTTCTTTAGCCAATTGATAAATCTCAAGCAAAAGGGTTTAGTTACAAAGCACATTGAGAACTTCCAAAGATTGAATATAAAGGTAACATATATTCCAGATGAGCACTTGATTGATGTATTCATAGGAACTTTAAGAGATAACATTCAACATGAGGTTCTCCTTTGGGAACCCAAATCATTGGACAATTCATTTAGGGTGGAAAGAAATGTTGAAAGTAAAAATATAGCTATGGCTACTAGAAGGACCAATCCTAACATATATAGAGAGAATAATGCTCCTTCTTCTAAAACACCTCAACCTACAAGGTTTACACCTCAACAATTGGAGGAAAGAAAAGCAAAGGGTTTATGCTTTAATTGTGACAGCAAGTACAGTAAGGGACAAAAGTGTGGTGAGAAGAAATTATTCTACATAGATTGTGAAGAGGAAGAAGAACAAGAACATGAACAAGAACCATGTCAAGATGAAAATGTAGAATCAATTTCATCTGACGAGTTGACTCCCACGATATCGTGTAATACATTGGCTAGAATTGGCACTCCTCAAACCCTCAAGATCGAAGTATATATCAAAAAGAAAAAGGTAACAATCCTAATTGATTCTGGTAGTACTCATAATTTCATTCACTATAAATTAGCCAAAGATCTCAATTGCTTTGTATATCCAGCACCAGAGTTTCAAGTAATGATTGCAGATGGAGGAACTATCAATTCACAAGAAAATGCAATAAGATCAATCTTACTATGGGGGAATATGTAATGAATATTCCAATGATTGTTATACCCATGGGTGGTGTTGATGTTGTACTAGGAATCCAATGGTTACAATCATTAGGAACAGTGGATTTTAATTTTCAAGAACTTTTCACGAAATTTTCATTGGAAGGAAAAGAAATTGAGTTAAAAGGTATCACAGGGAAACCCGGTAAGGTGATAAGCTCTAATGGCATGACAAAATTATTGAAAAATGGGCATCAAGGTGTTATTGCACAACTATGCTCACTAGATGTTAAAACATCTTAGCCATCTATTCCTCTAGATCTCCAAGGGATCATTGATAAGCATTCCAAAGTATTTGAAGATACTCCCAAAGGTCTTCCACCCACTCGAAATCATGATCATGATATTCACCTAATTCCTAGGAGTGTTCCTCCTAACATCAGGCCATACAGATACCCTTATTCCCAAAAGAGTGAAATTGAGCACATGGTTGAAGAAATGTTAGAGGTTGGCATTATTAGATCTAGCCAAAGTTTGTACTCTACACCGGTGGTAATGGTATTCAAGAAATATGGCTCATGGCATATGTGTCCAGATTATAGAGAGATCAACAAGATCACTATTAAAGATAATTTTCTCATTCCCGTCATTGATGAATTGTTAGATGAACTACATGGAGCAATCTATTTCACAAAGTTGGATCTTCGTTTAGGGTATCATCAGATTAGAATGAAGGGATAAGATATCCCAAAAATAGCATTCCGAACTCATGAAGGCCATTATGAATTTTTGGTCATGCCTTTTGGCCTTACAAATGCACCTTCCACATTCCAAGGGTTGATGAATTCCATTTTCAAGCCCTTCCTTCAAAAAAAATTGTTAGTATTTTTTGATGATATACTAATCTATAGCAAGTCTTGGGAGTATCATGTGCAACATGTTGACAAGGTGCTACAACTACTAAAGGAGAAACAACTATATGCCAAACCATCCAAATGTTTCTTTGGAGTGAAGGAGGTAGAGTATTTGGGTCATATTGTATCTCATGAAGGTGTCAAGGTAGACCCTAACAAGATTAAGGCCATGTTGGACTGGCCAATTCCCAAAACATTAAAGAATCTTAGAGGATTTTTGGGTTTGACAAGTTACTACCGCAAGTTTGTGCGACACTATGGAAGAATAGCAGCACCTTTAATGACACTAACTAAGAAGGATGCATTTTCATGGACTCCAGAGGCAACTAAAGATTTTGAACAACTTAAAGAGGTGATGTGCAAAGCTCCTATATTGACCACTCCAGACTTCACAAAAACCTTTATTGTGGAATGTGATGCCTCAAGAAATGGAATTGGTGTTGTCCTAATGCAAGAAGGAAGGCCCCTAGCTTTTGAAAGTTGACCACTCAAGGGAAAGGACTTACACAAACCCATTTATGAGAAGGAAATGATGGCAATACTACATGCATTGAAGAAATGGCATCCTTACCTAATAGGTAGGCACTTCAAGGTCAAAAAAGATCATGATAGTCTTAAATACTTCTTGGAACAAAGACTATCTTCAGAAGAACAACAAAAATGGGTAACTAAGATATTGGGTTATGATTTTGAAATCGTTTATAAAAAATGGAAGCAAAATGTTGTGGTAGATGCACTCTCAAGGAAGGATGAATATGTTGAGGCCTTTCTCTGTGTTATCTCGATCATCCAACCCGATTGGATAATAGAAGCAAGGGATGAATGGAAGAATGACGAAAAAGTGTGGACTCTCATTCAAAGGCCATAGCAAGATTCCAGTACATTAGATACATTTACATGGAAAAATGATTCACTATGGTACAAATATCGCTTATATTTATGTAAGAAATCCCAACTCAAACAAAAGGTACTATTGGAAATGCACACCTCTCTAGTAGGAGGGCACTCGGGATTTTTAAAAACCTACCATAGGGTCACGAAGGATTTTTTTTGGGATGGCCTTAAAAATGATGTTCAAAGGTTTGTGGCAGAATGTTAGGTTTTCCAACAAAATAAGGTGGAAACAATTAAGACCCCAGGTCTTTTACAACCATTATCCATCCCAAGTCAACGCTCGGAGGAGGTTTCCATGGATTTCATCACAAGGTTACTGAAGTCTAAAGGAAAGAGTGTCATCATGGTGATTGTTGATAGACTGAACAAGTACACACACTTTTGTGCACTCTCGCATCCCTTCAAAGATAGTACAGTTGCCATCGCATTCATGGAGACAGTTCAAAAGCTACATGGCAACCCAAAGATTATTGTAAGTGATAGAGATTGCATCTTCACTGGACATTTTTTGACAAAATTATTTTCTTGTTTGGGTACTCAATTGGCTCATAGCTCATCCTATCATCCTCAATCTAATGGACAAACCGAGATAGTGAACAAATGTCTGGAAGGCTACCTTCATTTTTTTGTCTTTGATAAACAAACACAATGGTTCAAATGCTTAGCCTTGGCAGAATGGTGGTATAACACTTCCTTTCATACTGCAACAAAAATGACACCATTTATGGTACTCTATGGATACCACCCTCCTTCCATCACTTCTTCTCTAAAACAAAAATCTAAGGTTCAAGCAGTGGAAGATCACATCGAGCATCAACAACAAGTTCTCAAAATATTAAAGGACAACCTGACCATGGTACAGAATCGTATGAAACAACAAGCAGATCAACATCATAGTGAAAGAAGTTTTGAAGTAGGGGATTGGGTGTTTTTAAGACTACAACCATACAAACAGATGTCCCTCAAGAAATCCAAGAAGGATAATAAATTATCACCAAAGTACTATGGCCC